>JACAXG010000029.1:1435738-1570255 GCA_018881555.1 Amblyornis subalaris | reverse complement strand
GGAAGGGAAGGGAAGGGAAGGGAAGGGAAGGGAAGGGAAGGGAAGGGAAGGGAAGGGAAGGGAAGGGAAGGGAAGGGAAGGGAAGGGAAGGGAAGATTGACCTGTGAGTAGGTAGGGACAGAAAAAAAGTCCAGATAATACTTTGGCAAATGACACGTATTTTCCTAGACTTTTCAACAAACCAGTCAACCAGTCAAAACAATCCAGTAAATTATTATGTTTAGGAACTCCTACAATGTGGAGGAGATTCACAAGACCAAGGGATGGAAAACAAAGTACTTGACTAATAAAAATGGAAAAAAAACCCCTACGAAATCTACATGGAACACTGTACACTTTCTTTTTAATACCGAATCTAATTATTAGCCAATAATATGTAAGCACATGGAAGATAAACGTGGTTTTGTCCAGCCAAAATGATCTCAACACTATGTATTTTCTTTCTTTGTCAAAGTGACTGGAATAAACTGGAAAAGATAATGATGATTTATCTTGCTATTTGTAAAGATTTTTGGGCTGTCATATTACATTCCCAAGAAAATCATATAAGAGCTTGATTAAATAATTACATTTTAGATGAAAAACTGGTTGAAAAACAATACTCAAAGAGAATGCATCAATAGCACTCTATAAAACTGGGAGTCAAATTGAACCACGCACAATATTTTTTATGACCTGGATTAAGAACTGGAAAGCATAATTGGTGAATGTCAAAACTGGGAGAGAGAATTACAGACACTTTGAAGAACAAAATAAAATAAAATAAAATAAAACATTGAAATCTGCAATTAATGAGATTAAATACAAGGGGGAAAAAATATAAAATGGTACATCCAGAAAGGAGAAATCAAAAACATAAATGCGAAATGGACAGTAACTAGAAAGAATGATGTGCTGCAGAAAATATCTTCAGCACTGCAGACTGAATATGAGGCAGAAACGTGATGTTGTTTCAAAAAGAAAATCTTAGTCCAAGATGCAGAAAAAGGATTGCTGGATGTGAGATTTGGGAGGTAATTACTCTGGTCTATCTACCACTGGTGGAATATTTTGTCCAGATTTGGGCACCATGCTTTAAGAAAAACTGAGCTTGGCAAGAGTCCAGGACAGAGTGACAAGAGTGATTAGAGGTTTAGAAAGCATGGTCTATGAAGAAAGGTTGAAAGAATTTGGTTTGTTTAGTCTAGGGGAAAACAGACTGGGAGAGAGACATGGTAGCAGCCTTTCAATGTGCAAAAGTTTGTTACAAAAAGACCGAAATTGCTTGTTCTTCATGTTGACTATAGGCAGGTTCAGAAATAATTTGAACTCTTTTCTGTAAAAAAGTTGAGTAATATGTTAGACATGACTTTGTAACTGAGATATTTAGGCAATGGAGCACCCAAATGAAGAAACTTATGCAATCTCAGTTGATGTTTTTTTCATATCAAGTAAACCAAACATTTATGTACTGCATGTTAGATCCTCTTTCAGAGGAGGGGGAATATTAGATGGTCTCCTCACTACCCTATTTTCCCATTATCCACAGTTCCTTAGTCAGAATATTTTGTATCGGTTACCTAGAAGCATGAATGAAACACGAGCAAACAAGCAAAACCCACTATCCCTTATTACATACTGTTTCTATGACTTTATAATTTTCTCTTATTCTAGAACAGACAAACACTTTCTTTCCAGAATCATTTTAAATTAGTTCTCTCATGACTCTAACAATAGTCATCAGCTGTCAGTAAATCTCTACCGTCTTTGATGTAAGATGAGATAACCACAGCTAAACACTGCATTCCAGTTGAGAATGTGCTGCTTGTTTATGCAATGACCTGATATAACTTGTTAATTGTCTATCCTATCCTTTATTCAATCTTATACATTATTTCTGTCTTTAACCATTGTTGTCAATGACTTGACTTTTTTTTTGATGCCCATTCACACAGACTTGCATGGTGCTCTAAACTCCTTATCTTTGTATGTACTGGTTATCCTGAGTGATGTTATGTCATCCGAATGTTTTGTTGCATTGTTTTTCATCCTTTCTGCCCATCATTCTTATATATTAAGAAACAGTCCTAGTTTACATTTTTTATGTTCTCTAATCTTAATCTACTGCTAGGATAAAACTATCCCATTAATATCCCCTGCATTTTTATGTTCCTCACAACAAATGCTTATAAAGTCACTCCATGGCCTTTATTTTGCCTTAACGTCCTATGTTGAGGGGTGCACAATAAAAGTAACCCCACATCTGACTTGTCCACAGTTGAATCTCTTTCATTTAGTGGAAAAGAACAGGATCTTAGGAATGCTATTTTAGATGTGTACTTTAGATGACATGAACTAGTTGTCAGCTGCACTCCACTGAATCTAAAGAAAGTCTGACTRGCTCAGACCTGGAGTTAAAATATGTTGGCCAGGTGAATTATCCTAAAAGTGCATGGGAAAATTTGAACAATAGTGCTTTTTCATTGTGCCCGAGAAGTATATTTTGGAAAACATTAGCTGCTAAGGCTTCAGAGGCTGAACTTATTACATCTAGTTACTGCTTCACACATTGTTCGGCATCACAGAATACCAAATAAATATCAGAAACTTATTCGTGATGGAATCCACAAGAGGACTACATTGGCCTCCTTATGTGTGTGACAGAGCACGAGCTTCCTCAGTATATGACACACAAGGGGAGATGAACCATCAAAACCATAATGACACCAACAGTAGAGTGAGATTCAGTCCTGTGTAAGCTCTGAGATGGTATCCTGCATGAAGACACTGCTCCACAGACAAGCTGAAACTATGACCTTCTGCAAAGTAGTGCTTGAATGTCAGGATATTCCTAGCTGAAACACTACATTAAAAAAGGGCAGATGACCATTTACTGAGTCCAGAAAGATTATTCTCAGTCAATAAAGAGTGGATGCTACAAGAAGAAAGAAATCTTCTGAGGTAAAAGCAGAAGTGGCCTATACTGAGTACTCTCTGTGAGGACACTGAATTCTCTACAAATTGAGCATGAAAACTAACATCAGCAAAACTTGGGAAATGAGACTCTGTAGATGAAGTTTAATGGAATAGAAATATGGAATAACCCAGGTTTGAATGGACCTCAAAAGATCATCTGGTCCAACCTCTTGTGTGAGAAGGAGCCTAGAAGAAATGAAATTTCCTTTACAGATAAGCCAGGATGTCTATCTTGGCCATATGACTGCGCAGATTTGCTGTCACATGGCAAGAGCCAGGATGAAGAATGTGTTATTGGCTGAGATAGGTAAAGGCCCACAAGAATCCTCYTGACTTCTCCAACATAGCTTCTTTATGTATGACTGCATGAGCAGGTTAAGAAGAGAGAGGACATGAGTAGATTGACAACATATGTATAATATCACTAGAATAAGTCCTTTAGCTCCGTCGTGATCACCCTTGTCTCTGGATTCCTTTACCGCCTCCAACACTGACAAGAMTCTCACAAGTAAAAAGAAAGAGACAATTCTGCTTCTGGGCTTGATCGTTTACTCAAAGTCAGTAATGAAAGTGACCAAATTGAAGCTATGGTTCAACCATGGTATACATGGTTTCTAGGCAACTTCTTATAGAGCAGTAAAGCTTTGTCCATGTCATTCACTTGAAAGGAGTCAGCTATTTGAGACAGCTACAGCCAGAAATGTCAGGTTCTGGAAAATAAAACCCATGAAAGCCTACAAGCTAAGACCACAGAATTAGTACTGGTTGGGATGAGTGGGTCTGGTTAACCTAGATTTTTGTGGTTACCAAGCCAATAGAGATTATTGCATTGTTTTATGTTTAAAACTAAATCCTCAGGATTTTCTCTTCATAGTTATCACTGGCTGCAGAATCATCTCCTTGATGTTGAATCAAAAAACTATAAAAAATGAAAACAGCTACCATATGTTCATCACTGTGATCTTTTAAAATGTGCACCAGGTATAAGATAATAAAAACACTCTTTTCTGAATCTTAAGGGAGTCTGAAATTTCATCGATAACAGAGATGCAACCAAACCGGTTCATTCAGTTTGATTGTCCATCGTGAAACTTCAAGACAATAGGAGCGCCACAATTGTTAACTATTTAAGCACTGATGAATTGGAAGGATATTTTTTGCACTGTTCCACAACCCCAGCCCTCTACCATATTTTATTTGTGTTCTTGCTTGTTCTTTAGTGGTCTCAAAATTCCATCATCTTTCCCTATCTCAGCCCAAGGCAACTTCTAAAATACAGTTCTGTGCACACCTCCCGAAATATATAGCACACTGAAGATGTCTGGTTAGAGTCAGGTAAATGAGATGTCCCAACAGCAAGTGAAGACAACAGCTGGAAATTAAAAATTTCATTTACGTTTCCAAAAGTTTCTGTCTGTTTCCCTTAATTGGCTAAACTGTGATCATCATAACTGCTGAGCAGTAGCTTAGTCTAAAATAAGTGGGATCACTGAAACCGGGGAGAAGAAGTATGGCTCTGCCATGAGTAGAAGTGTCACTGCCTGGTCCAGACAATGCTGCCTAAATTAGAAGTACACACACAAATCTGCCATTGTACATCTCAGCCAGTTGTTCAATGCTCATAACTGCAAGCCCCATCTTGGCCTGGGATTTATCTGTGGTAGATGTTACCATATTAAGGACAGGGTTTCAGTGTAAACCTCAGTACAGTGCAAAGATATCCAAGGTAGCCTGGCTACCAGAAGCAGTACAGATATGTTTGCGTATAGGCTCATGGTATGATAGGCAGTAGTTATCCTTCCCAGTTAAAGCTAGCTCAGTTATCTGTCTAATGTACTGCTCTCTGCAGTGTGACATAGCCTTAACACTGTTCTTATTCCAGGAAAAAATGAGTATTATTAGCATRGTCACACAGGAACCCTGTGGCAGAATAAGAAACCGACTCCTTAATTCTTAGGCTCTGGTGTTTAGTTAAAAGACCAGACTGCTGCGTGCTCTTTAGTGAGCCTGGCTCTGATAGTACCAGTTCAGCAGCCCCGATCCAGACTGCTGCCTCGTGCCTGGACACAGGCAGGGCACCTTTTCTTCCCAGCACAGGCACCCTCCTTTCCCAACAGAGAGTTCCCCAGCCCCACTGAGCAGCAGACCGAGTTCCTCAGCTTACTTCCATGGTTCTGTATCAGGGCTCTGGGCCCCATGAGAACGATTTCCAACCTGGGTTAAAGGCGTAATACATCCAAAGAGACAGGGACCCTGCTGTCAGCTGGGTCAGAGCCAAGATTAGTCATGACACAAGCCATATTAATATAAAAACAAGCAAGGTATTTATGTGCAAGATCTGAACGTAAAAAATGTTTGTAAAGCAGGTGTAGAGAAAAGAAAGAAACTATGCTTATTTTAAAGGCTTTTCTCGTAGTCTGTTGACAAGTTGACAAGCAGTTTATAAGCTTATTTTACCACATGGATGGGAGCTAGAACTCATGAGAACTTTTTGTCCTTAATTTTGTAGTCATGGARCAAGTTCTTTGTTTGCAGGAAGGCTCTTAAAAATCTAATTCGTACAGGAGGAAGACACTTGATTTAAACTAATTCCTATACCTTACGTTAATTTATTGGAAAACTCCCTTCCTTCAGGAGCAATCATATGAAAACTAAAGCAGAACGTCCTCGGCAGRAGAGATTTCCACTGCTATGTTTGTTACATTGCTTGATTCATGTGAAATGTAAAGGACAATCATWGCTCAAAGGGGCAAATTAGCTCCCTAAATTCTGCACTGCCTCTGGTTTGAGACCGGGGAAAGACACGAACAAATTATTTTGGGTGAAATAGAGTTAGTCACTGTAACCTGGTCCTTAAGGGGTGCCTCGCAAAAAAAGCTATGGTCTGAAATTACTTCATATTTACCTGCTATGGCTAAGTCTGCTACCACAAGCTTCTGTGAAAAACAGGATTTTTAAGTGAGTTTTCTGGAAGATGCATGGATATTTATGTAATTCCCTGAGAAACCATGAATTCCCTCAAAGTTCTTAATTTCTATACCTACAGTTCTGTATGGCTTCCTTCCGTAATGTACTATTGAAAAACAGGATAGCAATGGTGTCTGACATGCATTGACCCAAAATAGTTTTGAGACTATTAATCCAATCGAACTCCTGAAGTATCTACTGGCAGAAGTACTAGGTGGGAAATATTCTGAAATGCTGTAGAATCAGGAGGATTTCCATGTCTGAATATTTTTATCATGAGAGTCATTAGGCTGCGATTCCAAAGCAACATRCACACAAAGCCATTGTAAATCATTCCTTTCTCTTTGGATTCCACAAGGAACATGCCAAACCTCTCGTCTCATTTATGTTGAGATGAAAAACAATTAATAAACACATGAGAAGGAACTAACTTAAAAAAAAAGGTATGCATCAACACTGTTGCCTATAGCAAGTAGATTTTACAAATCTACAAAGAAATGATAATTAAAGACTAAGAAAAATTTTCACCAGAGTTGAACTTGTTTCTGACTTATGCTGCTTGGCTGAGAAATCCCCCAAACCCTGTCACTCTCCTTGCTGTGTTCACACACTGCAGAAATCACAGTGAACATGCTGCCAAAGCAGATTGTGGTGGTTTCTTTCCTCATCAAACTATAAAACTGTTGCATTTATCTGTACAAAAATGTTAGAGCTACTTTCAGACTCCTGAAGAAACAGCACATTCCTCCAATTTCCCTTGACTATTATTATGCCAGAACATATCAATATCTGACTTAGGCAAGCTGAGAGCCCCCAAGCCAGGGTAGAAATACAACTAATGAGGATTTAAAATAGACAAGTTATGATATTCAATAGATCTCCCAGTATATCTGTGGGTTAAACAACAAGGTAGATAGTGGTTTGCCCTAAGGAAAAGGCTAATGACACAAGCAGCTCCTGCAAGATTTGTCTGCAGTTAAGCCATTTTATTTTAGACACCAATCTAGAATTGTTTCAGTTCATGTCAATAGAGCACTTGAGAACACTGCCATTTTAATAAAGTCTTCCATTTCTGCTCTTTATGATGATTATTAGATCTCTGGTGTGGCATGCTCAACTCTAAAGCATCTTAAGAGCAAGCTATAATTGCAAAGCAGGCCATGGTTTGTACATGGGAATGCAGCTCAAGCCAGCACTGCACAGCTCTCCTGTCGCCCTCAGAGTCCATAGCATGGAGGATTCCTTGCTGAGTCTAGTGCTTACCAGGACAYGTCAGCTGGCAGCTCGTCTTGCTGGTGTGCAATGAGTGAAAACAGCCTGAGGTATGTGTGTGCCACTTCGAGAACCTGCCTTACAAGACCAGCCAGTGCTTTGAACCTCCGGCCTCTTGCAATAAATATTGGCTGATGGCTGATTGATTAGCAGTCTGATAGCATCTTCTCATGATATTTCTACCCTCTAGCATTTTTGAGAAGGTCTCTAAATGTAGCTTTGCCTTTTTCCCGGCATGGCTTAAAAATTACTTGCAGTGTGCTAAGTTAGCAGAGCCTGATATTTCTACCTTCTGGTGGGAAGTCCCATGCCAAATTTGATCCACTGCAACTCTGAGACACTTTGATGGTGTATTCTGTGCCTTGCAGGAGATTGAAAAAATTATTTGCCTCCTCTCTAGTTTCTGCAGGGTGATTGATAGCCTGATTAAACCAGGCTGACTCCATTTGGTTACAGAACTGAGGTTTTGCTACTGTGAAAAAAAATCCTGTTACAGTGCTTTGCAGTTTAAAAAAAAATCACGTGGATTTAGACAGAAATATCTGCCTCCATGGAGACAGAGCAATGTTTGGAGAGGACAAATGTTAGTTCTTAGTTTGAATATTCCTTGCTACTTCCAGAAGTCCAGGATAGTGAGGGCCTCAGAACACGGAGAACTACATCTACATCCTTTGTGGTATGGCAAAGGCAATACAGTTTAGGGAACTAAGCTCTACTTCTGGTAGATATGAAACAAATTATAACTATTTTCAATTAGGCTACATGCTAGATCTTTCCTTATAAAAGGCCTGTTGAAATGTATAATAACTGCATGCTTGAATAATGAAGTGATCACCTTTTGTTACTGAGTTCAGAATTTGAAGAGGTGGGTCTGTGTTTCAAGGGGGTTTACATACGGACTGGGTTAATCAAAATAAATCATTATACCAAAGCAAGTAATAAATACTGATTTATTCGAGACTTGAAGGTTAGCAATCRTGGAGTGCAAATGGCAGGTCTCTGGGTACATTAAGAAGAAATTTTTGCTAAATTTCTAGAACGTGCTCACTTTTTTTGAATTTCATTTCCTTATGTGCAACCACAGAATTGGGGAATGCCTTTATATTTCCTCACAGCTTTCTATTTTAGTGTCACAGGATCTCTGTTTCTTTTTCCATTTACTTCATGCATCCCAAGATTCATTGTAAAAGCATTTTCACAAATAACATTTTTTACTTGCTAGMAAAAATCTTATTTACTGTACTTTACTGCAGATTGTACATGAAGTATGTATTTGTTATTGCCTAAGTGAATTGTATGAGTTTTACATCACTAGCAATTATGCCAAACTGATGAGTGTAATGTAAATAATCCAGCAATTGTTTTTATATTGTGCCAGCGTATAAGGTCACTGCCCTAAACACTGAATCCTGATTTAACAAAGGTTATTTTTTTTTAATAAGGCATACTAATCCCACTGTATTGGTAGCTCTGTCCCTCTTTTGACTTGAGCTCTGCTATCCCACAAATTGGATGAAAATCTCATTAGTGGAGCTATAATGAGCTGGCAATGAAACCCCTTCAAGCTTGCGTGCTTACAGCCATTTGCCTGTTTGTCTTACTCTTCATCGTGAGCCTAAAATTGCCCATTAGAATTCCAGTGAAGAGCAAGTGTGACTGGATCTGCGATGCTGACAGAGCCACCAAACAGGCAGAAATCTGTCAAAACTCTAAAGGGCGGTAGGGTATTATTTACAGGGAGACTGCACCTGTGCTCATGTGTATATGCTTGTTCATCCAGAGGTAAATTATAGGGGGCTGGGGGGAAGAGAAGAGGAAGAATAGAGATAGAATAGTGGGATAGAACTAGGGGAAAGGGAGTAAGGAATTTGTTTTATTAGAACTTTTAAGTGTGAGCCAGAAGCTCAATTTTATTGTAGCTGAAWTTAATCAGATGTCAATGAAAGCAACTTCAAGCAAGCTCTTGCTGTAATGTGTCATGAATGCCATCATTAATGCCAGAATAGGGAGAGTCGCAAGATGGTTATGCAGATCTTTTAAATCAAAACTGTTCAAATATGACTCCAATACAGAAGAAAAGAAGTGGAAACCATGGTGAAAGCATGACCACTCAATTGACAAGTGCTTCTGCCTCCTTCCAGAGAGACAATATTTTAAAAAGTTAACATCCATGACACTGAATGCTTCAGAAAAACTGAAGTCCTGTTGTGATAGCAGAAGCCTCAAAGCTGCCAAGACTAACAGGAGATTGAGTAAAGTATTCTAAAAGGCCAGTCTGTCACAGGTACAATGAAGTCACACATAGTCTCTACAATCGACTATCAGCATATTTTAGTATACTGTACATAGTCAACAAATATTTTAGAAAATCAAGTTGCTAGTAAATCATTACAGAGACACAAGAAGCTTTTGCACTGTTATTAAAAAAGGAAAAAAAGACAGCATTGTGGCAAACACTTGAAACTGCAATCCAGTTACTACTTGAATGCAGAGTTAGCCAGGCATGGAATATTAGTCAAAACTCTCACTCTGTTTATCTGTTTATCTGGAAGAGTCAGCCTTAAAGAATCTTCAGAATATTCCATTCTCTTAAATGACAAATAAATGAAAAAAAAATCCTTCTAGAATTAGGGCCTTTCAATAAAAAGAGAAAATATAAAGCATTTTAGAAAAGCTTTAGTTAGCATTTAGCAACAAGAAAAAACCCACCAAATATAAATGGGAGACAAACCCAGGATGAAGCCCTTCTCAGAAAAGAAAGTATGTTCAATAAAATGTACTGTTTAGACTAAGAAACTGCATGTCTTCATTTTCTTGCTTTTTACTTTTCATTTATAAATGTGTTTCCTGCTTTGAAATCAGGATTTTTACCCTTTGCTATGTTCAACTAAAATTTGTTCAAAATGAAGTCAAGAAAATCTGATAGGCATAGAGCTTTTAATGAATTCTATGTATCCCAGCAATTAAACTTACACTGCAGTCAGGCTTCTAAGATTTCTATGTCCCTAGTCAAGTTTGCCAAACTTTTAAAATGGTGAAAGGTATAAGGTATAACAATGTTAACATTAAGCACCGAGGTAAGAAACACAGTCATGCATCAAATCAAAGAGGTCAATGTGATGACAGCTATAAAGAACTTGAGGTGACATTCATTGTACTTAAAATTGACTATTTAAGAGTTAGAAATATAATCTAAACTAGTCATGCAGACTTCTTCTGTGGTCAATAAAGAGATAGGAAATTCCAGAGAGTGATTCATCACATTCATGTACAGAGTGAGGCTAGATGACAAGCATAAGCTCTGATAAAGATACAGCAGAACATTAAAATGGTTAACTGAGTTTGTTTCTCCCCCACAGACATCTGCCCAAATTTCTGAAAAATATTTCTGCCCTTAAAAAACATCTTATCTAAATATTAATCAGTTCCTGAAGCACTGCAGCTTTCAAACCTGTATAGGACATTATAGGTTCAGTAGTAAATTTATGTGTGGATCAGGTGTTCTGGTCCTGGGTTGGCTCTTCATATCACAGATGCAAAGCAGAGTTTCCTTCTGCTGTTCAGTTTTTAAATATTATTCCTCTTTTATCAGAGCCCTCAAGGTAGATAACAGTTTTCAGACAACAGAAGTTAATAACATCAATACTTGATACTGGGATATCCCACTTACTATGCTAAGTATTACTTATCATGTGTGAAATCTGTTAGATTGGAAGAGAATTAGTGTACAGGAATACAAAGGAAACATTTTGATTTGCACTATGGACCTTGGAGACTCATTATAACTTATTGAGTTTTGAAAGTGAGTAAAAAAGAAAAAAAAAAAAAAAGACTGTTTGAAGTCCAAGATGCTGTATTTCAAGATGTCTTGGTTTGGTTTTTTTTCCTCAGTTTTAGCTATTTATAATAACACTGCATGGAATGTGTTCAGCAAAAGTAATGACGTTTTAATAAAAGAAAATTTTGCTGCAGCACTTCACTTCTAAAAATTTCTTGAATTGAAAAAGATGAGAGCAAGTTTGTTAATTACAGATCATACATATCAATGGTTATAAATTAACTGCTTTCTTTACTGCAAGTTTTGTTAACCATAAAATAATGATTCAATGAGTGTTGAATCCATACTGATTCCTCACTGCAGGGCTTGAAAAGGATGTACGCAGCTTATACCATATTATGCTACTCTACAGGGTCATTTCTCTCACAGAAGACTCATAGTCAGCTGCTTTATGCCATACTGTGCTCTCAGCCAGGTGTATGTGTGTGCCTCAGTGGAGGTGAACAGCTTTAACTTTATCTGTGGTAGCCTAACAGCAGGTAGGAAGATGCAGAACTATGACGAACTGTATCATTTTCTTCTAGATGAAATAATTTCTTCTCAAGTTGTACAAGAGACAGGACCATCTGATAATGATGCTGGAGAAGAGAAATGAGAACAATAGCCACAATTGATCAAATACAGTGTACTATTGAGATGATTGCTTGTGTTAACAAAATTCACTCCGGCAATGGCATAGACTAGGTGTGCTGGCACTGAAACTGCTGTAGAAGATGCATACTGAAGGACCTGAGCACTATGACACAAAGTTGGAAAAACAGGAACAGCGACAAGATGTCACCTTTGATTTCACATGCTGTGCTCCACACTAACACTGCTGCACCTCAGCTCTGTGTGCTGGATCCTGTCTGTGCAAATCCAGACCAACTGCTGAAGTCAATCTCGTTTTTCTGTCTATAAAGAAGAATATTGTCTACCTTGTGAAATAAAGATCAAGATTGCTTTTCATTGAAAGCTCTTTATTAGTTGTTTGCTACAAGTGCAGTAAATGTGAAAACATACRCCCGGTGGGCAAATGAGTTTCATCACTGTGACAGCAACACAACACAGAAGTCAATCCCAAAGGAATGTTGGTAAGGGTGGCAGTTTGGTAATGTTTTTTATTGACCATTTACAGTCTTTCCCATAGACTTTTAAAAAAATTATTTTAGCTACGCTAAGCAGTTCCAAACTCAGAAGTCTCTGGGTTCTTCATATAGCTAATATTCAGAGCAACCCATTCTGTCTTGTTCTGGGTTGCTCCAACCTCTTCTAACACGTAATGGTAGCTATTCTTGTGCTGTATGAAGTTGCATTCAGCTTTACACAGCCTTCTTAACTCACAGACAGTGGTTCAGAGCAGTAGATTTTGCCATCAGAGAACAGATATCAATTTTATCATGATTTCTTTTTTTTGTGAGGAAGAAGTTATCACCTTTGAACACTATGCTGCAGAACTTGCAATCATCACTCTGGGTCTATGGGGTTATTTTATCCTTGTGATACTCTCTTGTTTATTCTCTAGCTTCTTGGAATAATTAAGTTGACAAAGTTTTTTTGTTATTATTTTTCATATCACAATCTAATTTATTGGTGTCATTGTTTATAAATTGGCAATGTTTCACCTCTAGCTAAAACCCAAGATCTTTAGGTAAAAATGTCAGAGATTTCAGGAAAAGAAACAGTCACATTTCCAGGAGCTCTAGGAACTGATGGAAATGTTCAGATCATTGTTCAAGTTGTTAGGAGGTTGCCTAAGGGTTTCAGGCTGAGCCATAAAAGTTGTAAAAATCATTACTCCTTTGATCGTTCTCCTTCCTGTCCTTTTCAGTGCTCTCCTGAAGGCTTATATTCAAAGTGGTAGTGATGAAATACTGGAATTGTACTTCCCTTTCTGTCATATGTTAAGCTTATGGGCAGGCAGTGTTGAAAATAGTGATGATGATCTTGAAGTCTCTGGAATCTGTTTTTCTGCTTTTTACTGATCTATCCAGATACCAGATCCCTAAGGTTCTTCCCTTTTTTCTTTCATCTGCCAGTAGATCAGGCTTCTGATCTCATTGTTTGTGATGTCTAGGAGAGGAATATTGGCCACACAGATCATAGTGAAGGGCAATGTTGATGCTATCTGTGGTTTACACATTGTGCCAAATGTATCATGGCATTGTGTTTTATAGCCTTTCACGTGTGTTATCCCTCCTCCCTTTGTGTGTCAAGAGGCAGTATGCAACTGCAGCCAGGATTGCAGTGAATGATTTTAGCTGAGCTATCTTACCCAGAAGAGTCTTTATTGACATTTTAATGTCTCTTCATGCATTTCCTGTATCAGGGCCTTCTGCCTCTACAACTGATTTTCTTTCTGTGATTGGATTTCTTCCCTGTGTTTTCCACAATTACTCTCTTACCCAATAACTTTAAAGCTTGTCTAAGAAGCAACTCTCTAAACACAAGTTTTTCAGACTTCTTCTAGCTTTGCTTCTATATATATTTAATATTTCAGTGTCTGGTTTTGGATGTAATGCTCTTCATGGAGTAAGTCACTTTTTTGGTTTTTCTTCCAACAGCCTCAGTTCTACTAAAGTAAGTCCCTGTAACATATATTCAGAATAGGACATGGAATTAGTTTTCTTGAAGAGAGGCTGTTTCTGCTAATTTTGTGTTTAAGGAGTCAGTTTTCTCTGAGGGATAACAGTTCAATGCTTCCTCTGGCATTAAAAGTAAATAATTTGTTGCAACTTGTCTGAGCTGTGTGATCTCTGGAAAGACTTGATGATCTTCATGAGGTTAGAATAATTTTACCTGACTTAGTAATCATCTAAGATTATTTGTATGTGGGGTGGTTATTACGAATGTTTTGCAAGATGCATTGAATTTCCATTCAAGTTTTCTTTTGAAGGCTGAATAATGACTAGTTGTAAATTATGAAAATTGGGATAATAACAAGTTCCCCCAGAAACTTCCCAAGGGGTTGTGGACTGGGTATAAGCTGCAGTCTTGGAGGAGGAGGTCTGTCTTCAAGATGGTTTTATGTAAATTTTCAAGAATTATGTTATTGCAGTGCTATACATTCTTAATGCTTTCTTTATTCATGTATGAGGGACAAAATCAAAGACCTTATAGTTTTTGCATATTGTCCTGAGATTTCCTGGTTTTGGCAGTCTTTATACCCTACATGTCAATCAGAAACCAATCCCCAAAGGTATTTCTTTTTGCATGCTTTTCAATCCCATGTGAAATTTGCATTGGTAACCACACGAGTAGATTTCTGATATGATCGATGTTAACAGTTTGCAAATGGTTGAGAGATGTGATTATTTAGGAGCTGGGAACTACTTGATGGCCAGTGCTTTTGTTTTCCATAATTAACACTACTCTGACATGCATCTTAGTGATTACTGCTGAGACAAATCACTGGAATTTTGAGCTGGTCATGGTGCAAAAATACAAGATACTGAAGCCAAAAAGTATGGACAACATCTAATCGTGCCATTCTTTTTCTTTAGGAATCTCTTGACTACTTCTGCTCCTGATTTTAGTTTTATTTTTTGTCAAACCTCTATTCTAGGATCTTTAATTCACCTGGTATTTCTTTTCTGTTTAATAAGGTTGTTTGGGATTTTGTTCCACAGCTTTATGGACTCTGGAAACTTTCTGGAGATTCCTCCCAATCAGTCTTTTGTTTTAAGTTGAAAGGTCTTTCAGTCTGCATGACTTATATTTTTATATCTTTTAGTCTGCAGATGGGGAGGGCATGGTTCATTTGCTCAGTGTTTGATAAGTGATAAGTATTAATAATGACCTGCGTATAACAAATTCAAAGACGGAAATTTTTTTGTAACTGCAGATTTTTTAATATACTTAAGCATCTATGAATTCCATGGTTTCTGAAACTGTGACTGACCCTGTTCACTGGAAAAGTGTATTTTTTGTTGTTAGTGGTTTTCTTCTTTCTCCATATATATCCTTCATCTTACCTAAACTTATCTCTGAATGATTTTACTTTCGTGTTTGTTTGTTTCTTCATTCTTCTTCAGATACTTTTCTGTAGAAATGCTATTACCTGGACTCCTTTTGTTGAAGAAGATATGGTCTTGGGTATAATCCACAGACTGGAAGTTCAGCCATCTCACCAGTTTTACACAGGAATTGAACAAGAAAGGTTAAAGGATTGAAACCACAAGAATGAAGAACAATTACCTATTGATGTCTCTGGATTCTTTCAGAGAGCCGGGGTAAAGTCAGTATAGTGTTCATTTATTCAGGGAGAGAGAAGCCTCAGAACTCTGTGATTCATGGTAGCAAAAAGCAATTGATAAAAAAGATGTTGTTAATGTCTGCTTAGATCAGTAATGTTTGTGACACCTCGATCACGTCTATAAGATTAGCTATCATTACGGCTAGATACGTCTCTTCCTCATTCATTTCAATAGTCTGCCTGGAAAGATTTAAAATATGGATAGGCAGAAATTATATGTCACAGGAAAGGGATCACCATTACTTTTCAAAATGAGCATGGCCAAGTAGCAAAGGTAAAAGCTGCAGCGATTATTTGCCAGATATATTTTAATTGGCAATAAACTAAGTTTATTTTTCCCAAGTCCAGTCCCATTTTGCCCATGACAATAAGTGGCAAGTGATCTTCTTGTCTTTATCTCAACCCACAAGCTTTTTCATCCTATTTTCTTCCCCTGAAAAACTGTGGTTTAACTGTTAGCCATGGTTAACTGACCACATTTCATCATAGGCTGGTTTATTGTCCTTTTCACTGAGGCTCATGCTATAGGTGCATCTTTCCATTCATGTTTGGTGAATGTGGTTTTTAAGAGAATTCCCTTACCAGGCCCAGGGTTGACATTGCAGGGAGGTCTCAAAGCACAAAGGCTGAATTTCCTTTGGAGGAAACTAGACAAAGTTCTAAAATGATTCCTCCTGCTATGATTCAGCCACTAAGGAGTATTCTGGCCAGGGAAGGCTGGAGCTAGCTCATCCTGAAACACAGCATAGACACTGTGCCCGGAAAAAGCCCTTTTGGCTATACAGATCCAGTCTTGTAGTGTTACTTGCTAATGTAGAAAAGGCAAATGGCCTCCTTGAAGATGACTTTCATTAAAGCTAAAGAACATGGACTAGTTAAATAAAAGAAAAGATGGATTTGCTTTGGTGTTTCATAATTTCTGTTTGTATTCACAGTGCTATAGGAACAGTCCGGAACCTACAGACCAAAACGAAAAACAGTCTCCCACACTGACCTAGCCCACTGACCCAGACA
Organism: Amblyornis subalaris; assembly: GCA_018881555.1. Lineage (NCBI taxonomy): Eukaryota > Metazoa > Chordata > Aves > Passeriformes > Ptilonorhynchidae > Amblyornis > Amblyornis subalaris. The sequence goes on along the minus strand of JACAXG010000029.1, from coordinate 1,553,975 downwards.
TGATATGCAATTCTTGCTCCGGGTATTTTCAGGTCATAGGCACCCTTCTGAAATGCACTTTAAAATATAATTTTAATTTCAATTTGAAGTGACTAAGATGTGTCAGTTCTGTCATGGCCTACGACGTGGTGTTTATAGTGGTGTGCTGCAAATGTGATGCATACTATGGGCAGTGGCAAGACATGAAACAGGCAGGTATGTATATACTTGTAGGTATAGAGCTCACAGTCACAGGACTTCACCTGTGAAGTCACTTCTTTCATCTTAGAGCAAAAATACACAAGGCCACCTCAGAGTTTCAACTCAGAGGGAAATAATTGTGAGGAAAACGCCAAGTAACAATTCAAAGCTCATGTAGTTTGGACGAGCAGTGGTGCTGAACCTGAAAGAAATAAACAGATGAGGTGAGAGAAGCAGATTCACCTTCTGCTGAAGAGCAGACCACTCCCCAAGAGGAGAGCATGTAGTTTCTACCAAGACAGCAAATGTTGCTAGCTATGCAACATACATGGTTTAGTTTTAGGTAACCCTGTGAGGAGCAGGGAGTTGCACACAACAGTCCTTATAGATCCCTTCCAACTCAAGATATGCTATGATCCTATGCAAATAGTTTCAGTCTATTCACACTGAGATGAAATTTTGTACAGCTATTACATGCATGGTGTTCTCCCTTGACACAAATAAATTCTTAGCACCAAGAGGATTACCAAGAGATATCCTTATCAGTCCTTACAAATCTTGTTTATTTTCCTCCTCTTAAGCAAAACAGTCATGTTTTTCATAAAATGTCAATGTTCTCTTCAAGGTAATCTTGGTTTTGGAAAAACACTCAAGGTAAAGAGACAGACCTATTGTTACCTTCTGGAATACTTTTTCTAGCCAGGACTTTAACAGAAATTAAACTATAAGAGAAGGAAAATGTCTCCAAAACTGTGTGCCATAACTCTTGCCAAGACCAGCTTTTAAGACTTTCACTGATGACATTTGGGTTCAGACTCAGCGAAGTGGCTCTGAACTTCCTATTAAACCTGGGCCCTGGGTCTTCATCTCTTTCTGTTAATTAGTCTTAGTCTCTGAAGAATTATGATGTCTTGTGATGCCAGCACAGCTCTGAAAGGTCTAAGTTTGTCAGTTATCTCCTGTTTGCAGGGAATTTATCAGTCCTCCAACACACTCATCTCAGCGAAGGATAGCATCCTTCATCAGGCTGTTCTGGAACTCATGTCCCTCAGTGTCCTGCTATTTGGTTATTTTTAAAGTGTCCAAATGGAAAGAATTAATCACTCATATTTTTACAAGTGTATAAAAAATATTGCTCCTTTACCAGCAATATTATTCTGTATTATGCTGCAAGTGGTATGAGTGACTCCAGGAACAAAATGTCAGATTCAGGATAGGATTGCCAAGGTGCATGAATCATGCACTTAAGTTCAGAGAAAATTCACAAAGCAATTCTCAGAGGATTAATAATTTTACTAGAAAGTATATGAAGTGCAGCAGTTGACAGCTGGGGTTTTTTTGTTTGTATAGTTGGTTTCCCATGTAATTTTCTTTTTTTTTTTTTTTTGGGCAGGGACAGAGAGGATTTCTGAATGTTATTCACTTCAGTGTGAAAGGCTGATGTTTTCATACTTTCATTATTCAAGTTACAAATAATGTTTGCTATATATGCTATGAAGGCTTTTATTTAGCATTAGTCATATGTACCAGCCTTGGAGAACTGAACTTGCTCAATACACAGAACAATTTACTGAAGGAACCATCAGTGAAACCCTGGTGGTTTGGCTGTGGTTCTTCATGTCTAAATTGCAGGTTACCCTCATTTTCAGTCGAAGTCATATGAAAAATGTTTTTTTCAAGGTCAGAATTTGACCTTATTATAGGAAATATGTTTATTACTTCTTGTGCAACTAGAACACTAATATCAGGTTCGCTTTTATTTGATTGCACGAAGTGAGGAAAATTCGGGATGTTATATGGATAAAATCAGCCCCAAAGTAATTTCTAGCATTAGCAGTAAAGACAAAGGGACTTTGGAAGCCAATGCCACCAATATTGAGCAATATAAAAGAGAAGATTTTCCATTGCACACTCTTAGGGAGAGTGGAAATGAGATATAATATAAAGCGGACAGTAATCTGGCTGATAATCTACCGTGTACATAGCCTCTCCTCTCTGCACTGGCAATGCAGTAGGATTTTAAATGCTGGTGGATAGGAGTGCAGAGAGGAGGAGAAAGAGATGGGCCAGATGATAGCTTGAACCTTCAGGAGTTATTTCAATAGATCTGTTTGTCCAACATAATAAAATAATAAAGGAAAAATATTTGCACTTCTGGCTGAATATGTTTATTAGGATTTGCTGAAAAATAGAAAGCAAATGGCCACATAAAAGGGAATTATCTATAAAAATTATGGACTCTGCTGTATGTTCAAATGAGAGGCTGCATTCTGAGTACAGAAACAGGTTCTATCAAAAAATTGTGCATCATAATAGATTGAAGGACCATCGTACTGGGTAATGCCAGTTACACCACTGGAATATGTCTAGTTACATGAATTGTTTCAAGATTTTATCAGGTTTTAGGGGCTATTTTTTTTCATTCAGTTTAATGCCTTTCTAAGAGCAGATATATTCTCTGATGGCATGTTCCCATTTACACCAGTAGGAAGTTTGCCCCATTGTATTTTACATAACATGATTTTAATGTTGAAACTGATTTCTGTAAGTCATATATTTTGTTCCTTGAAGACTATACTTTGCAGGTGATTAGCTGAAGTTTATTTTAATAATATGCAATTTTTGGAGCATGAATTGGTGAAAATTTTGCCATATATATATATATATATATATATATATATATATGTGTGTGTGCGTTACTTCTACAAAGCTAAACTGCATATTTCCAAATCATATTACTTGAGTGTTTTGAATGTACCAAAGTGCTAAAACAGAGCAGCATGCAAGAACTGATCATTGCCTATGAGCAGTAATTGCTTAGAGGCGTTGAAGTATGGTATTTCTAGACAAAATAGGTAATATTTTCAGAGTCTTCTCACAGTTTGCCTTCCTGCTTTAACACATTGCATGTTATAATGTAATCTATGAGATAGAAACAATACCAGGAGTCCTAATTAAATTAAAAGTAATTACCCGTTGTGTAGATASGGCTTTCAATTGAGCAGCTGCAAGTTGATATTTTGTCATCCCCAGTTTATCTATATGCTCATGTGTGATTCTTTGTATCAGTTATTAATGACATTTGCTCAGTCCTCATGAAGTGTTGTGGAAAACAGAAGAGGAAAAGTATGGATGAAAAAAGTGTTATAGGAAATTCAGACACTGAATAAGTACATTTGCTACTGTAAATCTTCAGTTGGGATGCTAGTTCCTTGCTCACTTATTCCCTGTTCTGCTCAGAGTGGTCTGAAAGAAATATGAGACTGTGCCTTCTCTTCGCCCCACCCTCCCCTGCCCCGCCCCCATCATTATTTTGGGAGCTAGCAGGAAATTTAAAAACCGGAATCTGACAGGTTAAGCATAAGGACTTAGTTCCTTTACTTCATTAAGGCACTTCTATCCTGTCCTGGAAATGTCAAAATGTCCTACTTTGAACATAAACAGAATTTATTTGTTTAATATAGAGATATAATCAACACATTTTTAAAGAGCTTTTACAATATTATCCAGGAGAGGAGAGGAGAGGAGAGGAGAGGAGAGGAGAGGAGAGGAGAGGAGAGGAGAGGAGAGGAGAGGAGAGGAGAGGNAGAGGAGAGGAGAGGAGAGGAGAGGAGAGGAGAGGAGAGGAGAGGAGAGGAGAGGAGAGGAGAACCTCAATGCAAATAAACTGAAAATAGTTTGGTTTTTCAGTGTTGCAATGGATTTTCCACTTTCAGAAGCAAAAGTTTTTGGCTTTTAAGAAGACTTTTATGTGACAACAAAAGGAAGCTTCATTACAGAAATAATATTTCACTAGAGTATTATTCAGACTGATTTAGTGTCTTTCTCAGCTGCATGGTTCTCCTATAACAATGGGATACAACACCATTCTCCAATTGAGAATATTATGCAGCTTCTTAAGAGTGTACACAGGGTGATGTCCGTTTGAGTGACTGTTATCCTGCTGGCATAGGCCTGCTATCAAAAAGGAGCAATTACTCCCAATGCAGTTAAATTAAATTTTCATAACTACGAAGCTGCATTTTACCTTAGGGCACTACCTGATGCCCATTTCTTCATTCCTCTTTCCTTAATCCTCTATATTAAATCTAAACAAATCAATGTTTACTAGCATTAATATTTTAACATACAGTACTTGCTCTGCCTTCTGACATCTTGTGCCTTTATTAGTAACATGGTGAAGGCTTTCTGCAGTGAACAGCAAAAGAGCCCTTTTTTGGTTTTCTTTCTTTTTAACTGGTTTATTTCTTTACTTGCACATGTGCACATAAAAGTGTATATTTTTCTGCCATTTTTCTGCCACCAAAAATTCCTAGTAAGAGAAAACAAATCACCTCACCACCGAACAAGGGTCATCTTATGAAGAGACAAAGGGAGCATTAAAAAACCCTGCTGTGATTTCTGAATTGATCAAGTGAACAAAATGGGTTTGCTTCCCTGTAAAGAGACAGTCAGTTACTTCTGGGTCCCCAGATTTACCAGCACAGGTCCATACACCTTTATGAAAGCACTCGTCTGTATAGAGACTGAAGGCAAGGGCTTCTCAAATAATATCAAGATTAAAGCACATCTGCTGCTTGTGAAGCTGCTTCCCAGATACAGTGAACCCACAACTGTCCTCGTAGTAAAAGACCCCAGATTCCCACCCTGCAGTTCCTTCATATTCCTATTAGATGTCTTCCAAATACCTAATTATAGTATTTGACTGACTACTCAATACCTGGAACTCATGTTTGTCTGATGTGATACAAAGCAAATTGATGGACAGGAACGGAAATCAATTAAAAAAATAATTAAAATTGTATTCTATTTCCTTTTTTCTTTTCTTCACTCCCATCTCTACCATTCATTTTGTGATTTTTCTGCTATATCTATACCATAAGTCTCCCTTCATTATTTCTCTGTCCACAGTGAAGTTTGAAATTCCTTTMCATTTAGTATCAGCAAATGTAATTACAGGCTAGTTACTTTCGCTTCCAACTCATTAATGAAAATGTTAAATAAGACTGGACCTAAAGCACCTTTCCAGAAATTCACCAGATAATGCTTCCAATTTCTATAATATGGTCACTCTCTTCCCAGAAAGACTTTTCAGAAAATATCAACATCACCTCTTTACATAGTTGGTGTGAGTTTCTGGATAGTCATCCAGATTCCTCCAGGACTAAGTATAATCTCTCTCATCGCCTTGAGTTTCTTGCCAGCTCATAAACCAGCAAAGCAAGGCTTGAAAACTGAGATCCTTGGCACACAGGTTAAAAAACAGCTAAAAAACTGTTAGTTTAAGGGTTTACTCCCGTTCCTGAAGATGAGGAGATGAGGATAGAAAGAAAATTGCCTTTATTTAAGTTGTTCTAATACTAGCACAGGTTTACCTATGGCTAGGAGTATAAACTTGAAAGTAGAGTTCTGTAGGCTGTGTCCATCAGCAGTGAAAGAAAAAAATGACAGATAATTACCAAACTAACATCAGCAGCCACATTTTTTCTGCCTTTTTATTATTAGAAAAAGTTAAGTCCTGATATCGAGTTCATTCGTTGTGTTTTCTGGCACACACTGGATGTTTGTATGCCTGCTGGGCTGGAATCCTGATGCCGGAAAAAATAAAATAATGCGTGCTGCAATTTCTAGCTAGCTACTGGGCTCTTCTCTGCACTTAGCTTCAAAGATTTTTTAAAACATATTTTTCTGCACCACAGCTCAGAGTTGCTAAATCCAGAAATTGAAACATTCCGGGAACCAAATCATTTGGGGGCAAATCAAAGCTCTTGGAACATTGCCCTAGGATTTTGAAGATAGCAGTTAATAGTAAAAATGTTCAATATTTTTAAGGAAATCCCAATTATAAAAGGCAACACCATTCAAATCCATGATTCAGGAATAGAAAGAATGTTGCAGGTCTAACAGTGAAGGAAATGCATGCCTGTGTTGTGAAGGCAGGAATTAGTGAACAAAAGAAAACCCTTTGCATTTTATGTGGGTTTTGCATCTGTATTTACATACTGTGGACAGTTGCTTGTGAATCCAAAGACGAAGCTTATTTAGTCGTTCAGGTCAGTCTCTATAATAGGTCTGGCAACAACCATAAGAACCATTACAATTTATTAGTTTGTATTTAAAGAACTGGTGTTGTTTTCCAAATGGAAAGAAAAAAGATTAGGGAAGAGAAGAGTTTAAATGGTGGTGTTAAGGCTCCTTTCCCTCCTCCACCAGGATTCCCTAACATTTGAACTGTGCAATGATATTTTAAAGCACATTTTAGTTGAAGTATAAGTTTGCAGAGGTTGTAGTTACATTACTTATATCTGCCATAACTGTGTGCCCTCTGTGAAAGGGCTCTCAGGACAGTGGACTCCGAGCTGATCAGGTTATCTTTCAGTTCGGTTCTCAGCAGTACCCAGATCTCTGAATAGTTGTGCAAAGGCTGTTTCCAGCATAGTGGAGTTAGCAGGAAGGAGTGGCTGAGGATAAAGGGAAGGACCTTAATGGCAACACGAATTTACATCAGACTATAATGACTATGAAGCTATGGTCGGAGAGAAAAAAACCTGACAAAACCAGACCTTTAAGACTTTTCCAAATGCTCCCAATCCAAAAGCTACCGTATCATCAGGATTTCGAAGATAGCAATTGTGCAGCCTGAAGGCCCTGTCTTTTCAGGTAAATTACTGATGATCCACAGAGAACGATCTGTAGTCAAGGTCAATAGAACCATTGGACAAAGCTGATCAAAGAGCCTGAGGAAATGAAAAAGCACAAGACTGCAAAGTACTCTGAGGGCTCTGCCAACAAGAGTCATGGTAGTTTATATATTGGAAGCCTTGTATAGAAAATTCCTCAAAGTTTTTTTTTTAAATGTGAAAAATTATGCTTAATTCACTGTAGTATATGACGATTTAGAGTATAGTCATGCAGGAACACCTGCGTTTAGAGACCGTGTACTATTGAACATTGGAAGTGCTGCATAACAGGCCGCTATGCAGGAATGGTGCAGAAGCAGTGGTGATGCACACATATGCTGGAGGGTCTGTGTGTTAAACAATGATGTTTTGCATATGGCACTTAAAGATGTTCTGTGTAGAACAGCATGTCTTTACAGTAATTGAATATATTCCTTATAAAGCAAAAGAGAATGTTTCCATCAACCTGGCTTCTTAATACTTACGTTTAAATGACAAAGTGCCATGTATTTTTCCCAATACTTTTATTAAACATATGGTTCGATGTAGAGGTAGCTGAACCTGCAGCAGAGTGTTGCAGTGTTTGAGTCAGCTGCAGGAGTGACCAAGCAGCCTATTATTCCTTGTTCCCTTATAAGGTTCAGTTCTAGAGTGTTCTGCCTTGCTCAGCATCCCATTTATTCCTGTACCCCACTCCTCCCCTCGTTTACCCCTATTGGTTAAAGTTGTATTACCCTGCCTTCCCTCTGCCCCCTGACCCTCAAACCATTGGCCCCTGTTGTCTCTCTGCCCCCACTGCCCCTGGGATAAAACCCTGACCCCTCCATTGTTCTGTGTTCTCTCCTTCCCTGACGATTCTTGGAATAAACTTATTTCACGGAACACATGGGGAGAACCCCTCCGACTCTTTGCCTCAACTAAGTACGCGCGCGCGCGTGTGTGTGTGTGTGTGTGCACCGCCGAACACGTCACGGCACCGCCGGACAAACGCCACACTTTCAGGAAGACTGCAAGGGACCCTAAAACCCATCCAGAAGGATTATTATTATTATAATTTTTTATTTATAACAACAGTTCGCCTCATCTGTGGTTTGTTAACTTCAGAGACTCATACTCAGTTACCTAATGTTAGGTATCTGACTGTGGTGTCTAAATTAGGGCCCTTGACATTGCTCAGAGACGAGGGCTAGATGTTTACAGAGGATGACTTAGGACTGCATTTCTCCAGTGAATGCAAGGAGACCTTTGATTGATTCTGGTTTCTGCACCCTTAGTGAAACTCTACTTGAGTTGATATAAACCATAGTAACAAGAATGGATGTCAGTAACATTCGCCTTTCTGTAGAGTTCACAGAATATCCAATGACAATGGTTAAAACCTGTGACAGAGCCCTCATTTTGGAGTCTGTTTCATTATTTTCCTAGTGTCACCTTTCCGTATAAAGTTTTTTTTATTATTCATCACAGCAGGAAGTTAGAGTTTGCAAAATATATTCTCCATGAAGGTGTGGTTTTCTGTACGTCTTGGTGTTCACCTGGAAATCGTTTGTGTTTTACTGTTATTTTCATTTGAAATATAAGAGCAAAGGAGAGATCTCTTCCCAGTCTACAGATATATCTAAGACAGCATCAGATGAATTAACTACAGAATTTGAAGCATAAAGCCAGTACTGTGACAGTGCTGTGCCTGTTCAAAACATCAGATCAATGAGACAATCAACATGGGAAGGCATGTGCCACAACACAGCCAGATACAAGTTGGGATCATGGCGGCCCTGCGTGGGGATACAAACTCAGCACTTCAGGGCACTGTTTGGACAAACTTGTTGCTGCTGACAGCTAAAAGGAGTCCCTTCATGCTCAGGAAATAAGCCCTGGATTTGTTGTTTTTTTGCCAAGAGCTACAGTTATGTAGTGTTTGCAGCAGCAGAGCAGTACAATCTCCTTTATCTGTTTTTTTTCCTTTTCCCCAGCATGTTGATATGGTTCACTTCCTCTTCAGAAAAGTAATATCTTGGAGGTATGACCAAGTTATGATGAAATAACAAGAGGTAGTGGGCTACATGTTCAAACTTTAGACTGTTCAAAATCTTTATGAAATTTTTTTTTTTTTCAGAAGGAAAAGATTTTACTGATAAGAAAACATTCCACAGGCAATATCTGGAGTTTATAGATTTTCCTATCTATAATAATCTGCTCTGGTAACATAATCTACTCTGGTAAGCAGTAGGTTTCACGTAGTACCACAGTTSTTTTCTGTGTCCTCCAGGTCCTTACCAGCATTTGGCTGAACTCAGAATAAGTCTCTGCAGTGTATCATTGTATCCTACAGTCYAGGGGGTTGTAATATATAAAATGAACTTTAGTGGATTATTTTTTCTGGAATTTACTTCCATACCAAGCCATATCTCTTACACTGTGCTATGTTAAATGCTGTGTTTAGCTTTGTTTGTCACTACCAGCTCCACATTTTCTAAATTTTTCAAAGATGGATAGGATGTTTTTGGTTTGGTGTTTTTTTTTTTTCTTTTTGTTTTTTTTTTTAAGTAGGACATGCATGTGAAGACAGATTTCTAAAAACTCTTTACTGGCTTAACTCAGCTCTCTTTGATAAGGATAATACTGAGAGGGCTCCAAACATTTTTCACAGAGTCAAGTATTATGTAGTGAACTAAGATGCACTACAACACTCATGTTTCCCACTCAATATTACATACTTTTATTTCTCCTCACACTTAGTTTGCCTTTGGGAAACTGGTTATGGGTTATGGGTTCTTTTTGCCAGTTTGCTGTTGTCTTCAGTGCTGAAACATGTGTTAGTGCTGCAAGACTATGACTTTAAGCATTAGAGATGCCACCTTTCTGGTGAAATGATTGCTGTCAATTCTGCCTTGTGTTTTTCCCAGATGAGTTATGCTGACAAAATTGTCTTCTGATATCCAAGAGTCATCACAGTGGCCCCTTCACTGTTTCATTGGTTCTTCTAAAAAGATATTTTCAGAATATCATCTCTGTCTCGTGGAATCCCTTAACCTATATTTTGTGAATCAGAAGTTATTTCAAGAACACTAGTTCAAGAAGCAGTAAAGTCCATGGTTTCATAATATACTGATCTCAGTCTTTTCAGAATCAGAACTGTTTATACGCTCCAGATATAGATGGTTTCTATCTAAAAAGCAAAAAAAATCCTCAGGCAGCCATTTCAGAAGTCTAAATCATATGCCAGAAAACTTAAACTGGGCATTCAAGACTGGTTCTTCAAAGTTGTGAGTGCTTCTTTCTGCATTCTTGTCATCAACTTGCTACACTGCATTCCCAAAAATTGTATATTTTAAATTACATTAGCTAATAAGTGCTCCAGATGTGAACAGTGCTTCAAACCTGATTTCAACAAAACCATCAAGTGTTTATCCTATTTAGCATTTCAGCTTAAAGTGAACCATTTCTGAATGTGTCAAATTAGTAGTTCCAACATCTTAATTCTAGTTCATAATGTGAATTCTAGTTCAGAAAGAGGTTTGCTCTGTATTTTCAAAATAGAATGTGCACATGAAGATTAAAATGTGCATGATTTTTCTTATCACAAAACATCCTAATTACTCTTTGCTTGAGAGAAAGAAATGATACACAAATTTTCTAACCTCACTGACCAGATTGCTGATGAAACCTCCCTTGCACTCTAGCACTTTCTTTGTCACATTTATGACATGTTCAGAAGCAAAGACCAAGTGTTATTAGTAGAAAAGGAATGATTAATTTTTTTGCACATTGAAGTGTTAATATTTAATTGTGACCTTTGTAGAAATACTACAGTTAAAATGGAAAAGTTAATAAAACTTCTATTCGAAATAACAGCAGATGGCCATGTAGTGAATACAAGCTTAAAATCACTCTTGGGGCTCTATTATGTTCACAAACTGCCTCAGCTATCAATTACTGTGTATGTTGCTGATGAGAGAAAAACTGAACTCCTGTTTCATGTAGTGCACCTTAGCTGAGTATCATCTGACATGAAGGGCTATAGATGGCTCTGATTCCTAAACAAATCCCCTGTAGAGAGGCCTGGCATATTCAGTTAAAAGGTATTCTTCTAACATGACTGTGGGGCTTTTTCCCATGAAAATTTTCATTAATATAATACAGATTTAAAAGTCACATGATAGTAAAAGAAATACTTTCATTCCATAGAGTATTGCTTCTGAAAATATGAGAGTTCTGAGCCAACTCATCTTGTATAAAAATGGAGTTGAGGTACGTAAGAGAAAATATTTAGCAAAAGAGAGACTCATGCCTGATGCCTTGGCACTTGGACAGTGACCCCCGTTTCTGAGAAAATGGAAAGGCAAAAGCAGCATACAGCAGAAGGAAAGGTAGCTGGATAAAAGCTGTAGAGAAGAAGATGTAAGCAGACCCAGTGAAAAAAAGCAGGTGATATAGCTGAGATATGCAGAAAGCAGACTCTTCTATTTCCGTGTCTTCTTTTTGAATAGCTTAAACCTTACTGACTCTGGTTGAATTTTTACTGGCTTCTTTGACTAATACCAGATCTCCAGAGGAGGATTTTTCTTTTTCCTTTTGGCAAAGGCAGAAAATGCAAGTGGTAAATTGTTATTCTTTATTTCATTTCCCTTTTTTCTTGCAGGCAGGTATTTCTAACCCTTATTCTGTTTTCCTTTTTTATTTCCAAGGCTATACTATGTTGTTTGAGGCAAAAGATAGGAATGAAAGAAGTGTTGAAGCATGCCTTTACAACAATATTTTCACCAGCTTTTTTTCTTTTCATCCCTTGATGATTCTCTGATAAATGCCTAAAAAACTTATCAAAGAGATGGTGCGGAGCTTACTCGTATCAATACAATTTAAATACAAGTGCTGCAATTTTACCTAACACTGGAAAGACACATGCAAGAAATCATGGGTAGCAAAAGTGTTGTTCTCCCATGGTGTCTGATATTGACTTTAGGGAGTTCCTCGAGTTCATACTTAAAGAAATATAATAGCAGATATTTTAACAAAGGTAAGAATTTAAACCCATAATGGTTTGACATCATGGTTTGACAGTTCAGCAAAAGGGGCTTGGTCTGACCATGGTGTATGGTGTAAATATAGAAGAGGATGTCAGCAGAGTATATGTGCGYGTGTGGCGTCTGCCATACATCCTCTTAGCCTGTAGCATGTGGTGAGGCAGAGGTGGCCTAAGGTATAAACTCCACTTAGCTTATTTTTGTAAAGGTAAAATTATCTGCTTTATTTTCTTTCTCTGTCAGGAGAACCTCTTTATTTTTATTGCTTCCTCTGTTAAAAATGCCTACTGAGAAAACAGATAGTAAAAGATTGTCAAGGGCACACCTTGGGAAAGAAAAGAGGATGAGGGGGAAGCACATCATCATCTAAGCACATAGGACCCTCTGCAGACAGACTCATGCAACAGCATTAGTCACCCAGCTGGTCCTAAAACGTTCCAGGGGAGATCTTCAGATCCATTCTTAGTTGTTAACTCTTCTGGATGCATCAATGCCTTTGGTTCCAGTTGCAAAGTGACATAGATAATCAAAAGGTAATGCTTGTAAGTGTCCCAGATTAATTATCACTGTGTCTGGGGCACATAGCATATAGCGAAGCTCCACAGAGACAAAGGAAGGGCTGGAAAAGTGAAGCATCACGTAAGGGAGGTTTGCTAGACCTATTAAAAATTAATCACCAGTACTTTTTACAAATATTTAAGGACCAAAAAGCCTTTCTTATTGTTATGGTTTCAACAAATGAATTTATTATTTTTTTGCCCCATCTAGCAGGAAGACCTATCGGGACAGGGAGGGGTTGCCCAGGAACTAATGGGTAATACTTAAGAACAAAGAAGGTTGCCTACTCACCCGCATTCCACAACGATCACCCAGAATGGGCAATACTGAAGGACAAAAGAGATTGCCTGCCCAACCCACATGCCATGATAAATTCCCCAGTTAAAGAAACAAGAGCTGGGAATGTTGGCCAGGGGATTGTTTCCCCAGAGGCTGGATCGAGAGGGGAGAGGACTTTTCGAGACTTTAGCGGGAGGGGGTGGAGGCGGAGCTCGGTCTCTTCTCCGCTTGGCATTCGGCAAGAATGGTCGTGTCTGCAGTGAGTGCTGGTTTTGCTCCGGGAACACCGCTACACTGCGACGTCTCTGCCCACTTGCTCCAGAGCATGGATACATTGTGACATCTCCGCGAGGGTCCTGCTGCGGCGCAGGGTGCAGCGTTAAGCTGTGGCTGTCGCCGTCCTCAGCTGCTCGCCCCTGCCGTCTCTGCTGCCAGCCTGGCTTTCTGCTGCACGTGGGTTGGTGCTGGGGTCTACTCGTCTCTGCTGTTCCCGCCTTCTGGTGGCCCCTCGGTGGGTGGTACCGAGGTCCATCGCTCCCCAGTCAACCCTGCCTGCCTGCCTGCTAGCTGCCCGCTGCCGAGGTTGGTGCTGAGCCGGGCTGCTGCCCCGTGGGTTCGCGCCGGGAGCGATCTCCCCTCTCCCTCTCCTGCACGCCGGAGCCGCCATTGCCACATGGAGAGGTCACCGCACTCACGCCACAGCGCCCCCTGCAGCCGCGGGGAGTCACCGCAGCCTCTGCCCCAACGGGGAACCGAGGACAGACAAAGGACTGGTACGGGGTTTGACTGTTCTCTTATAGTTGCTGTTTATCTGTCTTGATATATATGTATAGATATATAATCCTACTAAAGAACTGTTATTCTTTTTCCCACATCTTCGCCTGAGAGCCCCGTAATTTCAAGAGTATAGTAATTTGGAGGGAGGGGGGTCATCCTCTCTATCCCAGGAAGGTCTCCTGCCTTCCTTGGCTGACACCTGTCTTTCAAACCAGGACAGTTAGGATCTCAGGGACCTCAGGGACCAATAGTTGATCAGAGTGTGCAACAAACGCTCACAGGAAACCTGACTGTAGCTGGAAAGATGGAGAACTTATTTGCATTTATGTTCACTGTAAAGAGGCTGCAACACTAGCACCTTTGTGCAGAACACCTTAGAGAGTCTGCTTGAACCCAAAATGTCAGAAAATGTGTTGATGTGTTGATATTATGTATTTTGGTATTCTATAATGTATATATTCTATAACAATAACACGTCTTTGGATGGGGATTGTATGTGTGGGGGTACATGATATATGTACCATGAAAGTTTTGACCTTCTGCTTACAGAGCATGACTTATCACATAGAACTTCTTCCATGTCTTTGAAATAAACGGTTGCAAACAAGATGTTAATTTTTAAAACATTCTCCTGAATGCTCTGTAAGTCTGATGTCCCAGCTAGGAAGCTTTGTAAAAATTATCATAAAAGAAATTAATCAGCAAACAATTTGGCCCATATAGACAGAAGTGTTAATTTGGCTATTGCACAGGGAACTTATGTCTCAGGTAGTCTATTTGAGAGAGTCACTGAACATGTGCACAAGGACGAGACAACAGATACATTGTTCTGAGACTTCAAAAGCTTCACCGATTTTCACCTTACTCGTGATCAGTTTAGCAAGAACAGATACATATCTAGCACAGATAAATGTCTTCTTAAAATATAGAAAAAGAAAGGTAGGAGTAAATGGTCATTAGAGAGGGAAAATAGTGCACCCTACAGAGACCTATACTAAGGCTTGTCCTATTCAGCATATTTGTACAGGATCTAGAAAAGGTGGTAGAGACTGATAAAGCTTGATGATGTTAAATTATTCAGTGTAGTAAAAATGAAAGCTGGCTCTGAAGAGCTGTGGAAGGATCTCAGTATTGAGTAATTGGGCAGTAAAATGAGAGATGAAATTCAGTGCTAATAAATGCAGAGTAATGCAGTTGGATAAAATCAAGCTTAATTTTACAAACATGGTATTGTACTCTGAGCTGTTACCACACAGTAAAGAAATCTCCAAGTCATAATAGGTAATTCTAAGAAAACACTAGCCTAAAACACAGTAGCTGTTGAAAACAAACAAATGAACAAAACCAAAATGGAAAGCAGGGAATTATTAGGAAAAGACCAGGGCACAAACAAAATGTATTACTAAATCCAAACATCTTCTGTATAGTTTTGATGTCCATCTCAATAAGGATCGAGAAATTTGCCTGTGTTTGATGTTCTCCTTTCATCCATGTAGAACTGAACACGTATCCTGTGTTGCAGTATCTGGACCAGAGAGAATCAGAAGTGGGTGTTTTTGCAGTACTTCCTTTTGAATTTTTTTTCACTTTACGGGACTGCTTACGTGTACATATGTATACCTTCAGAGCAGTCTGGGTGTGAATGTAAAAGCCTAGTTCAATGAAAGCTGCGCAGAGATAGACATCAATGAGCAGGCTCACCAGGATACATGAACTGTGCATGGATGGATTTCAGAAAAGATTTCAGCTGCTGATGATTGAGTGGATTTCAAAGGAAACATTGAAATAAGGCTACATGACTAGAAGGGCAGGTGAAGATGGGATACAAAATGAGAAGATGTTTTATGTRCTGAAACAGCAGCAGAAGTCAATAGAAGCAGCTTGTCTGTTTGTTCGGATGCTGATTTGAGAAGTGTGTTGACAGAGATGGCTTTCAAACAGTCTTTGAAGGGGAGGTGATGGTTCTAGTTGAAGGCAGGGTGACCTGAATGAAAAAAAAACCGTAAAAAATACCTAAAATTTTCACTCAAGCCTAATTATGTATTAGAACGGTGTCCAAAAGTTGTCCCTTCTGCATAGCAAACTAGGCTACTGTTTTAAAATAACCGCAGGGTGGGCGATGGATGAGCTCTGGAGGCCAGGGTAGATATTCTACTTCTTCACCCAGAGAAGACTGTTTTTAGAGCCCAGATAGTCCTGATGGCAAAAAAAGAGTTAGCAGTAACATCCTCTGGGAGGTGTGTAACAGGCGAGAGGGAAAAATCAGCACAGCATCTGTGCTTTACAGAGATTTTACTCTCAGGTGGAAATAAAATGCTAAACATAATGAGAAATGAAGTTGTAGACAAGAATCAGTGATTATAGTGATTCCAGAGCCTGGAATTCCAGGTTTTTCATCTTGCATTTCCTTTTGAAACGTATTGTTGTCAAATAACATCCCTGTTTTAAAATAAAATGAAGTCCAGCTGCAAGAAAACAAAGGTTCAAAAACAAACAAAAAACCCAGCTGAGTGACAAAAGGAAAATGAAAGTAGTTGCCTGGGAGGAAGGGGGCTGGGATGTGCAAAGGGGAACTTGTCTGGTCACCCAAGCTGCCAGCTTTTCAGGAGGAAGCTGAGGAGGATGACTATAGCAGCAAAGGCAAAGAGGGGCTGGCAAGAAACTGGAAGCCTGTCTCATTTTCTTTCTGTCTTACTGGAGGCCTTCTGTCTTTTCCCTTCTATCTCAAATCTTCAGATGTTTCTACTTTCTCCTCTATCTTATCACGTGCCTTTGTGGAGCACTCTCCTTTTGGGCCTCAATGCTTTCCTTAGCCTGGGCCATGGTCTCCTGTGGTACAGAAAATTTATTTCCGTAACATTTCTCTCTTCTTTCTTGCTTCCTTTAGATCTCTCTTCTGCCCTATTTGTTTCCCCAACTAATCTTTGCCATGAGGTAAACACAGAAGAAGAGACACCTAGCCAGGTAAAACAACAAAAAAGCACAGTCTGGGCAAGTTGTTTGGAAAAAATGTTTCCAAAACCTGAAGTTGTTCACTGACAAACCCACTATACAATGTAAATCCAAATCCTTCCCCATGACTACTCACATGAAGGCCGTTGCCCTCAGAGTCGCTGTTACTTTTCTTCAGACTTCAAAACAGGTTCAGCAGCCCTGCCTTTTCCTCAGAGATTCCCCAATCACTGCCACATTGGTGCAGACTTTCTTCCCACAGCTATGAGCAGGTTGAACTAACAGCTTTTATTTTCTAAAAAATAAACTGTAGAATAGATAGTAGACATGTGTTGACAAACTTCTGCACTTTGAGGCTTTCTGAAAAGTCTGTTTTGATGATGGCACCTTTACAATTACAGTTTCGGAAAAAAGTGGGCCAGTTTTTCCTTTTGAGATAGTCTCTGATTTTTATGATCTCCTAATTACAGTACGTACAAAAGAATTTCACATGTTTACAAAACAAACATTTACAGTATTTGTGTAATTACAAAGTCTGCCATTAAATTAGTGTTTCACGTGTTTGTGTTTTAATTATTAACTGTGGCAGAATATAGCTAAGGCAGAAAACGTAATTTCTATGATAATAACTGAACACAATTAGCTGCATATCTTTCTATAAACAAAATGTGTTTTTCATTTGGATTCTTCCCTTGTCTTAGTTGCATTTAGAGCAATGCAAAGGAATCTGGCATGCTCCCTCTTCAATGTAGGTGATTGTATGGCATTTTATATTTTGAAATCTATTATGCTGAAAGTATTTATTTAAAATGTGTCAGCCAGCCACCAAGTATCACTCACTTCCCCACCAGCAAGACTGGGGAGAGAACCAGAAGGATAAAAACTGGAAAATTTGTGGGCTGAGATACAGATGGTTTAATAGGGAAAGCAAAAGCCATGCACACAAGCAAAGCAAAAAAAAGAATTAATTCACTGTTTCCCATGGGCAGGCGGGTGTTCAGCCATCTCCAGGAGAGCAGGGCTCCATCATAGGCAGTAGTTACATGGGAAGACAAACACCGTCACTTCAAACATACCCTTCTTCCTCCTTCTTCCCCCCACTTTATATACTGAACATGACATCATATGATCTGGAATATCCCTTTGGTCAGTTGGGGTCAGCTGGCCTAGATTTGTGTCCACTGAATGTCCCATGTACCCTTAGTCTCCTCTCCAGTGTGGCAGTATGAAAAGCAGAAAAGGCCTTGGCTCTGTGTAAGTTCTGCTCAGCAATTTAAAAACCCTCTATATTAACCCTGTGTTCAGCACAAATCCCAAACACAGCCCCATACTGATCCTGCCTTTACTGTTGTCTATTTTTCTTCCCAATTTTTTTCTCAGATTTTCACCCGTTTATATAATTTCTTCTTTATTATTGTTATTGGATTCTGTAATATGAAATAATTTCTCTGTGAAAGAGTGTCTCATCTTATTGAACTTTTAAAAAATTTTTATATGGATTGCTGAAGTTAAGGTTTTCTAAAAATAGGTGAGTAGTGCATCTGGAAAATCTAATTTCTAAATACATTTATCTTTCTATCAGTATGAAAATGAGGAATTTTAAATTCTGTGTTGAGTGACAGTCTAGCCATCAAGAATTTTTTCACTGAGGGCAGCAAAAAACAATCATTTCTTCAGTCACCTGAAAGATATACGTAAAAATCTAGGTTAACCTTCCTAGCTCTGGTGAAACTGGTCAGTCTTATGTGCAGGGGTCTAACATTGGATTCACTTAACTAATAATTTTCCTTCTTTAGCCCAACAGAAAAATTGCATGCAACTTCCTTGTAGGGTTCCCTATAGGATGTCACTCCCAGAATGGAGGGAGGCATTTCTGTAACTCCTGGAAGCTGCTTCCATGGTCTGTAAGCTGGGTGACAGCTGACAAACCATGAAAATTTTCTTACACTGTATCTAGTTACAAGAGTTGCTCAGATTACAGGTGCTCCTTACAGCCTGGTACTGCCCTGCTCTTGCAACTTCTGGAGACAGCCTAGTCTCAGTTTCCATACAGCTTTATTCCATTGCTCTGTGCATTGAGACTTGATACCTGCTTTGGAAAAGTTGTCTTGATAGACTATTCAAAAAGCCCATAAGAACAACCTGCTTACTGCAGGGAGAGGGCTCTGGATTCACCTTCGTGGCACATCTTGGGCAGCCCTTTGAAGGCTCACTCCATTTCCCACCTGACACTGACTACCGTTCTCTGAGATGTGTTATCACATACTCTATGGCCTGCCCTCTTTCCCTGCTGTTAGAGATTCCTACAACCTGGATTACCTACAAGCAAAAGAACTGAAGGATGTGAAGAACCTTTTTAGCCTCAGTGCCATCAGGGCAGGAATCCAATGGGAGGTGGAGAGAGCAGGCTCCAGCAGACACCTCACACAGAATGCCATGATGCTGAATCCGCAGGGTGTGTACAGACCGCTTGCATAACTGGTGTAGCTACAAACATTCTGCAGGTTTCAACTGCTATGTTTTAAGAGGAGGGAACTAGAGTTGTCTTCACCCCAACTCATTATTTCCTTTAAAAGATACCACATATTAAGATTTGATTAGATCACCTTTTAATTTGATTCACAAAAGGAAAATGAAATAAATATTTGACTGAAAATGTCACCTGGTGAAGACTTCACTGCATGATACATACAAACATTTTAATAAGAATCTGTATGCACAGCAAAGAAACCCAGATCTTGTTCCTACTGAAATATAGGATAAAACGGAACCTTCACATAGGCAAACATATTTTCTTCATAGGACCCTCACCCATTTCTACCACGGCTGAATTTGATCCAAATTGCTTAACGCTATTTTCCTTAAATATTCATTTTTCAGGGAAAGGGTTTATATAACCTGTCGCCTTATATTATAGCTGATGTAAAAAGTTTGTGACTGCAACCCTAAATGTTTTATCACCTGTCAGACATTTCACTGATAATAAAAAAGTAACATCCTTTAAATTAATTAGTCATGATTAGGACTTCAAGCCCACAGGCCACTTCATTATGCAAAAATTATAAGTTAGCTATTTAAATTACCATTAAATTGATTCTTATGTTAATTGATATCTCACTTACAACCCCTGTTTTTAATTTCTATAGGCTCTTATTAAGGTTTAATACAAGTAACTGAAATATTTTAACTAATCATTTAAATAAAGAAAAAATACTGAAAAAAAGGATGATAAATAATTTTCTCTGCTTCTGATTTGTGTTAAAAACAGGAATTACTTTAATATATCAGACATTACTCATGCAACCATATTAGTATGCAAATTGTTGTGAATTTCTATCCTACCATTCAGCATAAGAAGAAAGTTCCTTCTTCTGCACATGCGCAGCAGAGATTTTTTGAGATGTGCAATGATTTGCACAGATATTGAAAGGCAGAACTTGGATCATGGAATACAATCAAACCAGTAGTATGGAATACTAATAGTGGAGATGGGTATTCAAATTCATGTTAAGTCACATGTTAAGACTTAGACAGGATACATGTCTTGGATTTTCAAGGCCTGTTTGCCTTGTCTATGGCAAAGAACAAAATTCTTGGAAAATGTGTAATTTGTACCTCAAGTCAGGGTCCGCCAACACAGTAGTAGAACAGACTTGTTTGTTTCTCCAAACTGTTCCACTTTCTTAGTATGCTTAGACCATGTTTAAGTTAGGCGAGCTCAGTTTATTGACCTTTCCTTTTTGGTTTCCAGTATCTATAATGAAATCTCATCTGCTAGTTAGTTTCTGTCCTGATTATTAGGTTTCTGAATAATGTAATGCACAGAAGAAATAGAGATATAGGGTTATATCTCAACAGTGTTGCTGGAAATGGCTGTGCTGTCGGTGATTCCAGCTGAGACAGTGTCCCTCTCTTCGTCTTTCTCAGAGAGTTCAGAGTCCCTGTGATGAACAACACAGGCTAGATCTAAAAAGAGATGCAAGAACATCCTATGTCTCAAATAGCCTCAAAGTTCTTGTCCATATCACCAGTACCTTCAAAATTCATTCATGCTCCCAGGCCTGCAAAAGATGCTTTTAGTGTCTTGCTATTGAAAACCACTCTGGTGGGGTCTGATGAATCTCACAACGTATCAGGCACTTTGAGTTGAAAACTCATCACAAAGAAAACAGTTCTAGGACTCCCAGCTGCCAGATGGGCCCCTGGGACACCTTGAGTCAAGAGGTGGCTGACCTCCTCTGAAGGTAGCGAGTCCTGTGAGACCAAAGCACTTGGCCAGGTATCTGGGAGTGCATCTTGGAGCAAACAGAAAGATACATATGTTTAAATACCTTCTCTTAAACAAGTGAAGCTTTGATACCAGCCTAGGCTTTAAACACTTGATACATCATCTGCCAATACCATGCAGACATAGCTAAAACTTCTAAACACACCAGATATGATAAAAGTACTAAACATAGCTAAAATCTGGAGATTTTCAACTTTTCTTACAGAGTGTACCTTTTATCCCTCTTACTATAGCTGTAAGAGATTAGCTCCCAAAGGCTGCTGGGTCCAGAATCCTCTGAATCACCACGGGACAATGCAATTCACACTATTTATTGGGTGATGACGTCTTGCAGCTGAGAGCACCCTACCTGGATTATTTATTCTCAACAGACATCTTTTCTTAATGGGTCTTTCACCTCATATTGTTTTAACAGAAGAAAACCAAAATAATATTTTCCTCTAAACTACTAAATACTGGTCTTCAGGCAAAAAGAAAAGTGCTTCAGATGGTAGAAAGGGTCAGACATTTAAGAGTTTAACAACACCTTTCATAATTCCCGTTAGTCTAGTAGTGACAGAGAAAAAATCTTAAATTAATATGACCAAAGTATGTTTTAACTAGATTGCCTTAGATCACATTTCACTGTTGTGTGTTAATAGCTTTTTCTTGAGGAATGATATGTGAATAAATGAATATTACTGTAAGTAACAGGGGTTATTGGAAGAGCAGATCTATAAAGGGTCAGTAGAGTAGACCTAAACAGATAGAATCAGACTCTAACATCATAGTGGTATAACCCATGAAATAATGTTCACTTTTTACCTTCATTTCTTTATTTTACATTTGTTGTTATTTTTTTCAATTCATACTCTAAGAATTTATTATAAGTTATAACAGCACCCAGCGGCATCACAATAATCAGATTGGATAATCACTTACCTTATAACTTTCTTTTCTGAGTTTTAAAGCTCAATAGTAAAAAACTCTCCAAATAAACAGTAGTCTGAAACTTGGCATCCAGAGCTCCAAGAATTTAGCTTGAAATGGATATGGAGTTTTAAAATAAATTTTCAAAGATAATGGCTCAGCTGTTTGGGTTTTTCTATTAAGGCTTTTTTTAGTAGTTGTGTAACTTGAAAAGTATTGCCATGTAAGCAGGCTAATTTGGCAAGGAAGTGATTCGTAATATGATTTAATTACTTTTGGCATTATATATGTGGTTTTTTTAAATTGCCAAGATATTTGAGTTAGAAAAAGGTTCTCAACACAGGTGTATTCATGTGGATTATTTCTTAGCATAATCTGCTGTAAAACAGCTATTCCATGAAATACACTTTCAGGTACCTTCTGCTTAAATGTGCTCAAAACTTTCTAAATACATTCCCATTTTTTCTTCACTGGAAATGAGGCACATATCAGATTTTGCAGGTATAGCACGAGCAAGTCAATCTACAAATTATGGTAAGACTCTTGCTACTTTAGCTTGCATTTTCAGAATGCAAATAGATTGACAAGAATTTTTAACATCAATGTAACACTTTTCAAGATAGATATCAAAGCTTCTTCACAGAATCATCACTGAATCACAGAAACACAGAATGGATTGAGTTGAAAGGGCCCTTAAATATCATCTACTTCCAACCCCCCGTCCATGGGCAGGGACACCCTCCACTAGACCAGGTTGCTCAAAGCCCCATCCAGCCTGGCCTTGAACACTTCCAGGGGTAGGGCATCCACAGCTTCTCTGGACAACCTGTTCCCATGCCTCACCACCCTCACAGCAAAGAATTTCTTCTCAATATCTAATCAAAACCTACCCTCTTTCAGTCTGAAGCCACCCTCCACCTTCTCCTACCACTATGTGGCCTTGTAAACAGTCCCTCTCCAACCTCCTTGTAGTTCTCTTCAGGTCCTGGAAGGTTGATACAATGTCTGCCCAGAGCCTTTTCTTCTTCAGGCTRAAAAACGACAACTCTCTCAGTTTCTCTTCAGTGGGAGAAGTGCTCCAGCCCACTGATCATCTTCATGACCCTTCTCCAGACTCACTCCAAGAACTCCAAGTCCTTTAGCTGGGGTCCCCAGAGCTGGATGCAGAACTCCAGGTGGGCTTTCATGGGAGGGGAGTAGAGGGGGAGAATCACTTCCACTGATCTGCTTGCCACATTGCTTTTGATACAGCCCAGGATATGGTTGTTTTTTCTGGGCTACACTGATGGCTTGTATTGAGCTTCTGATCAACTGACAACCTCAAGTCCTTCTCCTCACTGCTGATCTCAATCCATTCTCTGCCCAGCCTGTATTTGTGCTTGGGGTTACCCTGACTGGCATGCACTTGGCCTGGCTGAACTTCATGAGATTCACACAGGCCCTGCTCTCAAGCCTGTCAAAGTCCTTCCAGATGGCATTGCTTCCCTCTAGCATGTCAACCACACCACACAGCAAACTTGCTGAGGGTGCACTCAATCTCCCTGTCCATGTCACCAACAAAGATGTTAAACAGTGGCATGATCTTGCTGGTTGCAGAGGTAGAAGACTGGCTGGCCTGTATTCCCTGGGTCTTTCTTTTTTTCCCTTTTTAAAAATGAGAGTTGATTATGCTTCCCCTTTTCTAGTCTGTGGGAATGTCACTGGACTTCCATGGCTTCTCAAATATGATGGATTGTTGTTAGGGAAGGTTTCACCATCTTTAGTTTATGAAACACCACAGAAAGAAAACCCAAGTTGAAGGCCAGTGTCATACCAGGAGAAGAGAAAACTTATTCAAAGTGGTAGCTTTGATGTTAACATGGCTTTGGACAATAGAATGCACGCATTTTAAGTGCAAAATTATAAGAACTTATGAAGTTTAATATAAAATAGAGTGGAACAGCCAAGACTGGTTTTTTCCCTTGAAAATCATATCTATGCTTCATTGGATCATTGGATGGAGTTGATAGTCAAGAAGAAGCCTTGTTAATAGCTCTGAATAGAATCAAAACTTCCCATGTTGGAAGGTACCTCAAAAGATACCACATTATCTAGCCTGTTGCGTCTCGAAAACCTCCACTGATGGAGAGGTTCTTCCTTCCTTATGTCACGATGGAACCTCTCCCCTGCTGCCTCTTATCTTCCYCAGTGGCTCCCTTGAAGAGAGAGCCTCTGTTCTTTTGTAGCTGCCCTCTAAGTAAGGGAATATTGTGATGAGGTCCTGCCCTTAGCCTTTTCTTCTCCAGGAAGAAAAGACCTAATTCCATCAGTCTTTCATCACAGTGTAGGTTCTCCAGCCCTTTGATCATATTCATGGTCCTCCTTTGGACCCTCTCCAGTCTGTCTGCATCTTTCTTGAATTTGCCAGGTCCAGAACTGGACACAGTACTCCAGGTATAGTCTGATAAGTGCTGAGTAGAGATAGAGRGATGATCACATCTCCATTTCTGCTACTAATGTCCCTGTGGAGAGGCCAGGATCCAATTTGCCTTTGTTGCTGCAGTGTCACACTGCTGACTTGTGTTCAGCTTGTTGTCTTCCAGGACACCCATGTCCCTTTCATCACACACATCCAAGCTTCTAGGAATTGGCACGTGTCTTTGTTAAACTTCGTGCAGTTCTTGCTAGCCCAATCTTCCAGCCTTTCCAGGTCTCTCTGTAACATGGCTCTCCCTTATGATGTGTTCATCTCACCACCCAGTTTGGTGTCATCAGCAAACTTGATGAGRGTGCTTTCAATTCCATCATCCAGACCATTCAGCAAATTGTTAAACAGCATGGGGACCAGTGCTGATTCCTGGAGACACCACTTGTGACAAGGTGCTAGCCTGAGTAAAAAGAACAGTTGACTCTGAATGCAACCTGTTAGCCAATTTTCTACCCATCTCACAGGCCACCCCTGCAATTTTTTATCTTTCTACTTTGTCCAGGAGAAGGCTGTGGGAAATAGTGTTGACCACTTTCCTGAAGCCCAGAGAAACTCCAAGAGAAATTCCAAGAACCAACACTCAGATCTTTTTGCCATGAAAGGACCCACAGCTCCCAGAAAAAATACTGTCTTGTATACTGACCTCAAATGAGAAGGATGTYTTTTAAGGGTCCTTCTCCCCCACCCCACTTCCCCCATGTGCTTTGACTCCTATGTACTACTGGATGCAGATTTACATACAGACAGAGATAAAAACTCTGCTGTCTTTCTGAACTCTGATCCTGCTCACATATCTGGATTAGTGGTCCCTACCCCGAGATCAACATATTCAGCTGGAGATATTATACATTTGATGCTTTCAAAATATTTTTTTTTCTCTCACCTTTGTACTGTTCAGTATGGGGTATGTTTTTTTTCTGGCTGGTTAGTCAGTCACGAGGTTACCTACTTACTATTAACCAAAGTTTATCTTAGAGAGCTCTCTAATGAGGCTATTCAGTCCTTGGTGGAAAATATTTCCTCATGAATCTACATTGGAAATGGCTTCAGGGGGAAGGTATCTGTTAAAAAAATAGTGGTATAGAGTCAAATTTCTAATATCTAACAAATTAGTCCAGTGCCTCAGTGGGGTGGAGTTAGTGGCAGTCTTCTTCAGTTGGGAAAGATTTACAAATGGCTTCATGGTGCAGATAATAGTTCTCAAATAAATTGAGTTGTGGCTTCATTAAACAGCATCCTTTGCTTCTTTTTCCCATTTACCTGAAACAGCCATAACTAGGATTAACTGTTGTGTGAGAATATAAAATAGAGAGACAGTCTCCAGAATTGCAGACCCTAAAGCTTTGTAGGGATTTAAAGATTATAACCAACACTTTGACCTGGCAGTAGATGGGTAGCCAGGGAAAAGCATGGACTATGAGTACAGTGTACCATTCTGATAAAATGAACCATAACATTCAATACCAGATAAAGCTTCCATGGACATTGGCCTCCCAATGTTATGCTGTGTGTCAGCTCTACTCTTCGAAGACATTAATGCTGTAACATTTCCTCAGCATCTGATACCTGAGCAATTTAGTTAAATAACCCAACTTCAGCTACCATCTCTGTGCAGATGAATCATATACCTGTATCTCTAATGCTCTGTCCTGAAACTGATCTTTGTGCTGAAAAGCTAAACCTTTATATCTTTTCATGCATGCGGCTTTCAACTCCAGTGCAACATGACTAAGAAAAATCTCTTTCCTTTCTGCCCCAGACTTTTCTGTGTTGCTATAAGCAGCAGCACCATTCTGCCTGCTATTCACACCACTAACGTGGATATGATCTTTGCCTCTTGCCTTTGCTTTTTAGTTGTCATGTCCAAGTCATGGCTCAGCTTTACATGTTAAGGCATAGGAACTCTGGAAAACAACAGATGGTGCAGGCAGCCAGGAAAGCTCAAGAAAATAATGAAACAATATTGGTCTTTGTAACAACTATTTTGCAGATCCTTGCAGGAATGGCAGGTTTTCAAGAAAATCCTCTTTATACAAGTCTTCTGTGATTCTCTACTCTTTATCACCTCAAAAAACCACAACCCTACTTGTCTACATGTACAAGGCCCAGCCAGTGCTGTCCCCACTCACCACTGATTCAACAGCTAAAGGTGGATGTTGACTCCCAGCAGGCCAACTTTCAAGTTTTTGTGCTTTCTTCTATGCTGGACCTCCTGATGAAGAGAAGATGACACTGAAACTACACATTATCCACTTTTTGTCTCCAAAACATTGTCTTTGTGACACGGTTTTCCTTTTGCTCCATTTTATGCAGTCCCAAGTACAATGCAGTCCTGGTCCAAAGCTAGAAATGCCAGATGCTTCATCAATATTGTACTCAGCATCAATTTTTCTTAGCAGCATCTGAAGTGCCTTTTTATGGCTGTGACAAAGCAGGCAGGATTCAAGAGGCATGAAGAGGAGAGAGAAACCCTCTGTCCCTTGCAGTGGTGTCAGGCCAGGGCAGCTGAGGTTTTGGGTTGTTCCAAAAGGGCACATCAGAAAAGGAACTCATTTTTGTCCCTGAAGACAATTGTGCTGAGGTTAAAAAAGAATAGCTGAAGTCTTATACTGGACCATTATTTCCAACAACTCCTTCCTTCACCTTTTCATCAAAATACATTTTGATATACATTTTCCAGTTTTTGATGAAAGACTGGAAATCTGTAACATTTTTCACTTATGGGTGTGGGTTGTTTTTTTTTCACAAAATTATCTTGGGGGGTATGAAAAATATGTTTTAAATATTTAATTTAATCTTTTTCTCTGAATGCAACAGCAAAGGTGACGTGGAAAACTAGGATCTGCATGGAGGAGCTCTGTGTACCATGGAAAAGGTGGTAGCTGATGGGAGCCTTTGAACTCTAGGTYTATTGGAGATGCCCTGGTTCAATAAGGAATTAATTCAAAGAAGTCCTGTGGCCTGCATTATGCAGAAGGTCAGACTAGAGCACTTTCAGCATAATAATCCAYGAATCTGTAAGACCTACCATCTTTTATGGTTCATTTCTTCTAAAAGCCAATGTGTATTTGTAGCTGTAATATTATTTGGTATAACATATATAGCTGGCAGGGTAAGTAAAGGCTAACACTTTTCCTCAAATATTTCACATCAAAAAAATCAGAAAATTAGTAATAGATGATGTGATGAAAAATTATCTCAGATGTCTTCCTAAAAGAAGCTCTAACTTACTTTTCTTTCACTGGATCTTTTTTCTAGGCTAGAAGCTTTTGTTTTTAAAATGTTTTAACTGAGCCTAGGAGAGGATCTTCAGCTTTTGCATAGGGTCAGACTACAAGAAATTTTATTTAAATATCACCAGGACTTTAAATACATCTGTCACAGAGCTCTATATTTTTGGCAGTTGGAGGCCACCTTTATTCTGTGTAATGATAATGGTTTGACTTCATTTGATTTTTCCTTTTTAGCCAAACGAATGGTGCATCTTTCTTTAATTGTGATCCTCATCAACCATTTGGCCCAGTAATACTATGCAAATTGAACTCTTCAAAAATTAATGCTAACATTTATTAAATAATGCATCATACAATAAGTTAATTTGAAATTCTAAGTTGAACTCTCTGCTCATAAGAGAGGGATATTTTTTTCCCTGTGCCATCTTCATAAAACATCTTTATAGTCTTTCTAAATACCTTGAATGTCGTTCTTGGGTTTTGACAAATTGATCTCTGCTGAGGCTATTCATAAGGAGACATTCTCTCTGTTACAGAGCTTCCACATATTCTATTCCTTGAATTCCTTCTATTCCTTCTATTTCCACATAATTATTATAATTATTTTCTTAATCTGAACATGTTGGAGAAAAGTATTGATTAAATGCAATGATTTGGTAAAGATGTAAAAGCTCAGAATACATACAATGACATCTTCTGCAAACCAGCAGGAATTTCGCACCATTATAACAAACACATCTCATTTACCCGGACACAGTATCATACCCAAGGACACATTGCAAYATGTGGAGGGGTGACCACTTGGAGGATTGATTTTGATATACATAAATATTTATATAGGCATATAAATAAAAGCTTGGCTTTTTAGTTATGATTTCAGGGAAAGCAGAATTGGGTCCTGAAAGTAGATCACAATTTATACATATGTTCCTTTAGTCTGACAAAAGTGCAGATTTCCCCATTTGCCTGTGTTTAACCATTCTGAATGCTTTTTGAATATGCCTTTTTCCAAGTCCTGCTTGGGGTTTGTCCTTTTTTCTCACATGTTGAACGCTTACATGAGTCTGTCGCTTTCCACTCATTCATCCACTGGTCATGACCCAGGCAGGTGGTGAAGCAGAGGCTGGTAAAATAACTGAGTAGAAATGAGGTAGTAAGGTCTGTTCAGTAGGAGAGGATCTTTGCAAACACAAACCAAGCTAGATAACAAAACCATCCCTTGCTTGGCAATTAGCAAAGCCCTGAGCAAGCAGGCTGCAGTCCTCAGCCCCCTCCTGCAGCCCCTGCTCGCTCACCAGAGGCAGCTGGGGCAGCTTTAACCTGCTGTACTCCTGCACGCTGCTGCATTGAGAGAGCAACGCAAAAGTCAGTGTTCGGAGAAAATGCATACAAAAAATTTAAATATATATATATATATATATATAATGTCAAAGGGAATATACACATATGTATAATATAGACATAATATATGTAATATATATATATAAAAGATGATAAAGATAAAGATAAAGATGATAAAGATAAAGATATATTTCCTCTGATGTAAAATTGTCATTAGTGTGCATGGAGGAGGCATTATCAGTGGAGTCATGAGTTTAGGTTATTCTTTGCTTTCAGCATCTTGAGAATGTCTTCATGCTTGTGTTTCAGGTAAAAGTAGACCTTTAAGTCAGATTGTCTTTAAGCAATGGTTTTCTAGTAATATCTACAGTWTCCTGGAGTAGCAATTTTGCCAAGCAGCCCCCCAGCAATGGCAGTGTGTACAGGTAACTGGGAGCAGAATAACTGTGCATAAGGTGACAACTTGAAACGTCTCCAGCCTGTTTCATCCTTCTTCCCTCATATAGCCTTGCCAGGCTGAGTTGACCATGCAGCTGAGGGATATCACAAGGAACGTGGAGATGTGAGCTGAAGGTTTGCTTGTGACTTGTGCTGATGCCTGGTTCCATCTGGCACATCAGGACACAAGCACGAGCTCTTTGGGCTGCAGCTGGATGTGCCTTGGCTATCTCACTCCCTGGTGTGCTTCTGCTTTCAGAAACTGAGGGGTCTTASCCACCTTTTAGCCTGACGCACTTCTCTACCGGGGAGGTACTTTTCTCTTTTCTGTTTCTGTTGACTAAATATCACCTTAACAGTTCAAAAGGCCACTGCTTTCTAAGTGGAAAAATGTGATCTATTTCAGTATGATGGGCTCCTATATGAGCACAAATGATTTGGCAAATTTTAAAAAGAGAACATGTGGCCTGAATAATCAACAAGAGGAATTCACAATGGTTTGGCTTGCCTTGCCTAATTTTTTTCTCTGATTTGTCTGTTCTTATAACTGCCACCTGTTCTTTTGTTTGCCTGTAGATCTGCTTTTCTTTTTTTTAACTAGAAGAGACAATGATAATTTAACTTGACTTTCTTCATAAAATAGAAGCTATAACTTCACTGCTTCCGATGCTTTTGTGATGAAGTGCAGCTTTTAGAAAGACATCAAATGCAGCATTCCAGGTGTTGTCAATCACCTCCTTCAGTAAAAACYTGTAGTTATTTCCAGCGTTTAGAGCATTATGCCATTTCTACTTGGAATTTTTCTGGCTTTACCCACCATACACTGAATTTTGTTCAGTCTTTGAAGGTAGAAATAGCCCTCTGCAAGTAGAAACCTTCTGCCTCAGCACACACTCATAGGCTCTAATCCAGTTGCTTCTTTCATGTGCTTTTTGACAAACTAAAGAAATAAAGCTTTATATCTCTCTACCAGGTGAGATCTACATTATCAGTCATTCCTGTGGCCCTTTACCAAACTCCTTGTAATTTTTTTGAGGTTCAGTGTTCCAGTAATAGTTGCACTAAGCCTATACCACCTTAGTTCTAAGAATATTCACATATATAGGTARATTAAGAGGTCATCTGGGCAAATATTATCAATATTGTGCAAGAGTAAAATGTGGTTCAGCTTCAGCTTCAAATTCAGTGATGCCAAAAACTTCTGACCTTTTTTTATTTGTATGGGGAAAAGCTGTATCATATCACGCAAGGTTCCKACATTTAATTACAATTTCTGCTGCAAAATATCTGCAATTGAACAAATTGAATTGAGCTGTGTTAGTAACAATAGATGAAGAAAGATGGTTGAATCCTACAGGGAATAAATAAAATCTGCTTCCCACAGGAATGAATCAGTTTTCAGAGATAACTAAGGTAGGGTAAAATGGAGATCTCCAAGCTTCCTTAGGCAGAGTGCAAGGTGAAACTGTACAGGTCATGGCAGTTCTTTGGAGATTTGTTTTGAGATTCATTTTCATTTCTAATCCAGTACATGAGAGAGAGGAGGTCAAATGAATTGAAACAAACCCCTGTTTCTATGAAGCCATTTGCTATGAAACTCCACCTGCTACAGAGGAAGAAATAGCTTTGATTTTAATCACTTTTAATCAAATCACTTAGTCAAACCTCTCCATCTTCAAGATGATTCCTGCTGAGGGAGCATGTGAGCCTACAGCACCACAAAGAAAAGTGGCAATCTAGTTGGAAAATGCTTCCT
Source organism: Amblyornis subalaris (assembly GCA_018881555.1). Taxonomy (NCBI): domain Eukaryota; kingdom Metazoa; phylum Chordata; class Aves; order Passeriformes; family Ptilonorhynchidae; genus Amblyornis; species Amblyornis subalaris. The sequence goes on along the minus strand of JACAXG010000029.1, from coordinate 1,523,093 downwards.
ATCATTTTGGCAGAATTGCAGAACTGCTTTGATTTACAGAAGTATAGACCTATTTACTTTTGCACAGTGTGTATCTCCATGGTGTAATCATTATATTTAATTCTTGGTGGTATTAAAGAATGTATACCATCAGACTTAAATCTTTAGTAGCAAAACACTTGAGGTTAAGCTCTACTGTTCAGTTCACATATGCAACAGATATTCACACACAATTTTAACTCAAACTTAATCTGAAGTTACTGACTTCACCTAATGCTCTCTCAGTAGCAAAGAGTGGCAGCTTTGGGAGCTGGAACGCCTTTCTCTTGATTCAGAGAGACAGTGCATAGCCTGCTGAGTGATTTAGGTGCCTTCTTTCCTTTTTGCTCTTTTCTTCCTCACAGAAACATCACGTAAATTGTAACTTCCTCTATAAGTCCGGCCTACATTAGATTTCCACTCTCTGCAGCAAATATTAACACACTACATATGGAATTCATCTGTTTCTCTGCCCAAATTCACTTAGGTATTCTCCATGCATTCATTACAGAATAATCCATCAAATAATGAATGCCTCTGTATCTTTATTTATCTCACATAGCATTGTTTCGTTATGGAGAATCCATCCAAAAATTCCCTTCTACATGACTAGGAAGAAAGAGTGACATTGCCAGCATTTGGTTTGCCTCAGCTGTAGATTACTGTATCTTCATTTCTGACAGTGTTTTTATTTTTTAAATTGGACTTCAGCAGAATTCAGCCCAAAAATCATGAGTATTCTTTTATTCTCAACTGATTTTTTCTCATGTATTTTTAACTAGACTTTTATTCCTAGGCTTTCTTTCATTCTCTTTCTTTCTTTCTTTCTTTCTTTCTTTCTTTTTCTCTCTCTTTCTTTCTTTCTCTTTTTCTCTTTCTTTCTCTCCTTCTCTTTCTTTTTCTCTCTCTCTCTTTCTCTCTTTCTCTTTCTCTCTTTCTTTCTCTTTCTCTCTTTCTCTCTTTCCCTCTTTCTCTCTTTTTCTCTTTCTCTTTCTCTTTCTCTTTCTCTTTCTCTTTCTCTTTCTCTTTCTCTTTCTCTTTTTCTCTCTTTCTCTCTTTCCGGATGTGAGTTTAAAGTGTCTTGACTATTAAGATTTTAAAAATCAGAAATATCTCTGGGTTTATAAGACAGCTTCAAAATTACTGTGTTTTTCCACAGAGCTCAATGCTATTCTTTGTGCATGTGTGACTTGGTATATGCTGACATTGTTTGWCTTCTGTTACAGGCTTATAAGATTCCTTCAGTCTGGTAAGGAAGAACATAGATTGAGTATACRCAATTTGGTTTTAAATGTTGGACATGTGCTGTGCTATCTTTTTCTGTAGTGCAGCAGTAAATTCTTCCTATCACACTGAGAGGTAAGTATGTTCTATGTTTCAAGTTTTAATAAAAACATAATTAAAAATACTTCTTATTCTGAAATATATTTATGTAGCACACACTTTCTATAGCATACAGTATATAATGAGTAATGTGATTACTCTAGATACCATATAGGACTCCTCAATATGAATATGAATTATGTCCATGCATTGGTTTTGTATATCTATCTTTTATTATGTGGCACAATTTGCTTTATTTTCCTCAAGGCACAGCTTGAGCTCAGTTACCACCTCTGATTTTTGTGTGGATAATAAAATATTTATAGTCTTCAAAATTAGGTGCTGAGACAGTGATTAGTGTGGTATGAATGAGCAACTGAATAGATAAGGGCGTGACATTTTGCACATGCATTACCACATACTGAACTTATGCACACAAAATCCCAATTTGTGTGTGTGTACATGCTTGTGATTCCAATTCAGCAGTTGCTTTCTTCTTACCCGTGGCATTCCTCCTGCAGTTTTACCTGCCCTCTGCTTTCTTCTGTTCGGAAGATATTTGGCCACAGCAGCTCTGCTGTGTGGCATGCAGCAGGGACACAGTTCAGGGAGGCTACGATTTTTCTAAGTCTCCATTCGAATTACAGTGTGATTGCCTGGATGCAATTTTCTGTGTGCTGCTTTCTTAGGTGGACAGTACTTTAAAAGCCAACAGACCCTGAGAAGCCTGTGATGCTCCAGAAGTGCCCTTGACCAGGCCCCTTTGCTAAAATGCCTTCTCCCTGCTTCACATCCTATGCTGCACTCCCAGTAGCCATGTTTAACTGTAGACAATTTCACAATATAGACACTTATAGACTTATAAATATAAGTTTTGGAGACAATTCAGGTCAGAAGTGCTGTGTTAAGGTAAAGAAACCTTTAAAGCCATTCATCTCTATGAATGAAATTTTAGGATGTAACCTTACTTTCTATGCCTTGTAGACATAATAGTGAATTCAGTCCTTGCCTACTTGCCTTGCCTGATTCAAATCTGTCTGTTTAAAGGGCCCACAAAACCAGACACTGCTTTACACAACCAAACGTATCAAAAATATCTTCAGCCCCTGAATATATTAGATGCAGGCTTATTTCTGCCAGGAAGTACCCCAAAGTACATTGGAGTTTATCACAGTAAGCAAGTTATCTGCCTGCACAGAGCCCTTGAGAATATAACCATATTCCAGGATAATTCATTAATCTGTTCAGTATTTTTTTAATAGAAACACAATTTCTAAAGGTTTAGTCTTTGAAAATTGTTTTGGTTTTTTTTGTCAACAAGCTTCTTCTATGAAAAAATGTGTCTAATAATTACAAAGAAATTATCACAAATGATCCTACCACACTRTGAATCTTTGAAAGTAATAGATAATGGAGCCAAAGAATTGATCACATGATACTGACCCAAAGGACTTGTCATTTGCATGTTTCTTTAAAACTAAAATATTACTATACTACAGTATCCCAGCTGTTGCTGTGCATGATTCCTCTTCTAGTATCCCTTTTTTCTTAGTGCTTAAAGTCATTGTTTCATCCTTCCCCAGAAGTAAAGCAGTCATTCTTGTGGCAAATACACATAATATAATAAACTAGCTGTTAGCAATATGATCAGCGGAAGCCACATTTATTTTCCCAACCAAGTTGAGAGGATTTGGAATGGTGAAGCAGCATTGATCATACAGTGTGTTTTGCCATCGGATATCTAATTTAGCATTAGTGAAACTTGATCAACAATTCAAGAGTTTAGGGTCACATTATTAACAGAAAACATCAATCCTTTGGATAATTCAATTAAAAAACATCAATAAAAATCTAATTTCAAAAGTCACTAGTATACCAATATACCATATCCAGCAGACAGAAACTGCTCAGCCACCATTGAATCATTGCCTGTTTTAATAAGTATTCAGAAATTATACTGAGACTTCAAAAGAAATTGTAAGGAATTGTTAGCAGGTTTATTAATGTTTTATGTTTTATTAAAAGTTTGGGTGTACATTTCACAATGAGCAACATCAAAAATCAGACTTTCTGCCTGTAATTTTGCTTCCTCCTGTCTTTCTGCCTTTGGGATTCGCTCTTTTCCTTTCATCAGCTGCCATTTTCAGCAGCATGCAGTAATTTCATGGCTCATTGCAAGCGCTGAAAACCTTTGAAACCACAAATGCTAACCTACCTGGCCTGCAGCCATTTAGGAAGAGATTAATTTAGCAAACAGAAGCAAAACACTTTCTACTTCTAGCCTGTGCATAATTTCACTTCTATCTATATTTATTTTACAGTGAGCAGCGTAATGACAATTTCAGTAATTGCAACTCTGTAAAAATTTGCCTACCTAGCTTATCTCACTATCACAAGACTGTGAGTCAGTCAGATTAGAAAAAGTACAGCATGTGAAACTGCATTGGTTGCCTTCCAAAAAAATATGTGCCTTATATAAAACTTAAGTGATGCTTTGCACTTATTTGTATACTTATCTACAGGACAATGGATTCTCCATGATGTTTGCTTGAGATGTGTGTGCCTTTTTAATGCACTGTGATTTATGGGTGCTTTTCCCATACGAAAAGATCAGCAACACTAGTAGGCTGCAAGTGCCAGCCCGTTTCTGCAGACTTAGTTACAAATGGCTGTTATGGTGCTGTCAAGCGATTTGAACAGAACTGAAAGTCCATCTGGGGCAAATCTAAGCTATCATGCTTGGAATGAATTCAAATTCAAAATTAGCCTACAAACTGTTAGCTGAAAAAAAAGTTCAAAATGTTTTATTGTTTCTAATTTGACTCAAAGATTAAATTCTCTAAGTAAACACAGAAACTTTCATTCTAATCCGTATTTTATGCCATTTGACCAGTATGTTCAAAACAAGATGCATAAAGTCAAGCTTATAAATGTCTATTCATACAGTAAGATAGAAACCACTTGATTTTCCTGTTCGCCTGTGATTTGTCTCAGTGCTGAGTATCCCACTTCTTACCAAGTGTGTTGAGCACTAGGGTTTGTATGTTTATCCTCTGACAAAGGTAAATGTTACAATAATTGAACCGAAAGCCTTTGTTGCTATGTGCTGTGCAAAAAAGAGTAGCAACAAAGAGTTGTTGTAGTAGCATTTTCAGGTACACAGGAGAAAAAAGATTTCTCTGAGATTTCTTTACATTTCCCACGTCTGACTTTATAGCCAGCATGATGGCCTCAGGTATGAGGAATCCCTAAGGTATCTCACAGCTCCTGATTTCTATATTGGTATCCTGGCACTGGTAGCAGGGCAATCTGGTGCTGCTTTCTGGCAGTCATTGCTTCAGGCTGAGCTGGTTGGAAGGGATTTCAGCGACCTTGAATGACCTTGTGGATGGCAGTCACTGGGTAATGATTTTGACTGCAGGATTATGCAGTGGTACTTCCCGCCATGAGGGGCTGCAAGAAGATTGCTGCCAATGACATGGAGGGAGATGGAGTCAAAGGGAAAGAGTGGGGTCCTCAGTGGTGGAGATGAAACGATTTAAAGTGGAGAGCTTTCCAGCTTTTTATAGGAGAGTAGTGAAAGAGTAATTGAATATCATTGTTAGTTTGCTTTGCTGCAATTCAGATACATTTAGACCAGCAAAAGGAAAGTGTACAGCATTAAACTTGTTTATGCAGTGTTTTTATAATAGCTAATTCATTTAAGCATACAGATACACAGACGGCAGTGGGATGACTGGCCAACCCACACAGATGTACACCTCCAATCTGGCATCCCATAACATTCATAAAATATGTCAACACAGCCTGGATTCCTTCCATAGTTTATGTTAAACTATTGGTGTTCATATCATACAAGCAAAATATTTCATGTTGTTAAAATTTGTGTCCCTAGTAAATAAATAGAAAAACTAAACACATTCCCTCTAAATGCAAAAGCTGTGTGCAGCAGCATTGAAGCAATATGTACTGTTTGTACTTCTAGTAACATTGCAGAAATTAACATTTGTAGAGCTGTTTATCATACAGGCAAGTGGTACTATGTAGGCTCCTATGTTTTATTAGTATTCTACTTTCAGGTGTAATGTCCCTAGCACAGTGCCCTCTTTAGTTACTACATTCCCAGTATGTGGTACCACACATCAGAGCAAGCAGAGAGGAAAAGGATGAGATGACGGACATGACCATGTGAGGGGAGTCCCATGGCCTAGTGATGCCCCCATATTGCTGCCCCATAGCCTTGCATTGCCCCTTTCACTCACCCTGAGTCCCCAGCTACAGACACCAGCAGTTGGCATAAACCATCTTTGCTTGGCATGGAATGTCTTTGAGAGGTGGGAAGGCAGCAGCACCACTGAATATGAGTAAGTGCAGATGCTCTAGTGCAGGATAAAGGCCAAGAATGAGTCTGGTGTTCAGGGTGTGAGAATAAAAGCTGAATCCTATTTTAGACCAGAATTCATCCAGAACCCTGAATGTAAAGTATAYGCTCAGACAGAGTCCTCATGATCCAGTGAGCACTTGAGAAGTCTTAGCACAACACTGGTTCCCCTGCATATGACAGCAGAGTTACCCCACCTCCCCTCAACAGGGTTATTCCAGCCTGGCTTTGCAGAGGACCATGATGGTCTCGGCAGCTGTGGAGAGTCTGTGGGTAGCATAGCAGATATTTCCCTTTCTAAAAAGGCAAAACTAGAAGGGTTGTTGCAGAGTAATAACCGATGGTTCTTGCTGGGGACCTTAGACTCCTTGGTGCTTGCTCGGGTTGGGTTTTTGACCTTTTTACAGATCTTTTCCAGACATCTTTACTAACTTTCCTAAGCATGGCTGCTTAAAATGTTGCAGGTCCCTGCACCTCTGGTATTTATATATTGTTATTCAATGATGAAATATTATTTTTATATTTATATTTAGAGTGTTAAATTATGCCAGTAATAAATTATGTCACTAATATCTAACCATGTGAAGTAAAATAGTGTAGTATTGTGAAACACTCTAGTATATTAATATGTAGTAAAATAGATCCATTGCCATTATGTTTAATGAATAATATTCCCTATTAACACACATCTCTGCATTTAAGTAATTCTAGAGCTATGACACAGACTAATCAAAAGAATACCTGATAAACAAGCTGTCACTTCACTTGGGCCATGCAATGTAAAATACTTAGTGAAACAGTAAGTGCTGCCTGCAGAGGCATTGTAGGATTAAGTAGATATTCAGGTGTACCCTCATCTTTCCTTGATTAGAAAACATGGCCATCAAGACACAGAACTAGTGTGGAGGGGAGAAAGCAATACTTGATCATTAATACACAGACGCAAACATACACTGCTGTTAGACATGCACAAGTTGGTAAAACCACATGCTGCTTGGAGAGGATTGAATTATCTTCAAGCACTACCATCTAATTAAATATGTATATATTTCTAGGGCCTGAGCTCTGGAAAGCATTCCTATTGAAGAGGGAGTTTAAGCATATGCTTAACTGCAGAATGGGGGCTTGGAGGAGGTATTAGTATGTGTAGTCAAAAAGTACAGTTAGCAGATGAGAAAAAAACTTGTTTCACAATCAAGACAGATGACAGTTTGCTATAGGTTAATCGATTGCCTTGTTTCATTACTTCATTTGAAGCTGGGTTTTTTTTCTCTTAGATGGTGCAAAACATTGTTATAAACAAGTAAATTGTTCTTTTTGATTAACAGATGGCTTGAGACTAGCCAAAAAATTATTATTTTTTTAATTAAAGGAAAAGCATTCCTTGTTGAAACCTTCTATATTGCAGTTCATCCAAGGGAAAATTTATTAAAATGAAATTATAAACTTGTGAAAAACAGGATTTATAATAGAAACATGGATGCAGCCATAACTACAACCATATGAACTATGCTGCTATTATTTACTATGGTAACATTATAAAAAAACCCGACACTGTTTGGGCCATTATCCTTACAGTTTTCTTTTCAATACAAATCATTATATTTATTATCTGTCTTCTTGTATAGAGGGTACAGAAAAGGCCAATCAAAGGAGAAGAAGCCTGCTTTTCAAAAGGAAATTGGACCTATTTCTAATTCTTCTTCTTTATCAAATACAAGGAGTTCAGACTTTTTTGTGAAAAATTGTTTCATGTAAGATAAAAGTGCAGATTATTGGTGAGAAAATGACACACTTTTCCCTATGTCTTGAAGATTCTTGGGTGATACTGCCAGTTTTCCTCAGAGATTTTTACCTTCCTCACAAATACATTTCCTTACAGATTTCAAGCAGCAGGTGTTGGGGCTCTGAGTATTTATTTGGAAATACACTGCATAATTCAGCTATTGTGACTTGGAGAGATGTCTTAGCAATGTGGTATCTTAGAATGAATATTGTACACAGTATTGGAAAAATTGATGTTTTTAGAAATAAGATTTTCTAATTTATGGGATGAAGAAAAACAAAACAATTTGAGTTTGTTTCTCTCTCTCATAATTTCTTTCTTTCTCTGAGTCTGGAAAAAATATGAATCTCAACACTATTATTCCTACCTCCTTGGAAATCGTTCTAAACATATCTGCATTTCTGTGTCTTATAATTGTCATAAACATATCCGTATTTCTGTGTATTATCGGAGTTAGTGACAGGAGTCTGGTACAGACACAGAGCCCCAGTGCCTGGCTTACACAATTGCTTTTATAATTATGACTAATATACATGTGCCATTTTTTTAACTCTTTCAAGCTGTAAAAAGGATGTGGTAAAAGTTAACTCTCTCTTATTGACTAGACAAGATGAGATACATGTTCAGAAAACCTTCAATGTAAGGCATAAAAAAAGCCTTGAAATTTTATTTAGAAAGTGTTCCATGACTGTTGACGCATCACTAATCCGAGATGAAACATCATTGTATATGGAACCTCTTTCTTTTTTCTTCTGAAACACCCATTTGACTTAGACATCAGTTAAATGTAGCACAATATGATTAATCCACATTTATAGTAACTTTTTAATGTCTTCTATTTATCTGTGGTAAGATACCATGCATTAAAAGCATGGTTGGGAACAACAATGGTGAGTCAATATTAATACCAATGGTTTAATACTATTATCTGCATGACAACGATGCGTAATTCAGTAAACATTCCTGACATTGTAAACATGGCCAGTATAGCTGTTAATACAAAGTAGGCAAATTGATTGACAAATAATATGTTTAGAGATACAGGTCTCTCAGACGCTATGGATCAGTTGTTTACTGATAACTGGCAGGATGCTCTGACTCAATTTCTACCAGTTAAGCTAAAGAACAAAAAGGCATTTTATGACTGCTGCTTGATGAAACAATATTCTTGGGTTTGTTTGGGTTTTTTTTCAGATTATGCTGCCAATTTAGCAGTATCACCTCTGCACAAGAAAGCTGTGTCACAACTGGAAAATGATAATGCTGCTAAGACAAAGCTGTGTTTCTAAAGTTGAAACACCCAAAGCACTTCACAGCATTTGATGACTGCTTATGACAATTAGAAATTACTTTATTTATTAGGAAAGTAGACATTGAACAGAAGAGTTAACCCAAATGGATTTTATTTTAGACTACCTATTGTTATCTCAGAGTATGTCAATATTACGTGCTTCAAAAGAATGGATAGGAAATGTTTATCAGTAGACAATGAAGGCAAATAGATTGTTTATGACAGTATAGGGAATACATTTCTTGGCAAGATTTTGAAGTTCAGTCAGGAGGGTCATTCTTGTGGTTGCTTTTGTTGACACTCATCATAACTGAACATCTAGATTGTAAAATAGGTAGTGTTTTTGCACCAAGTGATTCTCTAGGTAGAGCATACTCTGTATTGGACTTTGACAGCATAGTCACAAAAGATAAGATGTTCAAATACTGCATATACCAATGCTGCTTCTGTTTTCAATGTTTCTTGAATTGCTCATTGAAATTTACAAATCACTACCAAGTTTTCATTTGTTTCTTTCCCTCTCAATTTTTCCGAGTATACTTGATATTTTTGTCAACATTCACGATCTCCCCATTTCTGACATTAAAGCCTAGAATCATATTTTGAAAACAAAAAAACCCCAAACCACATTTTTAAATATATATATTGTAAAATAACTCACAACATAAAAGATGAATATTTCAGTTTGAGTTGATTTGCACATTCTTGGACAGTTTTTGCTAAATTATTGTCTTAATGCATTAATTTTACCACATCACAAATCCAATGTCAGGCAAGGTAAAATCATGGAGTGGATATGATCAAGGAATATTGCTGTTGTGAGGATTACAGGAATATAGCTCATTTCATAAAAATATTGCATTTTGTATCCTCCCATTTTGCATGTTAATGTCTCATTAGTAGGATAGGGAATTCCAGTTTTTACAAGGTCTATAAAAATTGTTGAACAATAGGCAGTGAAAGGAAGCCTGGAGAAGAGAAAGCCTCATCGCTACCCCAACCCTTTATTTCAGCTATTTCAGCTGTTATTTCAGCAATGCACCAGAACCTTTACAGCTAGTCACCAAAAATAATAGTCTCAATGCACGTAACCATTGCAGATAGTACAGCACATTTTATTTATTACTGAAGTTAATAATAGTATTGTATTTATAAGACTTACAAATGACATTTTCTTTATTTACTGCAACTTACATGGCTGTTTCACTCTACCCTGAGCTTGCCCTAAGGAACCTGTTCATGATATTTATCTTTTTCATTTTAAGTAGTTACTGCTTCTCTTTCAGAACAGGCTGGCTTTGTTCAGCTGCTCGGTTGCTGAGCCCTGCATTGAGCAGTGGTAGCACAGACCTGCACAGCCTCCCACCATGCTTCATCCTTCTACAAAAAAAAGTGCACAGACGTGTAACCATATGCAAGGTTTAGCCTAGTTAGTTTAGGCTAGAGCACACATATTTTTATTCCTTGCAGAGGTTCGTCACTGGTTGAAGGTGGATATAAAATAGGGGCTGTTCTGATTTGGCATCGTCTCAGTCCTACTTCGCACTCAGCAGTGTGAGTTCACAGCTGGTTCAGAGCAAAACAAATTCAGGCATTATCAGCACAGATACATTTTTACAGAACAAAGTATTGTCAGCATGCCACACTCTCCATGTTTGATTAATGTGCACATTCAATACAAATCAGGACGGTCCTTCAAAGAGCTCAGTCCGTGTAATTGAGGCCAAATTTTAGGAACTGCTGATTGGTGAGGTGATTTTGAAAATGTGGCACTTTACACAGAGTTCGGTGCCTTGCTGCTTTAATGTCATACAAGGTGTCAGAGATCTTTTTGTGCAGATCTGTTGTTTGAAGATGCAGTCTTAAGATGCACACAGATGAGGGAGCATTGTCACTGCTCCCATATATGCTTTAATAACAAAAATGAATTATTTAAATATCACAACTGTTCTGTGAAGCAGATAGTAACATGCTAGTCTGAAAGTCTGGAAAACTTTAAGAACCCCGTTATGAAAGAARGGTAAATATCTTTGACTCCTGATTGGCAATCCAAAATGCAGAGAGGAAATGCAAGATGATCCATGCAAACACTTAAGTGACATTAAAGAAGTCCAGGAAAGTGCAACTCACAGGATAAGAAGCCAGAAGAAGGAAGCTGGAGGTTCGTGATAGGACAGGGAAACTATGCTAACGGAACAGATATGTAAGGGGAACCATAAGTTACAAAACCAGAGGCTTATTTCATACAAACTTCTCTTTTTGCCTTGTGGTCTAGCTACAGGACAACACTTCTTTCCTCCATTTATTAGAAGTACTAGCGTTTTAATCAAATTTACATAAATGAAAAAAGTCAGAAATATAAAAATATAAATAGAAAAGAAAAATTTTAGGTGAAAATTTTGGGAGCTGGAATCCAATCAAAATATTTATATATAAAAATCTAGCTAAGAATTCATGATAGTGTAATGAGTTGAAAAATAGATTTTGAACAGCGGATAAAGTCCATTTGGATTTCCTAACTATAATATTATAGATGCAATGCAGAGGAAGAAATATATCCTTAAATGAGTCTAAATGTACATAAACCCTCACTTCAATTTGGCTAAATCAGAGAAGAAAGCATCTTTGTTCTACTACATTTCAAAGGGCATTAAAGAAGCTTGGAGCTGCATGTATATGAAAACCCCAYCCTCTTCATTCTCTCAACATTGAAATCCATTATGTTAACTAAAAAGAACTTGGCACTAAAATATCTGAAGATTAAAAGTATTTGGAGATATTTAAATCATCAACCTTTACTGATATGTACTTCAAGAGAAATCACCTAACATTTAGATCAGATACCTAAAATCCAATCTGAAAGAAAGCTATTAAAATTGTTCTGGCTCTCCTTTGTAAGTTTGCCAGTCTCCCATGGTATGGTGCATCATGTTGRCATACAGCATGATGCTGCATAAACAACAAGACTGTATTGTACATCATCAGAAATATGTGAAAATTCATTTGGATCTGCCACCAACTATCAATTTCGACAAGGAGTGTATCTGTTCCGGCTTAATTAGAGAGGATGAAAGCAGGGCATACAGGTCAGCGTTCCCGGTGCTCTGTCACAGACATCTTCTCTGTAAAACATTCCACTTCCCACTTCAGTGTCATTAGTCATATCTGATACGCCAGTAGTCACGGATTGCAGATGCAGGTGACTTAGAAAAAGATATTCAGGTTTTGTTTTTCCAGGTCAGCCAGAGTAATATATTCATCTTTTCCCTTACCCAGTCTCAGAGGTGGGATTTTACTGACTTCAGTTGGGTACCTACTGATTCAGAGCAATGCAAAAGAGAGTAAACCTTAAATTCTGGGAAAAAATTCTTCTTTGACTCTGAAACGTGGTGTCATTCCATTTTGTAGCTAAGATAAGGAATTTTGTGTTTGGTTTTTGTACATTTGTGTGGGGTAAATATATATATATGTATATAAATATATATGCTTATATACTGTTACATAAATATATATATTTATATACTGTTATACAGATCAGAATTACAACACTTTTCATACAGAATCTCCCTCTATCATTAAAAAGAAAAAGATCTGTTTTCCTCTCCTTACTTCATTCATTTATTTTTAACGCTGCTTTTTATTTTTTCATGTATTTCCAAAATGGCAAGGAAAATAGATTTTAAAGAATCCTTCCTTTACATTTTCTTATGTCCTTAACTTCATACTGTTGCCAGTGCAGTTGCATTTTACAAATTGCATTACTACCAGCCCACCCAGACAGTTTGTGACCTGTTCTTTTACTAGTCTAAAGGTGACTTTCATTTTCATGTTGACTTTACTCTGTGCCCATTTGGAGGTTCATTCAGTGAAATAAAATTGCCTTGCAATTATTTCTACTTAGAGAACTATGACAGCTAGAATTTTTATGTTAATTAATCTTTGTGTTTTTTTCATTATTGTGCGTCTGCCTATCATAAATTTCCTTGCAATCCTGTTTTAATGCATTCTATAAATTATTGTGGTTTCTTACAGGCCCATCATGCCTTGCAAATAGTTAACTTTGTACAGAATTCTGTTGTTTGCTGTAGTACCACCACATGTGTAATTCAGTGGGAATGGTTTGCATCTCTGAAAATGCATGATTAGGAAGGTTACTCATCAGAAATGAGTCCACGACCAGAGTGTAATCTTGTTATGAGTGTCTGTAAAAAAATTAAAGTACATTTTAAAAAGCTAAAATGTAATATCTAATCCAGTGTATACTGAACTGAAGGGAACAAAGAAGGCATTACATTTCTTCTTGTTTTGCTGGCTCAGTGAAATTAGGAAGCCACTGTTTCCTCACCTGCATGCCCAGTTAAGGGCCATCTGTTTCCTGTTTAAATGTAGTATCTCTTACATGGTTTTTCCAAAACGCCTCCTGCATTAATCAACACAATCCCAATAAACAGAAACACCAAATCTTGCTTATCTGTCTTACTCAAGAAAGCATTTTAGTAGTTGCAACTTGAACACATTTTAGCTTTGCTGCAGTTCATTGTTTACACCAACATTCACTTTTGTTCTCCGCATTTTTTAAATTTCTCATCTAATTCTAGACTGATTTTGCAAGCTTTCTGCAACAGCCTGAACTCCCAAAATAATAATATGTTGATTTTGTTCACTAATGGTTTTAATCTGGATCTGGTGTCCTGTGTTGGACTTAAACATCTTCATGGATGTTATTATAAATTTAACATTGAGTTAAAGGTAATAAGGTCAAATGTATCCTTGACGTTATACTTTTCCTTAGATGAAGGTAACAAATAATGAACATGGCCTGGTCTCCTTATTATCATGGTTTAGATTTACAGGAAATCATTGCTGGATGCATACTCCTGGTAGGAAAATCAATGAGCCAAATTGTTTACTTGGATTGGGGTGAGATTTACTCAGAGAAATAATACCTTTTATTATATCAAATAATTACAGTATTATGATGCCACCACAATGAATGCAGACACTATAAATATCACGTCATCTTTAGAAAATATTCTTTAATAAAGCATCCTTGTCATTGATATCAAGATACTTTTTTCATTTAATTTTAAATAAAAATGAAGATTAATGAATATATGCAAAAAGTAAGGAACAAAAGTAGCTTATAAAAATGACTGAGTAAAGTATTTAATTTCATAAATACACACACATACACACAAAGAAAGGCTTTGCAAGAACTTCATTTAGGTTTTCAGAACCAGCCACTCAAATGCTAGAAAATACRGCTCGGGCATCATTGATCTGGCTCATTTTTTGCATTCATTCTGGTACAGCCCTTAACTGCATGGCTAACATCAAGCTATGCACAAAGCCCTTCCTCATCCATCGTACCWGATAGACAACACCCACTTCACAAGCTTTTGTTCTATATTTTGTTGTCTCCTCTTTACTCAGTGTGTGCTGTGAGACTGTATTCATAGCGTGCTTTTCATACCTTCCCTGAAGGCAGTCAGTTATTTTTGGGTTCCTCTCAGGTGCTCATTGGTAGCTGTAACAGCAGTGGGGAGAGCCATGCAACTGGAGATACAACACCTGCAAGTGCATGCCATGCAGTGCCTCCTACAAATCCTGCCCTGCCAACAGTGCATCTGAGTGCTTTACCAATCCATTTTTGTCAAAAAGTGAAGTTTGTTCTCAATAAGTCTCATCATGTGGGTAGTTATGGTGCTGTTATTATTTACAGGCTAAAGATGAAACAAATTTGATGAAAATAGGAAGCTTGCTCTAATTTTGGACTCTGAACCAGATATACCTAGGATCTGATTTTTTTGAATCCTTGGGAGAACTCTGTCCATCCTTGCACACGTAAAAACCCTCTTTCATTTTGTTTAGACATAAATGTTTACCATTCCCACAAGTCAAACATCCCAGTCTGAACTCAGGACCTAGGAAATTAATATAGTAACTGACATCTTGTGAAAAGTCTGGTTTAAGTAATTGTCCAGCATCATTCAATAATCCTGACACTTTATGCAATACATTTTGCTTTAGTCCAACCTTTTCCTCTGTAGCAGAACTCTCTGTAGAATCACAGAATCAGAACGCATGGTTTGGGTTGGAAGGGACCTTAAAGATCATTCAGTTCCAATCCCTTCCACTAGACCAGATTGCTCTAAGTCACATCCAGTCTGGCCTTCAGTACTTCCAGGGATGGGGCAGTCACACCTTTTCTGGACAACCTGTTACAGTGCCTCACCACCTCACAGTAAAAAAATTATTCCTAATATCTAATGTCATTTTACTTCCATTCTGCACGCAGGCATCTGACCTTTCTTATCCCTGCTCTGGTGAGTCACTTGGTGCCATTGTTTCATTCTGAGATCTGTGCTCAAGTCCCTGACATCTCTCGTTTCAGCTGATCACATAAAGGGCTGCGTGTAGCCACTTGTGGCCTCCCTGTCATGCTCCCTGATGCCTTCATCCCATTGAGTAGTTGTGCACACACGTCACAGCAAGAACTGGGACAAATTTTGTAGGAGAAGAATTGTTTTGCACAGTTCCATTGCAGACCTGGGACCAGCAAATTTACACTGACTGCACATTAGTAGGAAGAGGACTTACTTCCACATGAGTTCTGCCCTCCTATCCTGGTGACTATGGGGCTCCAGTTGGGGAGCAGACCTTGGGAGAAAATTAGATTAGCTGGCCTGCTTCCCCAGCTTGACCACATACACTGGCATGTATTACCACTTTAATGGTCTGACTTTCAACAGGAAGTCAAACTGAGATGACAGGCAGCCCTATGCAGGCTGGCTTTATCTTGCCTGTGGCTGGATACAAAGGTCACTTAGTCCGAGCCATAGTCCATGCCTCGGTGTGAAGGAAATGTGACATTATTCACAGCAGCGATACTAGTATTTTTCAAAAGAAGCAATACAGGGCTCAATTCCCCTTGCTGAAATTTTGTCAAAGAATCCAGCCTAGATCAGACAGAAGGCATAGAACACTACTTTATCCCAAACAGATGAAATTTGGTTAAGCTATAAAGTCAATGAAATCAGCAGTGTCTGGTAAATGAGAGGATGTGTTTCCAGTCCCACTTACAATGTGCTGCAAAAACGGTGGGAATGCAAAACAAAAGCCATTAAAGCTGGATCAGAAGAAGAGAAGAGCATGGCTCAGGACAAGGAAGTTATTTCAGCTTGTGAGTTAAATAAGCAAGGATAATAAACAGAGACCGGCATAAAGGGTTAAAGCTTATACAGCTGTTTCATCCTGAGTGTATTGAACAGAGATAATATTTTTAGTTGACTTAAGCGACTTACATTTCTATAAAATAGGGTAATTTTAAAAGTTTATAGAAGCAACAAAGAATGTAAAGCAGGTTATATAAAGGAAAAAAAAACAGTCAAAATGAACATTTCTGAAAGGAACAAGGATGCTGACAGAAACAGTTTTATGGGAGAAGAAACATGGGGCTCAATTTATACAGGGAACTTAGGTATTGCAATGCCTCCTTTGGCACCTAAGTCCAACATATAGGTAGGTACAGCTGATATCTAATGACATTGTATCATGTTCTCTAATCCTGTAGGTACCTCAGCTTCCTTGACACCTTGAGAAAGCGAGAAACTCCTAAATCCAGAGAAACCAAAGCACCTAGGCTCACTATTGGTGCCTTAAATAGTCACAACTTAGTCTTTCTCTGTTTATGCCACCAGTAGGACTGGATCTAGTAAGCTCAGGTAACACAGAAAAAGAGGAGGGGAGAGTGACTGCATCTGCATTTTTACCTGAGGAGTCTGTGGCTTTTCTATTAATTTGGATTGTGAAAGGTCCAGCTTTATATCTTTCCTTCCTGTTTGGCCCCTAGATCACATATTTCAGTTCCCAAGAGAATGCCCTTGGCTGTGAGGTGACCTGCAATGGAACTTCCTCTGTCTATCACGTGAATCTATATGACATAATGCAATATTTATTTGCGCCAGTGAATGGATAAAGGCAAGAAAATGACTCTGTAATGTGATTTTTTTAGACACTTGAATGAGATGAATGTAAATAAAACCCTCTCCTTAAAATAAGTCGTCATTCTGCTTTCATGAATGTGATTCTTCATACCCACCCCTTCCTATTCACTCTATAGGGAGCCCCTGAGAACTGACCAAATCAGGATTGGGAACTCCATTAGATGGCAGGACTCTTTAACACGACAAAGTTCAATGCAGCAACAAATAAATCTCTCTGTTCACTTCCCCTTGAGATGACTTCCTTCCTTATTTCCTGTAGCTGGATATGCACTATGCGGGAGAGGGGGCAGGGTGACTACCTGGTGTAAATCCTTCTCTCCACCTGCTGATATCTTTAATTAAAATTAACCTTTCAATAGTATATCTGAATTGACATATTCCTGACTTCACACTACCTGTCTCTCTTCTAGTCTTCTGGAGACAGACTGGTAAAGCTGCAATGCATCATTTTATCTAACACAGTAAATGTGCAACGTTCTTCTTGTAACAAGTCTTTCTCCGTAAGCCTCATATTAAGACCAAACATGAAACCACAGATACTGGAAATTAAAATTGAAAAGTTTATTTGAGTAACATTCCAACAACCTCTGCTCTTGCTAAAAGGGACATTTTCTAGAAGAAACAGCTCAAAGAATATCTGCCTCTGAAGTGCTTTCTATGCCATGTTTTGGACCTGGACCAGCCTCTCTTCTCATGCAGGCAAAAGACATTAACTATTCCATTTAAATTCCTCCTAAAGAATCAGGGGAAGGTTGCTAATGTACACTAGTGCAGGCTCACTCATCTGGCTGCTTCACCCTATAGTTCTTCCCTTTAAATCACATTAACAAATTCAAAGTAAATCAAAATTATATAGGAAAACAGGTAAGCTCCAGTGCAAGGACTCACTGCTTTCATGAACATCATGTTTCTCGTCCAAGTCTAGCTTATACCACAGAATGTATAATAAACTTGTCCCTGGGTTTTCACTTTTATAATTTCACAGTGGCCAAAAAAATAAATCCATCAGCCAAACATTAGCTGCTTTGTTCTTCCCTATATCTAGTATTTTTCTTTCATCCCTTCTTTCTCTTTTGACCTTCTCTTACTCATTTCCAGTTCTTTGTCCCTCTTTCCAGTATTATAATGCCTTTCCCTTCTTACTAAACTTCAGTTCTACTTCCAGTCACTGTGGAACTTGTTTAGTTTTTCCTTCTTCTTTTGTCATATTCTGTTTTTCTCTTTATAGCGTGACCTCTCTTCCTTTTGCTGATCCATTAATTTCTCTGGTTAACCAACTACTTTACTACTTTCTCTCTGTAGAGATTCCATTATCATTCTCTTTTTTAATGCCTTCCACCCTGCCCTCATTTTTTTCTGCTTTCTCTTCAGACACATTTTCTTTGTCTTATTACTGTCCCTGAATATTTCTTTTCTGACATTAATGGAGAACATTTTATTCATTGTCTCACTTTCCCACAGGCTCAGTTCTCTCTCGTCTCTCCCTTTTTGACTCCTAAGAACTTAGAAGCCACAAATATCCATCTAGGAACTGAAGTAACTTAGGTTGACCAAATACTGTTGATCAGACATAGGTGAGATAAATGAAGAGGATAGCTGGACTGGCCAGGAGCACACAGTCTGCTAACACAGAACTGCCCAAAAATAAAATAAGCTCTCCAGTTTTGAGGATCTCAGGAGCTCTCCAGTGCTGCCTACAGCCTAAAGGGGCAATCTGAGGAACTGTGAAGAGAGGGATGTGGAAAAGGCAGGGAAGATAAACTAGGGGAATATTGATTTTATATTATGTTTCTTTATGCCTTTCAGATCATTAACATTTAGGGTCTGTCAAAGCAGCTTGAGAGAGCCATTTATATTTATTGTTAGAAACTTTTCAAAATTGTGTTATGAAGAGCATTGTTGGCTCTGCGAGGGTTATTTCTAACATGGGAGAAAAGTTAATTCCTCCCAGAACCAAGTTATTATCATAATTTGCTAGCGTATGTCTATCATAACTATGTTTTTTCTTGGAGTCCTTCCAGCAGGTAATTTTGGGAGGCCATTTAAGACAGCCCTTTCTCTCTACTACATAATGGGAGCATGGGGATTTTGATTACTATTACCCCCTTTTTAACTTTTCAACTGTTCTTTTAAAAACTGAGGGTTGGGTTTTTCATTCTTCCAATTCAGTTTCAGAGTGCAAAATGAAGGTCTGGCACTCCAGGGTGTATGTTAGCTACAGGATAATGTTTGTGGCAGAGAAGTATACAAGGCAAAGAAATGGCTTTTGTGGGTGATTAAATACTGAAGTGAAGCTGAGGTGTTTGATAACCACAGAAGCTATTTATTGTGTGTATACTCCAGTGCCATGAACATTATTCCTATTATACAACAAGACAAAAGAAGATTCAACAAACCATAACAAGAGAAGGATGAAGGGTTTTTTGGTTGTTGCTTTTTTGTTTGATAGAAGTTTGAAAGTTCTAATTCATTCTCTGCTTTTCCTAAAATTTCCTTTCATGTTGAAGAGTGGCAGGGGAGGGGATTAAGGCCAAAAGACAGAGATTGGCCTGCAAATGGTAGTCGTAGGGACTGAACTCTGAATAAATATTCTGAGTTATCATATGTTATCATCAAACAGCAGTGCTCACTGTTTTGCTGGGACTCCAAGAAAGACCATGTTATTAGTATCCAAAAAGAGCATTTCTTTACATTGGGACAAATAAGCTTAGGAAAAGAATCAAGTATTATTGACTATAAAAAACCACAACAATGTGATATATTAAGAAGATAATGGTAATATGCACATTCTACATTTTCTACTAATCCTCACATTAGCAAAGAGAGCTCAGGAAATACTGTGAGACCAAGCTCAAAAATGCTACTTAGATTCTAAGCAGCAATTCTGTTTGCTTGTTTCCTGCTTGTTTCCTGCTATTTCTGTTGAGTATTTTGGTTTTTTGGACTGGCCCTCAGTGATCTCCGTCAAGACTCTATTCTCAGAGGGAACTGAAAAATACGATGAGTTTTGAATAAAAATAAGATCCATCATATGGGAAAACATACCTGTCTCACTGTCATTACCTAATAGGTGTCAATTCCTCCTTAAATCACTTGAATTGTTTAAAAGAGCAGAAACAAAACAGTGTGGCTAAAATGACCAACAACTCAGTGGAAACCCTRAGAGGAAATCAGTCACAGCCAAACCCACACTGGTCTTTGTTTGTAAATGTTGCTCATTAAACAATTATGAGGAGACAATGTATTTGTGAAGTGCGAACTCTGTTTGCAAATGGCTTGCCCTAGATAAACAAAGCCTGCTTTGTCAAATCGTGAGAAATAATTTAACCATCTGTAGTCACAACAACTCTATGAATAGCAGCTATTTTTGCACCACTTCAGAGGTGGGGAATTCAGAGACAAAAATGTTTTGCATCAACAGCAAAACATGAATTAACTTAAAGCAATGTTAATCTATGCTTTTGGTTTTTTTTTTTTTTTTTGCACATCTCCTGACAGGAAATTATATAAATTCCATGGGAATTTTTGTTACTTTAATGAATTAACATTACATTACTTCTAATGTTGACAACACTTGCTGTCTGCCCATAAACATTCCTTCAGACCAGGCTATTTCTAAAAGTATTTCTAAGTCATTAAAATATTATCTGAGCATATTGTTGAGTACTTGCAGCTTTGAAAGGTTCTGGACTGTCATCACAAGCTCACCTAGCAGGGAGGGAGATTAAGGGGGCTTACACCTGCCAGCCACGACACAGCAGCAGCGCATGGTCCTGCTGCCCCCTGAGGTCCCTCCCTGCCTCTGCTGCACTGGGTGATGGTGAAGGCAAGTTCTGCAGCSCTCCATCCCTCCTGTTCATGCCTAGGAAATATTTCCATACTATCAGTATGGAATCAGAGTTGTTGCCAGCCAATTTTCCTCTGTTTTACACATCATCATATGTGGCTTAACAGATCAGTGCCCTCTCCTTCGAGACTCAATACCCARCCAAGCACATCTTCTTATTTGGGTGATTGATTATTTTAAATACCCTTGAAATACATGCCAGTTTTTGTTCAAAAACAAGGTATTTTCTTATTATTTCTTGTGTCCATGTTTTATATTATTTACAGCATCTAAACATTTATACCTGTTGTTGAATTGTATATAAAAAAATAAAAATGCACTACTGGAAATTTATTTTAATGCTTAATATAGCCACACAAAACAACACTGAGTATGGACTCAACGATTCTTGCCGTTGTTTTTCAGGTACAAATTTCCATATGAATTATGGGATAATATTTCTGCTCTGGAGTGGAATGCGAATACTGCTTTCTTTGTGGTATTCAGTGCTAATGTGCATATTTAAATGACAAATAAAGTTCTACTTATTCTAAATTATCTTGAATGACTATAGGATATGAAAACGTACTGTTACATTCAGATGTATCATTTAGAAGAGGGTTTTCATTCTCCTATGATGTGACCTAATTTCAAAAAAATTGAGGCTGGGAGTTGTGCTCTCTTTGTTTTACACAGCAGATGTTAATGCCATTATCTACTTAATTTGAAAGCTGCACTGATTTTCACTGTTTCTTCCTTTGAGTGTCATTGCTCTAAAAAAATTACTATGAAGTATAGCAAAGGTCATTTACAGTTACACSCAAAATGCTGGCCTGACCTTACAAATAATAACCTATTTTTTAAAATCATATGAATGTGTGTGGCTGTAATGTGACTACTGCATAAGGCTGGATGGCATAATAGAATAACAGAACTGGGATTGTCATCAGAAAAAAAAAAACCGTCATAAGAAGATTCCTCATGGCCTTTTTGTCCCCTGGTGTATGCACATTCTTGAAGCCAAACTGACATGGGACAAAATAGCACTGGCCCATATTTTTGTATACTATTTCATTTCAGTAGTTTCAAGATCAATCCTGCTCATTTTACAGGTCTGCTTTAAAATAAACTATGCTTGCCCAGGTTTCAGAGATTTAACAGTATTCATCTTTGTTAAATTATTGCCAGTCAAGATTTTGAAACAGAACCTGGTTAGCAATTTCATCGATGGAACGTGGAATAGGGTGCAACACACCTTCTCTCGGAGCTGCATCAAACACAGTCACAAGGAACTTTAAAATCATTTCATCACCAATCATTTGTCATGATAGGGTTATGAGAACATTAAAGCACTAAGAAGTTCCTTGCTGCTGCTGTTCTGATCACCAAGAAATTTGAAAAGTATTGTGGTCTATGATCCATCAATATCTCGTTTCCAAAATTTAGAAAAAAAATCTTCATTGATGCTAGTTTAATTCTCAGCATTTTTAATCTCATAAAACTCCTAAAAGTCTACTTGCTGCATCCTTCTTGAAATGTAATGCATTACAAAATGTATTAATGTTTCTTTTTTATATTTTATTTCAACAGACTAAAAATTCAGTTGCTCATTATATGAATATAAAAATAATTTTGGAYATGATTTCTTCATATTTGTATATTCATATTTTTTCATATGAATATACAAATCACTTCTTTGGCTTGTGGTTTTCCCAAGTATCACAGGCATCTAGTAATGGGCTTTATCAGTATTAAGTTAAGAAATCTGCAAGAAATACATGGGAGGTGAACAGAATTGGTATTGATAATTCACTGTGTGGCATTCTCTCCTCTAACTGCTACAGATTTGCTGGATCGGAATGCTAATGGAGGGCTGAGCTTTCAGTTAAAAAATTCTTAGGTAAGTGATCGAAAATAATTGCCTTACATTTGTGTTGGTAAAAACTCCTTTAAACCACTACACAAGAGTACCATAACTGTATGAACAAGAAAAGAATGTGACAGACTTACTTAAGGAAGTACAATGGAGGCTGCAAATAGTAATTTGGAGAACCAATAAAAAGTCCTGCAGCAACATGACCTTGAAGACCTTTACTCTATTTTATAATATAGGCCCTGCAGAGATAATATAGACCCTACATTATATTAGGCCGTGTAGAGAGACCTAGACAAATCAGAGGGCTGGACGATCACCAGCAGTATGAAGTTCAACAAAGACAAGTGCCAGATTCTGCACTTGRGGTGGGACAAACCTGGATATACGGACAGACTGCGGAATGGGGCTGGAGACCAGCACCATGGAAAGGGATCTGGTGGTCCTGGTCAACGGAAAGTTGAATACGAGCCATCAGTGGCAGCCAGGAGGGCCACCCATGTCCTGAGGAGCATCAGGCCCAGCATCACCAGCTGGGCAAGGGAGGGGATTGTCCCACTCTGCTCTGCACTGGGATGGCCTCACCTTGAGTCCTATGTGCAGTCTTGGGTGCCACAATGTAAGAAGAATATTAAGCTGCTAGAGAGTGTTCAAAGGAGGACAACAGAGATGGTAAATGGTCACACGAGGTGTAGCTGAGGTCACCTGGTTTATTCAGCCTGGAGAAGAGGAGACTGAGAGTCTTCTCTGTCCAGAGCTTCCTTGTGAGTAAGATACTTACAAGCAGGTATTGATCTCTTCTTTCTGATGCCCAGTGACAGGACCTGAGGGAATGGCCTGAAGTTGTTTAGGTTGGATACCAGGAAAAGACTCCTCACCCACAGCGTGGTTGGGCACTGGAACAGGTTCCCCAGGGAAGTGGTCACAGCACCAAGTCTGAATGAGTTCAAGAAGTGTTTGGACAATGTTCGTGTGAGTCTTGGGTGTGGTGCTATGCAGGGCCAGGAGCTGGACTTTGGTGATCCTTTGGGTCTCTTCTGGCTCAGGAAGTATTTTGGGAAAGAATTACTATGTACCATGCAATGTAGCTAAGAGCTTACAAATACTGGAAAAGAAGGAAAGCATGTCTGCTAAAGATTATCTGAAATTATTTTTGCCATGTAAACAGAATTCACAGTGATGTCAGAGCTGAAAGAAAAAAATCTGTTGTTAATTGCAGTAGTA
The DNA here is from genome assembly GCA_018881555.1 of Amblyornis subalaris. Taxonomy (NCBI): domain Eukaryota; kingdom Metazoa; phylum Chordata; class Aves; order Passeriformes; family Ptilonorhynchidae; genus Amblyornis; species Amblyornis subalaris. The sequence goes on along the minus strand of JACAXG010000029.1, from coordinate 1,499,365 downwards.
TCTAAAACATGAAAATTGCTTTTATTTTCTTACAGAATCATGTGATGGGATTTCCTAGAATTGTTTACACTCTAACTTGAAAGTTGCCTAAATGCCAGCTAAATTTAAATAGAGGTTCAAGCTGACATTAGGGGAGGAGGAGATCATGTGGTGTTTTAATATACTTGGATTACATGATAAATCAAGACAAAGAAAGTCATGTTGTTGTCTCTGAGCTGAAACCTGAATAACTCTACAGCAAAACACATCCCTTCATTTCTTGTTTCTGTTTAWCATCATATTACTCAATGCCCCTACAACAATGCCTTGTTATGCCAAATTCGTTTAGTGTAATAAAGATCAAACTTTACTTGTGTAATAAAGATCAAGATTACTTTACATCTTCAAATTTTTTTTCCTATATATGTTCTTAGTTTTGGGATACATCCAAGTAACTTAACATGGAAAATGCCTTCCAAGAATAAATCTATAATAAAAAATATCTAAATAAACAAAAAAAATTAGTAGGTACCTAAATCACGCAGTCGAGATTGCTCTTAAGATAATCCCAAACATTTGAAAATGTTATAATGAGAAAACTTTTAATTATAATGAGAAGTATTTTTATTCATTTTTCTTGAGAAAACCTTACAATAGACTTTAAAACATGGTCTTGAGAGAAACTTTTCTAGGAACAGCAAACCATAGAGTATCTTTATTGAATGGAAAATAGCTCAGCTCATCTCTCAGCTGTGCAGTTACAGTCCCAAATCCAGACATTTTGGCAACCATACAGTAGGCAAACAAACATAAACTTTGTAAACACATGATTAGGCAGGACCCTTCTGCAGGATCCCATATTTAGGACGGTCATAAGATCCTCAAACAAAGAATTAATGCATTTGTATATACAATCCCCTTAGTGACAGATTATGAAATTGTCACAGATAAACCCTCCAAGAAGGATTCATGTGGTGATGAAACACTATCCATAGCATTAGAAATATGTACCAAACCCATTCTTAGCAAACATGCCAATATATAATTTTCAAATAGAGCCACACTTAGTCTCCATAATAAATGTCTACTCTTTCAGACGGCAGACTTTCCTCTGTCTTACACATGAAAATGAAGGAAAGGTAGGAAAAATCCTAGTGGTATTGTCTCTATAGTAGCACAATACGTTTGTCCAGTTAAAGACTAGAAATTTAAAGTATACTGAAAAGATCTGGAATCAGGAAAAGAGAATTTTAGAGACTAGACCCAGAGTTTTGAATGAAATTTAGAAAAATAATATATTCATTATAAATTAAATAGTTTATTGTTTCTTAAATCTATTTTGCTCTAAAGTAGGATTTTGTTTCAAATTTAAATCAAATTTAGTATCAATACAAAATGTACATGGTTGAAACTCTGTCATAACAAAATATTTCAAGTGGAGGTTAAAGAAAACATTCATTACACCTGAAAATAACATAAAAATGGTTGAAGTAAGAAGAAAATACTTCAGTCTGACCAAAGTGAATTTTTAATTTTCTTTCAGCCCAAAGCTGAAAAAAAAATCACTTACTGGTATGGTTCTGTCGAAAAGGAAAAAACCAAAAATTAGATGATTATTTTGTTAGCAGAAGGGTTAATTTTATTCTGAGGCAGAAACTATATAACACCTAACAAAATCACTGTATTGTTTAAAAACAAATGAGTTAAATAGACCTTTTATGCTACATATAAAGTGTTACTGGAAGTGGTTTTTCTTTCCTCTCATGACAGTACAAAACAACAGATGTTCAGGCAAGAAATACTCAAGGATTCATATGAGACAAATAATGAAATCTCTAGTCCTTTGTGATGAGATATCACTTGTTAGTGATGTAATTATTCAAAAAGAATTAGAAGAAGAAAAGAAACATCATGTTATTTGATACCATGTACCAGCGCGTGGAATTACGGAACAACAGAGGCCTCTCTCAGTCTAGTCTTAATATGTTGCTTGCTTAGTTTGGAAGCTCAATGTGTCAAACWTTTACTGCAATTGCATGAAGAATTGTTACATCCTTGGCGAATACCACGTAGAGYTCAGTAAATAAATGTTACTCCCTTTGAGGACAAAATACATTTGGTGTCCATTCATATTCAGATATCTTGAAATAGAATTATAGTGGAACAGCACTGAAAGAAGTAACCTGGATCACTTACTCCAATTCTCTACAATCACAGATTATGTGATTGTATAATTTCTTTCATTTTACCAGATTCACTGCATTGAGCAAATATAACATAAAGGATCATCGTGTTTATCATACGTTGTCAGGGTCAATCAACTTAAAGTAAATTTCTGTAATATGCTCATGGCGAGAAAAACAAATGCCTGTGGTTGAAGTTTCAGGCAGAAGTAAATTTAAATAAAATTCAGTATTTGCAGAGGCAGGAATGGTAGTACGTGCTCAACAGAAAAGCAGGAAGACCAGTTCTGTCGCTTTTTTTGCCCAAACCCTTTAGTCAGATGCTGAAATATTATAGGCTAGATCTGTTTGGAGTGTAAAGTCAATGACAGAGGAAGATTTGGTTTTAATGCTATTCTATACATTTTTTTTAAGGAAACTTTCAACGCTTGAGGCACAAGGGGATGAAATTTTTGAGGTCTTTCCAGCCAATGCTCCTCTCAGAAAGCCTTTTTTCCTGGCCTTCCCTTATGGCCATGCTTCAAGTATTTCTATCGGCGTCCTTGCCTTGTCTCTGCCTGGCTGCTCCCAGCAGCAGCAGCTCTCCAACAGGACTTGCTGYCCCCCTCCCAGGCTCACATACATCTGCGTTTGCCCGCATCCTCCAGGTACCTCACTCACTTCCTTCTGGGTCTGTGACCCATGGATTTGACAATTGTCTATTTGTTGTTTTTAAGAAGGGCTCAGGGGACCAACTGACCTAGCTTAATTAGTTTATTGATTAGTACCATAAAGTCCATAACCAATTAGTGAGAGTAAAGTTATTAATGTCCAGTTCTGCAATAGTTTACTGTGGGAATGCAGCCATGCAGTGGAATAAAGCAAACACAAGATACAGCTTGTCATACCCCTCTGTGTATCCCCCTTCTTCCCCATATCACATGAGAAACATTCTGTTGTGTACACTTCTGTCCTCATTTTCCCTAACACAGAGAGGACAACAGAGCATTCTGGGTTTACTCTTACTACTATCATAAAAGTAATAACTGACTTAGCCCCTAGTAGAGAGACTACGGCACTTTAACTGTTAAAAAAATGACTGCTGTGGAATGGAGTGTAGCATGAATGCAAAACATTTTGAGAATATATAAGAGAGTTACAAGACTTTGGATAACAAGGCAGTACATCCTGTTCAATATCTTTCTCAATGAGATTTAGTTATATCCTTCATAAAAATAGGTTTTCTAAAATGTGAAATTCATAGTCATATGCTAATGCTTCAGTGGAAAATTAAGCATGGTGTTTTACAATTAGTAGTTGAAGTTAAAGAAGGAATTACAGAATATAGCCAGGATGCAGTGATCAGCATTTGTGCTCTGATAGCAAGCAGGTTGTTCTTTGCCTATATACAGGGAAATAAGCTGTATGCTGTAAATGTTATATTGTTAATATATGTTTTGAGGTGTTGTGTTTGGCCGATTAGGCACATCTTCATAAAGGAAATTTTTATTCCTCTAATATGACTGCAAATAGCTGGAGGTATCAACATGTTGTATAATTAAAGGACTATGTTAAACAGGAGGAACCGACATGATTGCTTCTAATAAAACCCAACAGGAGCAAGAGAAACTCATCTGCATTAGAACATGATTGATTATGATCAGGATCTGTAGGGCACGTCATTAAATACAGTCCTCAGTTTACAACGGTAGAGAGATTTCTTATTCTGTTTCCAGGAGCCAGCTTATTGTACTGTAACAAGTCTCCTTGTTACAGTTTTTCTCTTAATACTTTTTTGATCATCACCTTTTATAAGGACTACACTGTGACATTCATTTTAAGGAAATACAATAATTTCTTTCTATTCCAACTTCGCAATTTTATTGGGATTTGATTATGAAGATGTTGATAGTAGCATCATGTTACAGCATACCTCATTGTTCTTAAGGGTAAGCAAATCTACTGTAGCATTATATTAGCAAGGACTTTATTCTTGCCAAAACCGAGGCTGAAGGAGTACTGCGGTTGAAATGCCGTCAGCAACATTCTTGGAGCTGAAAACAGATACATTGAAATTAGATTGTTGAAAATAAGTTAATTGTCCACTTTCATTGCATAAATTTGATTCACAGAGGAAAGGCAGTGTGGGGCGTTCATTACTGAAGTGTTTCTTGCATGAGTTAATTGGTGCCTTGCTCTCACATCATGAGTCGAAGTCAGCCTGAGACTCTAATTCGCAATGATACTGCAGTGCAGCTCATTTCTGAATGTATGTTTTGATACTGTGCTAATGGTTCATTCTTTCTCATGATCGAGTGGTTGTGCTCTGGAGAAGGGTATAAAAACGTGATCATAAGTGGCCTATATTATTTCTACATTGGATTATTCAGTGACATACAGGGAACATGAAAAAGCTGGTCCATTTTGTTGTCTTTTTCCAGAAAATGGGCTTGCATCTCGTGTAAAACCCCTGAGGAATCATTAAGTAGAGAAGGATGAAATAGTAAACTCTGATAAAGAAATAAATAGCAAAAATACTTGTGGAAATCACATGTTTGACCCTTTGCAAACAGAGGAGAACAATTTGTCAGTGGAACCAATGCTCCTCTTCAGTCTGTGCAATTGCTTGTTGGAATGGAAATTTATTATAAAAGAGGTAGAACTGCTTTTTTTTCCTTTTTTTTCTGAGGTCTTCCTAGAAATTTGCAGGTGATGAGAGAAACCTTCATTCTAATAAAAGAATAGGGCAGCTTACTGATTGGAGAAAATTACATGAAGTTTTTTAATCAAAGTGTCTGTGGTCTGCTGTCTGATTTTCTAGGCCAGATGTCAAATGTTTTTCACTGATGTCGATGTTGAAGTAATCACTAAGCCAATTCCAAGAATGAGTAAGTGAGACTGTAATAACATTTCATTTCAGTATTACATAAGCTTTTTTTTCCCAGCTATGAACAAAGTAACAGGACCCCTCTGATTCAATATAATTGCACAAACTATTACTTTGAAATTTGTGAGACAGTTTTATGTGTGGCCAATTGCTCTATACATATATATGGGAGGTTTCAGTACAAAATGCAAAAACACATTTACAAAGTTTTATATTTTTAAACATTTACATTTAATTTAAAACATAATTACATTTTTCATATTTAATCTATTTTATTAAGTTTATCTTTGCTACTACAGTATTAACCAGTAATTTGAAAGGCAAGAATTTTCTAGAAAAAAAGACTTTGCAATTTAAAAATGGGGAGAGAAAGAACTAGCTGGCTCAATGGATGATGTACCTTATTGAGTGAATCTCAGCTGATTATTGTGGGACTGTGGCATCAGATTAAATATTTTACAGTTTTTATGTGAAATATAATCAGTTAGTCATAGTCATGTAGAGAATTAGTCTAGTAGAACTAACTCAGAACTTAAAGAAACGAGCTGTCTATAGCTGTTTCAAGAGGAAAGTGGTGATATAATGAAACAAATAGATATTTGGTTTTAGTGATAAATACAGAAAAAAGCAAATGTAACTAGTATGAAACTATATACAATGCTCAGAGTAATCTTACTCTCTGGGTAAGTTACGCATGACTATTAATACAAATGTACTCTGGTGGCAGACTAACCCTTAGTAGAAACTGGTAAAATATTAACATTGCCTCTCACCAAAATTAATGTCTTTATTGAAAAGATATTTTGATTACATGTATTCTGCTTTATCCACTGCATATTTGGTGACCAGCTATCCAATTTGCTGTTCCTTCATTGGTGAAGCATTGACTCATTTCTTAGAATTTCATATTCCTCCATGAGCTTTGCTACGGTCCTTGGTGCTACAGTTTCATAACCAGTGATGACATCATGAGGCTTTCAGACTGCTTTTCTGAGAAGAAGCATTATTTATGCTCATTTTGCAGATAGGGAATGGAGGCATGGAAAGATTGATACAGATATGTGTTACTGTTTCCTGGTACTCATCCACGATTGTTTTTCAGCATCTTTCACCTCAGAGCACACTTCGTTTAAAGCTCGGCCTGCTCCCTATGTGCAGTTGGGATGTTATTTGCAATGTCTTTAATATCAGCTCACGCCTCCTGTGTCTAAAGTATGTGTACACACATAGTATGTGTAGAAACCTAGGTCTCGTGGGACAGACAGAGTGCAGCTCCTCTCACTGGGCACATGGGACAGACTGGACTCCTAAGCCTGCAACCCAGGCATTGCTGCTGGCTCCAGCTGTAAAACTGCACCTCTCAAGGGTTTGTGATCTGATCCAAATTAGTTTGGCAATTAATTTAGGCAAGAGCGAAGGACTCATTTCAAGGATGGGAGAACTGTATTTTTTAAGGAAAGGTCACTAGAACACTTTAATGGGGCTTGGGAGCCCTTGAAAGGTTACCATGTGCTTTTTCTGAGATACAGTAGAATCCCTTTTGGCTGAAATTTCTCAAGTTTATTCAGTCTGAGAGAGCTATACAACAGGAAAACTTCCATTTCAAAACCCCAGTTTAAAGTCTGAAAAATGTGTCAGAAATTGAAAACAGAATCTTAAAATGGGAAGCATCATACAAGATTCAAAACAAGCAGTACTACCAGTACTACCTCCAGAAACCGGCAGAATATAAAGCAGTTGGAGAAATATTGTTACAGCACAAACCTTCTAAAAATATAAGAGCTTTCAGCTTAGTCATAATGATCCCCAGGGACAATTCTGTGTCCCACAATCCTGACTTAGACTACCAAGTCCTTCAGAGGACAGTCAATGCAAGATTGAATATACAGTAAGTAAGTAGATTAGTTAGAAAAGTTAACATTTAATTTATAAACACAGACATGATGTTCTACTATAGACCTATGTCATAATATAAAAATTTTCCTATAAATTGAGCAGCTTTCTGATTAAGGCAGAGGCTGAGGAGCTCCAGCATTCAGTGGTACCTTTCTGCTTTATCGGGCAAAACCATTTTCATGTGCTACCTATACAGCAAGGACCAAAAAATCTGCAGTGATTGAGATAGTCCACTGCCACTTTGATAGTGTAATGCTGAATTAAATGAAAAACTTGAAGACATATATGACTAGATACTCTTGCATAAAACAACAGTTCCCCAGAACTGCTTCATGCACAAAATTTGTATGTGGAGAGCGGTCTTTGCACACTCAGGTGTTGGTATACGGACATCATAACTGCTTGCTTACAGCTTGGGCCCTAAATGAAAACTATAATAATCAAGACTATTCTTTTAGACTGGAAGAAAAGGGAAAAATGAGTATCACAGCTAAAACTGTTGAGGATACTAAGGATACATTCTGGGATATGGGYCTGATTCCACTTATGTGTACTTCCTGAAAAAGAACCTGGTCCCTTTAAGGTTAACAAAAAGTGGCACATTGAATTGTCTAGTGTTGTCAAAGACAAACACCCTAAGCCAAAACCTCTTGAAAATCATATCTAGCATAAGTCCTTACACTATATGAAAAAATCCCTCCAATAAATAATGAATAATTTTCATTATTTATCAATTTTTCAATATTTTTGCCTCTCTACTTACTTGTTGAAAATACTTTATTTTCTTTTAATCTGTGTTTGAAATTGTTCACTCAATTTTTTGTGAATTTTTGTTTCTCCATAATTTCTTATTTCAGTTGTTTTCTTAGCTACAATGGGTCACTGGAGACTCATATAATTGTTTCTTACTCTCTAGTTGGATGTGTGAAATTGTAGATACAGAGCCTCTGATGTGAAAGCTCCCAGAAAATAAATACCTGCAATTGTTGAGCATGCAACATTAAAATATGTTTTATGAGATGTTCATGGCAATAAAAAGACACTTCCAGAAAGTATACGGGAAGAAAAACCCTTGTATGAAAACATCCCCAAATCATTTTTTATTTTGTGTAAGTATTTATGGAAATAGTATTTGCTGTAGTGGGCTAGAACTTACACAAACAATATTTTTCCTACTCTTCAGGGAACCAGAGAAATAACACATAAGTAAATCATTCAAAAGATGTATTTTTGTTAAAATATTACTGTTTCAATATTTTGAAGACAGGAATTGGTCAAAACCTTATTATCATGACACAATCAATATGTCAAAGCTTACGCTGGTGAACGCAGGCTGAACATTTAAAATAGCACCAACAAAAAGGTAGGCATATTCTTGTATTTAACTTCTCCAAAATATGGCTTTCAAAGTCTTACATACACTTTGGAAGAAGAACATTTTGCCTGCTTCTTGGTAAGAAAGACTGTAAATACTGCTCCAAACATATTCTTAATAAGGCTTCCCACAGCCAGAAAAATAAATCTGCTATTGGGAGGTCACCAAAAGGAGGAGGATGACACAACAGGTAGCTCATGCTCTGTGTACTGGCTCTGACCACTGAGAGGCTTCTTCCACGTACTCCTCTGCTTTCTCCCCTCTCCTATCTCTAGGTATAATATAAACAGCAGGACCCTGGCTCTTCTGAGTGTGGACTATGGCAACTTTCCCAAATGAAGCTGCAGATCTTCCTGGTGTTCTGTGAACAGAGCAATAGCACGAGTTTACTGTGGAAGATGGAAAAGTAAAAACTTAACTGAAGGAAGCTGAGACTGAAGAGAAGAAGTTTCCATCGGGAAAGCATGGGGAAGAATAACATCAGCCCATTACAGGATGAGGATGACCACCTCACAATCAGGGACGGAGATGAGGCAGAGGTGTTTAATACATTCTCTGCCTCTGTTTTCAACACGGAGGACGGTTTGCAACAAGGGGGGGTCTCAGTGCCTTAAGCTGGAGGATCATGACTGCAAGAATGATCAATTCCCAGTCGATGTATGCATGTAACACCCTGGATGTAGGGGGACTGGGGAATGAGATGCTGGAAAGCAGTACCACAGAAAGGGACCTGGGGTTCATCAGGCACAGCATTGCCAGCCAGGCAAGGGAGGTGATAGTTCTGTGCTGCTCTGCACTAGGGCAGCCTTACCTTAAATATTGTGTGTCATTTGGGTGACCAAAATATAAGAAAAATATTAAACTGTTGGAGAGTGTGCAAAGGATGGCAATGAAGATGATGAAGGGCCTTAAGGGGAAGCCGTATGAGGAGCGACTGAGGGTGCTTGGTCTGTTCAGCCTGGAGAAGAGCAGACTGAGGGGAAATCTCATTGCAGTTACAACTTTCTCGAGGGGAAGAGGAGGGGCAGACACAGATCTCTTCTCTATGGTGACCAGTGACAGGATCCAAGGCAATGGCCTGAAGTTGTGTCAGGGGAGGTTTAGGCTGAATTTTAGAAAAAGGTTCTTCCCCCAGGGKGTGGTTGGGCACTGGAACAGGTTCCCCAGGAAAGTGGTCACAGCACCAAGCCTGACAGAGTTCAAGCAGTGTTTGGACAATCCTCTCAGGCACATGGTCTGATTCTTGGGGTTGTCCTGTGCAGGGTCAAGAGTCGGACTTGGTGATCCTTGTGGGTCCCTTCCAACTCATCATATTCTGTGATTCTGTGAAATAATGTTGACTGCTACCAGCAGGGTTTGAGACAGGCTATTATAGAAAGATACCGAATTCAGCCTGCCAGCTGGCAAAGCTGGAGTGCCCTGACTGTAGAAAATAAAGTCGGCATTCCAGCAACTGAAGATTTTATCTTTTTTTCTTAATTTTTGATTTCTCCATGAAGACTAAATTTGTCAAAAATGTGTTCAAACAGCCATACATACCAGACAAGAAAGGAATTTCTGGCTGAACACCTCTCTTGCAGCAGTGAAGCACCCAGTGACTGTGATTACCTCCTAAGCTGCAGAAGGCCAGCTGCACAACTCTGACTAAGGCAAAGCAGAAAACCAAATTCTTCCTGGATGACCAGAAACCTCATGAATCACTGATCCAGTGCCCATTCTGGGAGGGATACAGTGCTGTCTGGCTTGCCTGTTTGAAGGGGCTTCGATGTCAAACAGGAATGTTTCTAAGTATCAACACTTCTTTGAATGGGAAAACTGGGTTAAGCTCAAAGGCTGCCAGAATGTGGGTGGGAGAAAGGAATCTGTTTTAGAAAAAGATAGCTTTCTGAGAGATAGAACAAGACGTTTGATCTCAGTGAGATGTAAAAGCAAGACAACAACGGAAAAAATAGATGAYGATCATCAAGGTGGTAGAACAAAGGAAGAGAACGGTTTTTTATTGCATTTTATTGCAACCAATCTTAGGGACGGTCAAAATGGTAGATGCACACTCATAAAGGTATGTTTTATATATTGAAGGTATAAGTGTGAATTGCAGACAGAGTTATAACCAAGAAGTGAGCTAAAGAAAAAATATCGTACTCCAACAGAAACATATAAAAACTAGCAGTTTGAAAGGAGAAAGTTAATGGAATAAGGTAGATAAAATGAGGTACTAGCTTTTGGAAAGGGATGAAGTTAGAAACAGTCTCTGTCCATACTTTGTATTGAGCAATAATGTCTGTTTGCTAAACTGATCCATACATAGGGTTGAACTTTGGTATTTCCTTTTTATTTGAATGGATGATATTGCTGATGCATCTTCCCCTTGGGTATATTTTCCAAAGTACCTCTCCCTAGCTCCTGATATAYAGGCCTTTCTATTGCCAGCAATGAAGTCATAACTTACAGTCTCAGGTGACTGGACAGAACATTCTTACTGGGACTGCCACAAAGCTGTGCTACCACCACCCTTCAGACCACTCTTGGTGACATGTTTAACCATGACTATACCAGAGGCACTGTCAGCTGCCAGTTGACTACTGCTGCTTTTGTGAGCTCTTTATGTGTCACTGTGTCACAAGCAGGCTCATTTCACAAAGCATGCATCCCATCAGAAAGGCACCTTTGCTTACAGTAGCTGCAAAACTCATTTTACAAAGCCTGTTTTAGTCCATCACAGCAGTACTGTGTACTTTGCATTAAGTAAGGGACATGCTATTTTGGTTTCTTTGAAGATGTGAAAGCTGGGCTAGCAGTGCAATCCCGATCATGGTCCCACCTTTTCCTCAGTCTGAGTAATCAAAGCAATTCCCCTAATCCCTTCACAGAGATGAGAGCGGCTTAGTTGTGTTCATGACAATGGCTTGCTGTTTTTCAACTGGGGCTTTATTCATAATATGGTCTCTGAGGCAAAAGGACACTTTGGGGGTGCAGCCTTGAAAATTTGGCGCCCCAGTGAATTTGATATCTCTGCACTGTCCTGCAATATAGTTTCACTAAGACCCGAAGCTTTTTGGTCATAACCAAAAGCCACAAAGACTCTGCAGGTTTCTCAATGAAATTCAGTGCCTCATGCTTTCAGGCATGATTTAGGATTTGGGTCTTTTTATGGACATTTCCAGGAATGATTGAAAAGATGGCTGCAAACCACAAACACCTTGTTTTTAGAAATGTTCCAGGGGAAATATTATACTTCCGTAAAATCTTCTTGACTCCTGGGATAAATACTAGTTAGACTTTCAACATGAATCACAGTTTAGGTAATGGAAAGTTGAACATAAGCCATCAGAGCCCTGGCAGCCAGGAGGGCCAAGCACATTCTGCGGGCCATCAGACACAGCATCACCAGCCAGGCAAGGGAGGGGATTGTCCTGCTCTGCTCTGCACTGGAACAGCCTCATCTCGAGTCCTGGGGGCAGTTTCGGGTGCCACAATATAAGAAAAACATTAAATTATTAGAGAGTGTCCAAAGGAGGGCCATGAGGATGGAGAAGGGTCTTCAGAGGAAGCCATATGAGGAGCGGCTGAGGTCACTTCGTCTGTTCAGCCTGGAGAAGAGCAGACTGAGGAGAGACCTCATTGCAGTTACAACTTTCTCTTGAGGGGAAGAGGAGGGGCAGACACWGATCTCTTCTCTRTGGTGACCAGTGACAGGAYCYRAGGSAATGGCCTGAAGTTGTGTCAGGGGAGGTTTAGGCTGAATTTTAGAAAAAGGTTCTTCCCCCAGGGGGTGGTTGGGCACTGGAACAGGCTCCCCAGGAAAGTGGTCACAGCACCAAGCCTGACAGAGTTCAAGCAGCATTGGGACAATCCTCTCAGGCACATGGTGTGACTCTTGGGGATGGTGCTGTGCAGGGCCAGAAGTTGGACTTGGTGATCCTTGTGGGTCCCTTCCAACTCATCATATTCTGTGATTCTGTGATTCAGTGATTTTAAACCTGAGCTGGTATCTCTGTAAAAGTCTACTAGTATATTAAAAATTAGTTACTCCTTCAAACCACCAAATATGATACAGTACTGGGTGGAGCAAAAGGATTTCTGGGGGTTTTAAACTGCTAAAACTTTAGTTTGACTAGCTTGACCTGTATTTGAGAGCTGAACATTGCAGAGGAATTAATTTTCTCCTCTTATAGTCTCTTAATCACTGTCCAGGACATGTTCCCATATTGATGACAACTGTAAGCCCCAAAAGATGGCCTCTACAAGAGAGCGCAGGATAAGCAGCCCTGCAGCCAATTGCTCCTAACTCTCAGAACAGTGAAGTTGGCTTCATTCCAAAATTATCACAACAGAGACCACACAGATGGGAAGATAAAAGTTCTCTTGGTAAGCTCCTAACAATGCACACCATTTTGCTCTGGAGCACTGGGATGCAGAGGTAAGCCACCTGTGTTCTCATGACRTCACTGAAATAAAGGCCAGGGGCCGATTACTTGATGGGTGCTCTTTTATTATCATATATCAGGTGTCACCTGCAATTTCATGTCTCAGGCAGTAAGAGAGAATCCATCTGTCATCTACCAGTGAATCTCAGTGAAATTCCTTTTCTTTTGAAACTGAGACCATTAGACTGGCAAAGCAGATATAAGACAGGCCAGATGTTAAAAAATAATTCCAAAATCCTTAAGGAATTTTTTAAAAAGGGTTATTTTGGAATGAATTTGATTTACTGCCACATTTGCTTCATGAACAGGGACTGTATTTCATTCAGTATGATGCAACTAAACAATAGATATGCCTGGATTTGTTCTGCTCATCACATAAGGTCTCCAAAGGGTCTAAATAATTTGTAACCCTTTTAAAATTAATGGCTGAACATGCCAGTGTAAAATTGGCAGGTGAAGATAAAAAAGCTCACTCAATATTGTATGTATACTTTGAAATTCCAGCTTTTCTGCTGGTTTGAAAGACTTCATGGTGTCACTACTGAAAACTCAGCACAGCTTTGTGGGCCTCCTCTACATATTTTCTCATGGATGCAGCAGGCTCCTAGATGCAGTGCCAGGCCTATCCTATGAGCCAGTCTTACCACACCTTTGTAGCATCCCCAGGAAATCAGAGGGAAAACATGCCTCATCTGCTCCATGCCATGCCACGCCATGCTAGTGAAGGAAAAGTTATGATCAGCTCTTCTCTCCCTTCAAAAAAGTTTCAGGGCTTAGAAGAGTGTGTCCCAGGCTGATCAGTGGCCTTTTCTGCCATCTTTTCTCCTACTGAGTAGTGGCAGGAGTATCATTAAGAGAAGTAATAGCACTCGGTAAGACAAATTTCTGTGAATGCTTTCAGCATGATACTTGGTGATTGAATACTGCTTAACATAAAAAAAAGAACCGCAGTTAAACCCAAATGGTTTTGGTGTGTTATTATTTTTATTGCAGTATAGTATACCAGGGCATTTTCTGGTGCTGTTACGATTGATACTATAAATTTCAACAATTGCAAATTTTGGGGAAAACTTTATGATGTTATCCAAGATGCTGACTTACTTATCTAATAAAAGGTGGCAAAAATGATGTTGTATTATGTGGCTGAAATTGACTTTGTTATTTTAAAGAACACTTTACATTAATCTTGGAGTCTCTGTAAACATGCTCTTCCTTAATTTCAGTTATGAAATAACTCTTCTCTAAGGTTGAATTTAACTTTTATTCTGGCTATGCACAGAGCCTTAATGCAAGAAATTAAAATAAATCAGGTTTCAAACCTCACATTAACATTTATGGCTAAGTTTAGTCTCACTTTAAGAGATGAAAAAGGGAAAGCTGAAGATGAGCTATTTAGTGTATCCTCCAGGTTTTGCTGTCAGAAGAAAAATTAGGCTGGAACTTTTAACACTGCATACAAATAGAAACAGTAAAAGAACAAGGAGTCATATTTTCCCAMAATTCATTTTCCACACTTCTTCGTATCAGCTTTTCCTGTCTCTAAATTTGAATGTTATTGTGTAAATTGTGTATATTGTATATATTATGCACATTTTTTAACCTGAAAAACATTTCCAACCAGGCACCTCACTGCCTTTATGAGCTGTAACCAGCTGCACCAGCCTGATTCATACAGGGAATGTGTGTATGCAGCTATGCAACTATGAATCTGTGTTCCTTCAGGGGAAGTGATATATATGACCTGGGCTTTTTGTTCAACCAAAAGAGTCAGTAGTCCTTTTTAATGCTCTGGACAGTTAGTTTGTCTGCTTAGTCATCCAAACCCTTCAACAACACTCTGGGAAAAGTTTGGACTGTGTGACTCTACTTCACAAAAGCTCTGTCCACACAGCCAAAATGATCTGTTAGGAACTGGAACAAATTAATAAAATTAATGTTAGCAAGTCATTATCCCATATTTCTGAATGGACTTACATATGAAACTTAATAGTATTATCATATTATTAATTAGTTACTGTATAGAGTCTGCCATTCACATCAGAGGGAAAGAAGTTATCAGACATGATGCCTATTTAAATGTAAGGTTTTAAAGTCCTGGTAGATTGCAAACTAATATCTGTGTTCTACACTGAGCAACTTGATGGAATGCCACAGTAAAGAACTGTCACGCATTATTATTAAGACATTCTTAAGAYTAAGACACTTGTATTTTAAGATATCATTAAGGCAATTATTATTATTAGATAAAATTTGAAAACTTTAAGATAAAATTTGCAGAGAGAAGTCATGTCTCACTATCTCACAGGAAAGTTCTTTCATGGAGTCAGTGAACATAGACAAAAGTGACCAAATTTAAGCACTACAAAAAATCTTCCAAAAAAGGATTTTAAAAATCTGAACTTTCATGGTTCCAAGTAATCTAAAAGTAGCAGAAATTAATGGTTATTTTTTACAGTGCAAAGGAGTTAACAGAGGAGTTCCTCACAGATCACTGCAGAGATTTTGTTATTTAAGATATTTATCAATAAAGTTGAAGAGGGTTTGGTACAGAAATCGTGGTCTAAAGTTATTCAGATTACTTAAAATGAAAGCTGAGAAGACTTCTGGAGGATGTCACAACACTGTGTATGAGAAATAAAACAGCAGATGAAATTCATACTGATGAACACAAGGCTATGTAAATAAGAAAAAAATGATAGGCTATAAACTAGCCATTGCCATTCGAGAAAAAGATCCTGGAGTTATAACAATTATATGAAAACATCATCTCTACCCTTAACAATAACCAAAAGAGAAAATAAATATTAAAAATTATTAGGAAACAAAGAGCAAAGCAAAAAATGTCATGCCACTGCACAGACACACAGCACTCTTACATATTAAACAGTGAATAATTTGGAAATTGTAATAAAATAAAATAAAAATGTAATAAAATAAACAGTGAGTAATTTGAAAAATTATATAATAGAACTAGAAAAAGTAGAGACGAGTGGAAAAAAGTACAAACCAACTTTCTATGAGAAAAGACTAAATAAAAAATTACTTTACATCTTGGGAAAGGAATGATTGCAGGGAAACATAAATTAATGTCCATAAAATCATGAAAGACATATAGAAAGTGAAAGGGAAACGTTTATTCACTATTCATGTAGCACAAAGAGTTTTGTCAATTAAAATTCATGCAAATTTTTACATGGAAGGAAGTTCTTTACAAAGTTCACGCAGTCAGCTCTACAGTTCKGGTGAGCCCAGGATGTAGTGGAAGCCTTATGTATTAGTCTGTTAAAAAAACCAATTAAGCACATTTGTTGACAAGACCATTGTACTAGATTTGTCAAGCTCAAGGAAGTAGATTCCTCTTCCAGCCCAGAAAGTCCTCAAGACTTCCATTGCTGGATGAGGGTAATAATCTCATGTTGGCATTCAAACCAGGATTGTGCCAGATGTTTTTCTTCTGAGAAATATTGCTGATGTTGTGACTTTATAAGGTTCTACTGTTTCTGATAAAAATGAGTGCTTCATCAAATTTATAAAAAAGAAATCAGAATATGATGAATATGAATTTTTCCAAAAATGGTGGATTTGCATGAGTGGAATTTTTCATCGGCTTCACTGTTATTAATCCTGTTTCCCCCAGTTCTGCCCAGTGCCACTTTTACACACAGGCATTTGAAACACCTCTTTTTTCATGGTTCTGCTTGGAATTAGCATGACACAGACCAGTTTGAACTCCCTGCTGAGCAGAAATGTTAATGGGAGAAGTAATAACACCAAGGTTGTAGGTTCAATCCCTGTATGGGCCATTTACTTAAGAACTGGACTCAGTGCTGCTTGTGGGTCCCTTCCAACTCAGAATATTCTGTGAATCTGTGAATTTGGATGTTTTGTCCCTTTCAGCTGTGGTTCTAACTAGGCAAACAGTGAGTGAGTCTGCCCTCTTGGCAGTGAACTTAGGGACAGGTGTAACAGAGCTCCATCCCTCTGTCTAAGAACATCAGCTCCTACTGAAGGGAAAGTAGTATGGATCCAACCTCTTTACAGTAGACAAGCAAAAGAGAAATATGTACAAATATGCTTGTTTCGGGGGAGTTCACTTATGTCTTGGCACTGCAGTGAATGAACTTGTTTCCAAGAACATTTTCAAGTTAATTAGATTTGGTTAGGGTATCTATGATAGTATTTGGGTTTAGAGGATATGTCTTTATCTAAAAAAAGTTAAAAAGCCATGTTAGAAAGACAGCGTTCCTGTCCCACATTTTGAGTCTACTGTGTTACTCTCAGCAGGTCACTTCACTTTCCTCTGCTTTGACTGTACCACTTGACTGCCTTTGGGGATCCTTTCAATACGCTGTCTGTGTCAGTGCAAAAAGCTCCTTTGTTCGGATTTTTATTCACCTGTAATCTCAGAATTATGCAACCTGGAAAAGGAGCTATTGATAATGTCTTTCTGAGCCTAAAGAAAAATAGAGATAATAATGTCTCTGTACAAAAGCAAATAGGTGTTGCCTACCCTAAGAAAGTTCTTCTTAATAAAGAGGTAAAATTATTTCACATGCTTTTTCTTACTAAGTCTTATAGCAAGAGAAACTTTAAAAACTTTGTTGATCAGAAATGCAAATTCTTATCCATCCTTGCTTTTTAATTAACTTTTTAATTTCAAATACAAAGATAGTGTTGATGATGACTGGTAAGCTTGGGCTGAGAGATGTACTGATCTAGTGCTGTTCTTTTGAAATCTGCAGAGAAATGAATCTCAGGGTACAAATGAAATGATAATTGGGATTTCAGTTCATTAGGGTTCAATTCAACGAAATACATGTTCAGTTTCACAGATCATTTCTTAAGGTCTCCTTCTGTAACACACAATTTTTCAAGACTCAAATGACACTTAAAATTAGGTGGGTTTTTTTCATATTACCAGTCTCAATCTCAGAAAGATGCTGTCAGTATCAGAACCTCACTGTGTTCATCGCCAGGAACAAGGAGAAGGAATAGTCACCCTTTGTAACTCCATACAGCTGCTTTTAGAGCGCCACATCACCTTCTGAAGGCCCATAACTTGACTATATAGGAAAACTGGAGCCCTAAATACAAGTGCCTATACTTCATTTAAATGGTTACAACAACCTGAAGCAGACTCCTACAATAATTGAATCCATACGCACCAGAGTAAAGATGAACAAAGATCTGTTCCTTACTGAAGGAACATAAAAGCTGCTAAAAATAAATTAATAATTAAAAGCCCCTAATGTAAATTATTTACTTAATATGGCATGTCTGGACAAAGAAAGGAAGATGTGCCTTAAGATCCACAAAGCCATCAGCTGGCAGTGCCTACTATTTTAAAAGCTGGAGTCCTAGAGTTCCATATCCTGAAACACAGGAAAACTACAGTTTCTGAAAATCCAAAATTGTATGGATGATAGAGACATTAAGGTTGGAAAAGACCTCCAAGGTCATCAACTCCAACTTTTGACTAAGTACCACCTTGTCAACTAAACCATAGCACTAAGTGCCACATCCAGGCATTTCTTTAACACTTCCAGGGATGGTGACTCCACCAAATCCCTTTGTAGTCCATTCCAATGCCTAGCCACCCTTTCAGTGAAAAAATTCATGATATCTAACCTGAACCTCTCCTGGCACAGTTTGAGGCAATGTCTTCTTGTCCTGTCACTTGTTTCCTAGGAGAAGAGGCCAATCCCCACCAGGCTACAGCCTCCTTTCAGGTAGCTGTAGAGAGTGATACGGTCACCCCTGAGCCTCCTCTTCTGCAGGATCAACAAGCCCAGTCCCCTCAGCCACTCCTCATATGATTTACTCTCTAGACCCTTCACCAGCTCTGTTGCCCTTCTCTGGACATGCTCCAGCACCTCAATGTCCTTCCTGAATTGAGGGGCCTGGAACTGGACACAGCACTCGAGGTGTGGTCTCACCAGTGCCCAGCACAGGGGGACAATCACTGTCCTGGTCCTGCTGGCCACTCTGTTTCTGACACAGGCCAGGATGCCACTGGTCTTTCTTGGCCACCCAGGCACACCCTGGCTCATGTTCAGCCACTGTAAACCAGCATCCCCAGATCCTTTTCTGCCAGGCAGCTTTCCAGCCAGGCTGCCCCCAGACTGTAGCCCTGCAGGGGATTGTTGTGACCTAAGTGCAGGACTCAGCACTTTGCTTTATTGAACCTCATACACTTGGCCTCGGCCCATAGATTCGGTCTGTCCAGACCAGTTAGCACTTCTATTTATTGCACATATTAACACTTTAAAYGCAAGGAAAATCCATATTCTCAATTCATGATTCCATTTCCATCTTGGGTTTASATAGCACGTAAAGTTTGAAGAACTCAATGAATCTGGATAATTACCATATTGAATTAGACATGAAAACACTTTGGGGAATCGATGACTGAGGATTGAGAAGGGTGCTGTTAGTGGCTGCACCACATGAAGGTGCCTGAGGGGTAGGTCCTGGAGGCCACTCTTCCACCAGCGCCAGCAGCAGAGAAGGCTGAAAATTGAGGTAGCATCTGGTGTATGTGGCAAAGCTGTGAAGAATAAGGCTAATCAARGGAAGAGCTCTAAGCTTGATCTGGATGTGGTTAAGCAAAGGGCTCTAGTAAAGACATTTAGAATAATGACTCAGAAAAATGGTTTTAGCAATCTGAACTGGCTGACTGGGAGTAGTGCATAAATGAGACCACAAAATAGAGAAAACAGAAGATTTATATGGGTGATTAGCTATAATGGGTTAGACTACATTTCATGGAATATATTAAATAAGACTAATCAAAATGACACTATTTTTTTCTCATTAGAAAGCAGGAGGAGTCTATGGTCAAATTTCCGTGAAACACAAGATGCAATTTCAATCCAATGTGTCAAACAGCTGAAAACATCTGACTGCATAATCTGTCCCATAAAAGTTGGATTACTTTGTATATTTTTAGTCCTCTTCATAACTAGTATCAATATGACAGCAAAGAAAAACAATCCCAAAGTTATGATTTCTGATGGTCTTTTTTATTAGTATAAATGTAGTATTACAACAAGAAGCAAAATCTGAGAAGATCATAGTTGAGCGCATCCCATTAATGTCTGTCCCTGCGACACAGCAAACACAGTTACACACCTGAATCATAGAATCATAGAATGGCCTGGGTTGAAAGGGATGTTAAAGATCATCTAGTTCAACCCCCCTGCTATGGGCATGGATACCTGCTACTGGACCAGGTTCCTCAAAGCCCCATCCAACCTGTCCTTGAGCACTTCCAGGGATGGAGTATTCACAACCTCTCTGGACAACCTGTTTCGGTGCCTCACCACCCTCACAGTAAAGAATTTTTTCCTCATATCTAATCTAAACCTACTCTCTCTCAGTTTGAAGCAATTCCCCCTTGTCCTACTACATATTATATACCTATTTACATACCGTTGTAAGAAGTCCCTCTCCATCTTTCTTGTAGATTCCCTTCATGGGAAGGCTAAAATTAGGTCACTCCGAAGTCTTCTCTTTCCAGGCTGAAAAATCCCAATTCTCTCAGCCATTCCTCACAGGAGAGGTGTTCCATCCCTCTGATCAACTTGGTGACCTCCTCTGGACTTGCTCCTACAGGTCAATTTCCTTCCTGTGCTGGGGTCCCCAGAGCTGAATGCAGTATTCTAGGTGGAGAGCTGGGCACTATGCAACTGACCCTCTGCTGTAGCTTGCCAAAGTTCAGATTCCTTCAGGGTAGCAAAGATCACCTCTACACCAGGCTACCTTTTGGAGGCTGCTTTGTAAAGACACCCTATTATTGATAAGCAAAATATTGCAGTCAATTAATGTAGAAAGGGACCATAAAAATTAGTGGGTTAAGGTAGTTCAATTAACATTTTAAAGTTAATTTTTAATTTCACAGAAATGTTGATTTTCTATTTGGTCTTTCAACTCTACACACCTGACATTCATTTGAGACAAAAGGAAAACTGAGGAAAGGAATAAAGACAAAATACTCATGCTTGAGCAAATTCCTGCCTGGCAAAAGGCTGCATCACAAGGTATTGTATGTATACTTTTATACCTAGGCCATCAATCACTAATACAGGGGCTCAAAGAATCATAATTAAGTTTAACTATATTGTAGACTTGTTCTATTTAAATCCATAGAAACAAAAGACATGGATGTCTATGGTTCTGCATTGCCCCTCTCGGTAACGCATGGAGTCCACGAAGTCTGACATTCCATAAAGACTATGCTGCTTCTGATACTTGCTCTCACAGGAAAAAAAAAAGGGGGGAGAAAAAGAAAGCCCCTGTTTTAATGCTGACAATATATTAAATGAAGAAATTAAATGAAACAATTCTGGGAGGGTATAAATAATGATAAGAAAATAAACTAGCAGTGGTTACGTTTTCTGTGGTAGACCTAATTGATATGTTTGTTGTCTGTGATTCACACATTATTTTAAGTTTCTGAGGGGGATTTTTATTGCAAAATATTCTGCATTTTAAATACTATTTAATTATGGTTTGTTTCCTTAGGGATTATATCACCATGTGACTTTAATTTGGTATATACCCTAAGGGGCAGCATATTTTCAATTATGAAATATTTCCTCCAGAAACAATAATGGTTCAATGATTTATTGCAGGATCCTATTATAAGGTGCCTCATACAAGTGAAATCTGAAATGCAATTGGCTTAACAATATAGTATAGGCAGGACTAAAATGCATGTGAACTGAGCGTATGGGCCTTTTTCACAAAAATCATATTTATATACTTTCATCCTTTGCATAATACTTCAATTATTATATCTTGAAAAAAGAACTTGGAAAGCTGAGAGCTATGAAACATTTACATTATTATCTCTTCAAAAAGTTCATTTTTGGACAAGTATCATTTGGATAGGGATTAACTTAATCAGAGATTTTGAATCTTCTTTACTTTAATTTTTAATCTCTTTTTAAAAATATGTCTGAATCTTAAAAAGGCCTAAACCTGTAGTCACAAAGCACTGCTTCAAAAAAGGGGAAAAAAAAGAAAAAAGAAAAAAGAAAGTTTTTAAAGCAGCCACCAGCTGTAAGAGAGATAGTGCAAGCAGCAGATTTGTGACAGAGTGGAGCATGAAACCCATCAGCTGATGAGTGAAAATCCCTGGTTTCTAATTAATCGAGGTACACAGGCCAAGGGATGAAGAGGATCAGGGAAATGAAATCAGGAAAAAGATACCATCAGTCATTTCTGCGGCCCATTGTCATACTTCAGAATCTGCTGTAATGAATCACTCAGGCATTCCACAGATACATTCAAATGGTGAAGAAAATTCATTGTCCGGTGAAGAGTGTTTGATAAAAATCTTTCTTTTCCCCCCTCTTTGTCAGAAGCCTATGATCAGAAAAGGAAATCCAGACAGCACAACAGGTGTGCTTTTGCAAGCCTGGTGAAATCTGCAAATGAACAGAGGCACTAAAGAATTTTTTTGTACTAAACTTTCACCAAAATGAAAAAAGTCACTTGTAAGAGCAGGCAGTGCTAAAATGCACTGAAAACAACTGGAGATTAAGGGGATAAAAGGCATAAATGCTCCTCTGGTTRAGAAGTTCCTGTCCCAATAAAATCATATTACATGGAAAGGGTGAATAAATATTTTTTTAGAATATTTTTGTCAAGTTTAGCATTTCCAGATATTGACATCTGTTTTGAAGAGCTACTAATCCATGAGCTAGCCCCAGTTTTAGACAGCACTAAACTGTCACTCTCAAACTTGGAAAAGGGCGGGAAAAACTACTTTTCTTGAAAAGGGGAGAGTTTAGTTTTGTTCTTACAGTTTCCTTCAAAGACAGAACAAATACATTTAAAGGAAAAAGGGTATTGTTTCTTCCTCTCTTCCAGGCCTGTACAAGTACACACWCATGCAAATACGGTGAACGAGGAGATGCCTACATTTTGGATATTTGTTAGTTTCTCTCCTGTCAGATTTGTGCAAAGATTTTATAATTCATGAAAAGATTAAACTGAAAGACTTCACAAATTGAAACCCCCTTTATTTAAAATTAGGGACTACACATCCTTCTCTTTTTTCCTTTTCGTTTTGCCTATGGCTCAACTTTTTGACCCTGAGCAGTTCTTATACGAGTGTATTTCTTAAAGCGGTGTACCCCATTAGGTGACACCAGAATATAATTGTTTTTAAATAATCAGGTGCTACACCAAGACGTATAAGGGTGGCTGATTCATTTTAGATTTAATTACCATAATATAGGGTTTTGCTGTCTATAGTATCAATCACTGAGACACTTTATAGTTGATAATATTAAAATGGCAATAATGAGAATTCTGCTTCATGATGAAAATAATTTTAATCATGGGTAGATTACAAATCCATTTACTGTTACGGTTACTGAGAATTCTATTATCTGCCTCCTATTGTGAAAGATGTTGAAACTTGTTTTCAGGAAATGTAAAAGATTATAGAAGTATGCGCTCTATGCAAAGTTTCTATCACAGCAGAGCAACAAAATCCTGCTTAATACCAGGAACTGTTAAAGATGAAACTTGCCAAGTGAACTTGTAGTTTCATCTCTGTGTGAACATACGCCTGGCTATGCAGATCTATTTATAGGCTCAAGGACAACGTGGGTAGCTGGTTTAGATTCTCACCATGATTTCTTCTACTCACAAACAGTACTTAGCCAGGTGACCAGCTGTTGCCTTTGCAATGAAGGTGTTACTGATTACTAGCTCCAGTCTAATGTATAGACTATACATAGGTAATCTAGAGAGTAGCTAGCTTTTCTGGTGGCTGTTTTCCTGTGGCTATGGACCTATCATGTCAATTATTTTTTTCTCTTTCTTTTATTATTTTTTAAATTCCATTCAACACTAAATAACTACTGCTACAACAGGGCTGCCTTCAGGCTGGGATTACCTGTGTCTCCTTTTTAAACACACTAAGGTTGGTAAGATCGATAGAGTAGTTTGGGTTGGAAGGGACCTTAATGACCATCTAGTTCCAATCCCGCTGCCATGGACAGGGGCACCTGCCAGTAGAACAGGTTACTCAAACTCCATCCAGTCTGGTCTTGAACACTTCCAGAGATGGGGCATCTACAACTTCTCTGGGTAACCAGTGCCTCACCACCCTCACAGTAAAGAATTTTTTCCTAATATCTAATCTAAATCTACCTTCTCAGTGTGAAGCAATTACCCCTTGTCCTATCACTAYATGCCCTTGTAAACAGTACCTGTCCTGCTTTCTTGTAGGGCCCTTTATGTACTGATCTAACATCTCGCCAGAGCCTTCTCTTCTCCAGGCTGAAAAACACCAGCTTTCTCAGCCTATCTTCGTAGGAGTGGTGCTCCAGCCCTCAGATCATCTTCATGGCTGTTCTCTGAACTTGCTCCAGCAGGTCCATGTTCTTCTGTCAGGGGCCCCAGACATAGATGGAGTAATTCAAATGGGGTTTCACTGGAGCAGAGTAGAGGGAGAGAATTATATCCCTCAGCCTTTTGGGCACGTTTCTCTTGGTGCAGCTTAGGATGCTGTTGAATTTCTGGGCTGCAAGCACATATTGACAGGTCATATTGAGCTTCTCATCAACCAAAATCCCCAAGTCCTTCTCGTAAGAGTGTTTGTCCATTTGGACATTAAGCTGTTGACATCAACTCTTTGAGTGTGACTGTCTGTCAATTTCTTATCCACTGAGTGATCCATGTCTCATCCATCAAATCCATGTCTCTCCACTTCAGAGGTGAGGATGTTGTGTGGAACAGTGCCAAATGCTTTCCACAAGGTCAGGTAGATGACATCAGTCACTCTTGCCTCATCCACCAATGCTGTAACCCTGTCATAGAAGGCCACCAAACTTGCCAGGCACAATTTGCCTTTAGTGAAGCCATGTTGGTTGTGATCAATCATGTCCTTGTTTTCCATGTGCCTTAGCGCAGTTTGCAGGAGTGTCTGTGCTGTGATCTTGCAGAACACTGAGGTGAGAATGATGAGCCCAGATCTTTCTTTTTTTTCTTTTTAAAAATGAGGGTTACATTTCCCCTTTTACTATCACTGGGTGGCTTAACTACTTTCTCTGCCAGTTCCCTCAGGACCCACAGATGCCTTTCATTAAGTCCTATGGACGTTAGCACCTTCAGGTTCCTTAAATGTTCTTGAACCTGATCTTCTCCTGCAGTGGATAGTTCTTCATTCTTGCAGTCCCTTCCTTTTCTTTCTGTTACTCAGGCAGTGTGACTGGAGCACTTTCCCATGAAGTTTGAAGCAAGTRTGGGGGTAGTGAAATGAATCCCAGAGTCAATCTACACCCAAAGTATTGTTGTGGCTTGAAGGGTTGAAGATTTCAGATCATTTCCTATTCACAAAATGCTCAGGTAGGAACACTGAACTCTAAACGCCCCTAGCTGGCATTTGTACTGGGAGAAGTGGCTGGGATAGAGGACAATTGGACAAGGGGATTTCTCAGACTAGAAGTGATTTTTCGTGGAGCACACATGCTGCTGCTGCACCCCTGCAGTGCTGGAAGAGCTGTGATGTCTAAGAGCTGTTCTATTCCAATTTCATTTAAAAGAAACAAAGAAATCACACTGAAGTAATTTTAAAGCAGGATTTTGGACAGGGTCTTGTTCTGCTGAAAAAAATAGCATAAGCTTCACCCTTTTGAACCTTTTTCTGAAAGCGTGTGTGACTATGTGTGCATATATATACATTAGCACTGCTTTGATTATATAATGTAATGAGCTCAGTGGATTTATTCTGGATTTACACTATGGAGCCTCAGAGCAGAGTTTGGAACAGTATCTTGTCTTTAAGATGCCAGTTTTGTAAATGTGTTTCTTTTCTTAAGGATACTGATGAAAATTTATTACTGATTTTTCATGCATAACTCTGCAATAGAATCAGATTTTTCTGTTCCAGCTTCATCACTGTTTCTGAATTGGGATTAAAAATTTTTACAAACTTAGTAGAGAATCAGTTATCATCAAAGTCCCCAGGAGCTCATTTACTGGTGTGCAAACTGCGCCCCACACTGGTCCCCTGCTTTGGAGGAACTCAATGAATAAATTAAATTTCCAGAGACAGCCAGCTTTATAATCCTGGCCTACTGCTCTCCCTTCCTACTTGCATAATTTTTTATCATTCTGGGCTTCATTCTCTCTGTTCAGCCTCTGTTGCTGACCAATGAGTCTGTGGGGAGGGACACCGGGGCTCAGGAAGTCTGGGAGCAGGGGGCAAAATAGCAGATGGTTACGAAAGCAGAAAAACACACTTGTAAAAACATCTGTCTGTGGAGCAAAATTGCAAAATATACYGTCTGCACCTTAATTTGCATGAGATATACCATTAGTAAAATGAACAAAAACAAATATAGAATCAATATGGGTTTTTTTACAAGAAACAGATTTCTTCTTTTTTATTATATCATTCTCCTCAAATATATTGTTACTGAAACTTGTTAAACAACCATAATTTCATCTGAGCTATAAATCTGTTGCCTTTTTTTTTACCTTGTGTTTAAAAAAGCATGAGACAAAAAAGAAAAAAAACTTTACCGGTAACATGATCTTCTTTGAGAAAAAGTGAAATAGGAACAGTGACAAAAAAATCCTCCTAATCAGTCTATTTTCTAACTCAGAAAGACTGTTTGGAAAGGTTTTCATCAAAATGATTTTCTGCAGATAGCTCATAGGTGATCAGGATAAAACCCCACAGCTTCAGCACTTCAAATATTTATCATATATATGTTTGCTTGAATCTTGATAAGGGTGAGATTCAGGACTTATGGACACTGAGATAGGATGTCACCTGAGACATTCATCTGATTCTGAATGCAGACAGAAGGAAAGTGCCTAGGAGAGACCAGAAGAGAGGGAGGGAGAGAGTAAGGGATACTAGGAATGGACAGCCCTTGTTCCCAGCTCTAATATCCCGCTGCAATTATTTTGTGGACATCCACTCCTTGCCTGCACAGGAGATAGGGCTATAAGTGTATGTTATTTTTTAATTACAAGGGGGTAGAAAAAATCCTGATGATGGGCTGGAAGGTGCCATTGCATTGTTATTTTTTTCTCTCCCTTCGTTTGCTGATTATGTGAGCTGGGCTCCTTTGCTAGCCGATGATAAGCAGAATTTCCATGTTCTCTGCATAATTAATCCATCTCTGCCTCTCTTCATGCCAACTCGCCCGTTATCGCCGGCACATGCCTGAATTGCAAAAGAATCCGCTCTTCAATTGGAACTTATTGATATTCTAAGAAAAAAAAGAGAGGGGGAAAAAACTGAAAATCCTTAAGTTTAAGCCGCAGATTTTTAAATGGATTAATTTCGCTGCAATCGCAGCCATCTAAGGCGGGAAGGCAGGCAGAGCAAATTGAAAGCATCTCCATGTTTGCAGAATTGGGTCCAGAATGCTGAAATATACTGGCACAGTTCTCTTTTAAAGTCAGAAAATTACCATTCATTTACATCACATGAAATACTTTTTTATGCTAGAAATATTCAAGAGACGTTCCTTAAATGCCTGCTAATGCTAGATAACATTTCTAACTTTCAACATTTTGCTAGACTTTGATATGACATGATAGGAATGCCTGCCAGTGTGGAATATTATATGTACCCGTAATCTCTTTTTATCACATATTTAGATTATATCATCCTCATCATAAACCATCCTGAAGTAGTCTTTAAACAATGTACTCTGTGTCGTAGGCTCCTATTTAGTATAGTTACATGAGCCAAACTCGGTAGGGCACATTTAGACTTTGTCCAGTATGAAAGGTTTTTTAAAGTGACAACACACGATCCTCAAAAAGCAGTTAACCTTTTTTTACCTTTCACTAAGTTAGGTTGCATTTCTTAGGGTCCTTTCTATGTTTAGAGATTCTGTTTTCACTCATTTATAACATGTGATGTGTTTTGTTATTTTGATGCAGCTCTTGAGGACTGTACTTACATTTTGAAAGGGCTCAGCTGTACTCCATAACAGCCTGGCACTTCACGTGGAATAACAAGAGCTAGTGGGAAGCCAGGACTTTTCTTCTTCTCTCTCTCTTTTTTTTTTTTCTCTCTCAAATATTACCAAAATCCAAATATTCTTCTCCTTTTATTTCTCTAACACTAAATTCACATCCTTCCTTTCCTTGACCCTAGGAAGCAGTGGCATTCGGCAACACTGAGAGATTTCTTTAATGCTTCAGCTAAGCCWCAACATATCTGGCATTCCCTGCCCATATGCTAGAAATCAGCAATTTATGCTGCTGTAGAAAGAAATGTTGACACTCACAGTTAACAGAGGGGGAAAAGTTGCTACACTGACTGCAAATGGAGATTTAGCTCTTAAAAAATMTTTGTTATTATTAGACAGACATCTTTCGTTTGAAAAATACATGGGAAAGAAATAAAAAAAAAATTAGAGGAACTCACAGGCACATACCAGAGTAAAAAAACAAAGGGGCATACAGGAGAACAATGATATTTGTGGCAAAATCTGCTTCAGATACGAAACAATGAGCTTAATACATGGTTGGGCCACCTTACCATATAAAATTAGCACTTGTAATGAATTGTATGTCACTAGTAAGTAAAGAAAATGCCACTGTTCTAGTTTGGATTTTCAGGCAATAAAAAGCACCATACAAGAATGACTAGTGATCATATTAGGATATATTTTTATATAGCAGAAAGAGAACAAAGAAGATTTTCCRGTTGCTTCATAGTGATTGACAGTCTTAAAGCACTAGACAACTTGAGGATATTTCTGGCATATTAAAATTTTAATGTTACATTTTTGTGAAAATCAAAATGTTTGAAAATGCTTGTTAGAAAAAGATAGTTATGTTCACATTCAACTCTATAGGCTGCCAAGAGAAATAGTTAAAACCACATTTAAAATAATCAAAATTTTTAAATGTCACTGAAATTGTATATTTAGCACATAAATAAAATCTCTAAAGAACAACATTCTGCATTCTTTCTGCATATATCTGTAGTGTCAATAAGTAAATAATAAGTTAATAGCCAATATGCAAAGTTACCGGAGATATGCATTTCCAGTTGTGTAATATTTCAGTAAAAATAACTGTTTCCAACCTAATTTGGGAGGAAAAAAATAGTACACAGATTATATATGTGTACTGCATATTATCACAGAACTTCCTAATCTCATACATTCTTTTGAAATCAATCACAAAATCCATATTGCCTTTAGTTACACCTGCATTTCGGCAAAATTATAGTAGTAAAGTCATGTTTAATTAATCTTATAAAACAGTCAGTGTTGATCATTTCTACCAGAAAGTTTCTTCTAAGTATTTATACTGCGAATTTGCAGCACGGAAATCACTAAACCACACAAAAAAAATTCAAATGCGCTAAACTTATTTTAGCCACAAGTAAAATTGTAGATATCAATTAAAAACATATAACTTTTATATTTTTTATATCTATTTATATTCTCCCTTTTTTCTTATCATCCTATTGTACGTAATGGTATTCTGTTATAATTATTTCAGTAACTACAATACTGATTTAGGAACCAAAATTTCTGTACTAACACTTTGGAGAACTTTGTGGAATACTTTTTTGCACCTGAAAAGAATGGCAATAGCCCCAGCAGTCAGGAAAAAGGGGATTTGTAGCACACAGCAATCTTCCAATTATTCAGCATATTTCAGCATTTGTTTCAGATGATAAATATAAATTTCTCAAGCTCCTTGTTATCCATCTCTGTATTGATTTGGCCTTATAGAAGATCAACATGTAGCAAAAAAAAAATTACATCGGTGCTCAGTAGAAATGTAGCCTCATTTAGAAGCCTAGATTCAGTGCAAATGAAATGACTGCAATTTATCCATGCATGGCATTGCCTGGCATTAATCTATCCTCAATTTTATAACTGGAAAGCAACTCTAAAGTAATTACCAATTGATTTGTAAATTTTACTTAGAGGAATTTCCTTGCTCCTTCCAAAAATACTACTCTTTCTAATTCAGGGTTTTTGGTTTTGTTCAGTATATGAATTCAATTTAAAGTGCTGGTCATCTTTAGACAGTTTTGCAGTAACACCTGTACCAAGGAAGCTGGGAACCCTTTTCAGTTCCCAGATGCATGCCCACTGCGTATTGAGCCACCTGGCAGAAAGGACAGCATAAGCAATGGATTTCAACATTCAATCTTTGTTCTCTTTCTGCTATATAAAAATATATTCTAATATCAGCTGTGGTCAAGTGATGAATCAGAATCCTATAGAATGCCATAGATGCATAGGGATTTGCCAGGCTGCATTCAGAATACAAAGGTTTTATTCTCGTCCTGGTGTGCATGCGCCATCTACAATGTAAAGACTAACTGATATCTGGAATCATTGGAAAGCCATTGTGCCTATCCACTTTCACCTTCCTGAAGACATAGAAGAAAACCCAAAGTCGTCATTATGTTGGAAGTGTGGCAATGAGTGTGGCTATGTTCTAAGGTGCCCATTGTGTTAACCTTAGCAAGGAGACCTAAGAACCAGACCATAAGAAACCATATGGAGCCCACAAAGAAAGGCCTGTAGCAACCAAGGAGACAAAATACTGTAGGCAAGCACAGATATTTAATTTGTCCATAAAAACCCTTGTATAGGTTTCATTAAGAGAATTTGGCATCTTGCTATTATAATAATAATTTAAGCAAAGTATAACACAAAATTTTAACTCCAACCACACAACTAACCAAAAACTACCCTCCCATAAGAATAAGTGGGTAGATGCAATGGGAGCCTCTCTTTGGAAAGGAGCCTCGATGTGGGTCCTCAGATGATCTCTGGCCTAAGAGATGATCAGTGAGATTACCTGAACATGTAACCTACTGCTATAGATATGTAGCAGTAAGAGCTTAATAGGGAGCTATGAAGGAACAAATAGATTCAGAGAAGTCCAGYTGGATAGATGTCACATTTCATTTTACTAAGAATAGATTTGCATTTTCATTTTATATCCTGCACAAAAATGTACTCTTACCTCCAGGATGAACTATTAGCAATAATAGTAAATAAATAACCTGCCAGATATTATCACACATTCTTGTGTCTAAGTGTTTAGTTCTAAGACAAGTGTTTAGATGTAAGAAAATATGAAATTTTCCTATGTGCTGCAACATGGTCAAGGTATCCATGATATTCTCAGTGATAGATCCAGGGAGCTTTCTCCCCTTCCTTTTCCTCTCTCATTTGTTTTCTTCTGGACCTGGGAAGACAACTAAAGCATGTGTAATTCTGAACTCTGTTCTATGAAACCAAATTGAATGGACTATACACAACATTCAGTGAATGTCAGAATCTCTCTTAAAAAGCAAGAAATTATCGGTAAAATGCTGAATTTATTTTCAGGGTACAATTGATTTTTTTTACCACAAATCCTGGCAAAGAGTTATAGARCTGTTGTCTATATTAGAAAAAATTGTAAGATGGAGTTTTCAAGGACAGAAGTTACAGTTTAGGCACACTATGTATATTTTTACCATTGTATAAAAAAAAGCCTGAAAAAGTATAGGAAATCAAAATTTTTCACAGTATAATATTTTCACAAAGGAGTATCTGCAGGAAAAGCCCATAAATACACTCAATCTTAAGCTAATGTTGCCAATACAGAAAAAATAGAGCGTTTCCTGGAACCAGGAACGCCATTGTGTGCTTTATGGACTCACCTTGATTGTCTGTTATTTGTTGAGAGCTGAGTGGAATCAGAATCAGATTCAGCCATCCTTTCTAGCCCTGGGGCAGTTTGACTCAGGAACAGGAGTGGAGTAAGCTCAATTCAGAAAGAATGTTTTGCAACATTCACTGGTCAGTGATATACAAATGAAGTGGCACCAAACCCCTGCGGCATTCACATAGGCTTTCCAAAACARTACTTGATGATAGGACTTGAAAATGGAAGGTAGCCTTTGACAAATAAAAGGGGGGCAACCATTCCAAAACTAGAAGGGTAAATGGATGCAGGCACTAAAATAGCAACGGCAGAAATAACAGATGAGGGTTTCCAGCCTATTGCAAAAGAAGATGGTCCTTCTTGGAGTAAGTGAGTTTTGTGCTCAAGTGAAACACAAGAACAGGCCCTTGAATTGGTGCCACATCTGCACAACTGTGCTGTTGCATGATTACAGATAGACTTCAACAATGAAGCACAAATCCCTAGAGGAAAAACTTTCCACTGCAGATCTGTTCCAAGGCAGATTGCAGCCTGGTAATAGAAAAGGCAGAGCCGTAGATTTGCCAGCATTTGACAAATCACAGTAAGTCTTTTTGCCTCAGTGAGATAGAGCAAGAAGAGCTCAACTGTCTGAATCTGTGGCATCTAATGAGCAGTAACACAATTACCTCAAACTGTTAACAAAGACAAAATTATTTTTTTCCAAAGCTGAATTTACTATGGGCTATTGCAGCTCATAACAGAAGTAAAACTAAAACTAAAGCTAAAACCTAGACAGAACTGAGCATATTTTTTATTTTTCCATTTGAAACCTGGGATTATTTCCTCCAGGCATTTGGAAGGACAATGCTAGCAGGACCCTGTTTGCCAGTAAAGCTCAGTTTTGGAAACCACCATCAGTCAGCATGAAAATGCGTCCAATGGTATGGAAATGAGCTCATTACTATTATTTTTTTGCTGGCACCCRCACAATTTGTGCTTTTAGAATTTTGAAAAGCAGGACATGAATTGCAAAGAAATAAATGAGTTAACAATATTAAACAGTCAGTTGCTAATTACTGAGCAATCCAAACCTGCGTCTGGAATGGCATGCTCAGACATCCAGCTGGACCCCAGGCCATATGCTATCCTAGATCCTCACACACAGCTCGTGCTACTGTCAAACACTGCAGTACTGGGTAAAAAGTTCGGTGCACAGATTAAAATACGGTCAGACGTATATTTGTAGATACTTTAAAAAGGATAATGAATATCTGCAATTTACCAGTAAAGGGAAAGGATGAGAGCTGTACACTGCAAGGTAGGAAATCACTCTGAATCATTGTACTTGTTTCACTCTCATTGCTTCATTTGGAGCTGAAGTGTCCAATAACTCCAGTGCTGTTCTTTCTCCATAAGGAGGCTACTTACGCAGATTTAGAATGTTACTTCATTCTAGTACCACATTTCAGCTGCCATAGATCACATTTGTAATTGTTCAATGTAAGAAATGAAGTTTATTATCTACTTATTGATCCCGAGGCATGATACTTGGCAGAATGAAACATAAAGAAAATTCTAATATAATGTAGTAAGTTTTAATGGTGTAATTCCAAGGATAATAATATTGCTCAAAATATTATTCCCCTAAGTATGAAAAGTCATTTACCTTTAGCTCTAGGTTTCTTCTTGGTCCTAGCTAAAATATTAACTTTTAATTTATTTGAATTGTATTTCTTATCATGTATTTTCCAGATAAAGACCACCTACATTAAAAAGTGTACATATGCTTAACTAAACCAGATATTCTATGGTATCTTCTTGTTACAATGAAGATTTCATTAAGCATATTCTTCAGTAGTATGATTTCCTACATTTATGTCATATTATCTTGCATACATAAAAAATAACCCAGCATAAATAAATTTCAAAATAACTCAGGGAAGTCCCTAAAAAATATAGGTGTCTGATTCACATTTGCACAAACACATATGCTTACATGTGTTGCAATTACAAATTATTTCAGCCTCGATCAGTGATTTGATGTTGACCAAATAGATCCAATGGTGTTAATTTCCCAGTGGTCATAGCCATGCAATCAGTTGCAATAAGGCAAAGGAATCTGCAAGTTTAGAACAATTCCCAGGAACTGAGCCAATATCCTGCAGTCCTTTTGGATGTATAGTTGTAATCCCGATGGCCTTGAAATTGGGGCCAGGGAAAGCACATATTTTGTGAGTTTTTCATGAGGAAAGACTTCAGTGGCGGGATGCAAAAATACCCAGCAACTTACAACAAGACTTGTTTTCATGATGCTTTCAATCATCTTTAGTTCTAACTCATGCAAACAATACACACAAGTATGGTCATGTAACTAGATTTAAATGAGACATATTTAAGCTAAGAATCAAAGCAACTAGAATCATAGAATCATTTCGGTTGGAAAAGGCTTGTAAGATCTTCAAGTCCAACCATTAATCCAGCACCACCAAATCCACCACTAAAACACGTCCCTAAGTGCCATATCTACACATCTTTTAAATACCTTCAGGAATGGTGACTCCACACTTTCTTGGGCAGCCTGTTCCAATGCTTGACAACCCTTTCTGTGAATAAATTTATCCCAATATCCAAACTGGCCTGGCGCAAATTTGAGGCAATTTCCTCTCATCCCATCACATGTTGCTTGGGAGAAGAGACCCACCCCTACATCGCCACCACCTCTGTTCATGGAATTGTAGAGAATGATGAGGAATCCCCTCAGCTTCCTTTTCTCCAGGCTAAACAATCCCAGCTGCCTCAGCCACTCCTCATAAGACACGGGCTCCAGACCTTCCCCAGCTTTGTTGCCCTCCTTTGGACGCGCTCCGGCACCTCAAAGCCTCTTGCAGTGAGGAGCCCAAAACTGAGCACAGGATTCAAGCTGCAGCCTCTCCAGTGCCCAGTACAGGGGGATGATCCTTGCCCTAGTCCTGCTGGCCACACTATTTCTGCACAAGCCAGGATGCCATTGGCCTACTCAAAGCAGAAGCTCATAAAGGAGAAAATATCATAGTACAAAGATTTTGTTTACCCATTTTAAATGATTTATTTTCATTCCCAGAAAATAAATATTCCTTCATATATAGACACATTAAGGACCTGGTAGCATGATTTAAGAACAATTCTCTATGATTTGGACTAATATTTTTTATGCAGCTAGTCAACATCGTATCTGTGAAATGTGAATTCAAACTAAAGATTATTTTACTAGCTTAAAGCTGGATATTTACACATTTGCTTCCCATATTCATTAAGCATTTTCATGCAGAAAACAGTAAAGAAAAATCCCATGGAAAGCTGAAATCCTAAGCAACTCATTTTCCACGTTAGTAGAAGAGCCTCGGTGATCATTGTGAGCTTTAGTATTGCTTTATTTGTGAGAATTACTAGCTCTTAAATTGTTCTGTTGCAAATCTGAAACATGCAATATTTTACATTACAGTAATATTTAATAGAGAACTGAGAATTGTGAGATAGTTTAGAAGTGGAGCTACTATTACCCTTCTTGTAACATCCTTCCATTAAAAAGTTAACAAAYTGGATTAATTACTTCCTGAAAAATGTTTCTTTTTAAAACCTGCTGTTTTCCATGTAGTAGAACATAAATGCTATATACTGTACCAGTATTAGTCTATTTTAAAATACCGCTTTTCTCCCCCAAAAGCTTATAGTGTAGATACATAGTGTGAATTCCATTGCACTAATTCATGCTATAATAAMCAAACAAATCAGAGAACTTTAAAGAACTCACACAAATGAGATTCTACAAACTCAATATTGTAATAATAAATTTGTATATTGTAAAATGTAAGGTATGACAGATATTAATTTGAAAAGGAAAATATTTTCACATTTTTACACTGAACATGTGTTTACTTACAAATTATGTTATAATTACAGCATTTTGTCCTCCCTGTTAGTTATGCATACCGATAAAGAAACTTGGAGAGAAATCTGCAAAACACCTGATGAAAACGTAAATTATATCTGGCACTACTTGATTTACTTGAAAGGGATTATAAAAGTTGCAGTAGCTAAAAGGTATTGATTTTTAAAATAAATGTGTACTTTAAAGGTGACAGMGTGTAGTAGAGCCTAAGTGTAAATTCAGATTATCTATTGCTTTACTATTAATCATTAAGTGCAATTATTACTTATGGTATTCAATGGTTTTATAGCCATTTTCACTTATCTTTAGAAAGTATATTAATAGTTGATAATAAAACTGGAGGTAGATACTACCTACGGTATACTTCTGAAATATACATTTTTGGGTGAATATGTTCATAATCCATTAAATACAGGATATTATATATTTTTTCAGTAGATGCAGTTAGGATTTCTTGCAGGAAAAAAAAAAGAAGACTGTTTTAAGAAATACAAATGCTGAAGTCTGTACTATCATATACTAGATAGTTGCTGTTGCTTAGGACTGAGGCAACTTGACACAGAAGGCAAAAGTATTCTTTTCTTTGATATGAACCTTTTGATTCCATTTTCTTCTCTATTCAAAAGTCATGTTGAATATCTTGATCTTTTGCTTCAAAATTCCAGTCCTGAACTGCAGGTGAATGAAATGAAATCCAATCCGCTGACTGTACAAGAGAAAGGTATGTGGACAAAAGGTTATGGGCAGCTGAGAAAAAAACACTTCTGGGTGGAATACGTKCAAAACTAGTAAAAAAGCTCATTTTATACTAGTTATAATTATTAATTCTCATGCATGGGTAAATGAAGCATATCCCACGTACCTTGTTTGTCTAGCATATCCTTGCCAGCTTGCCACGCATATTCAGGCTCAGGAGTCCCTCCAGTCTGGAGGACAGCTCCAACCATCTGAACCTACATTTGCGGTGGGTGGACTGGGAGTGTGTCTATTTGCGATGTGCCCTGGAATAGTTTTGCTAGTCACTGGCTTGGTGAGTAGTTTGGGAATGGAGCATGTATGCTGAAGCAGTTGCCTGCATCAGGAGGAAAAGATCTGCATCCTGCAACTTGGAGATTTGTCAAATAGGACCCTACCACAGGACAGCTGGGTTTCCTTGGCAGGTGCTCCTACTATCCATAAACATTTTTGTGACAGTGCAAAGTGCCCTAAAATTTAAAAGCCACCAAGGAAAGATGGTACCACTTTAGGTGGTTATACATAAGCATGTTTCTTTGATCCTATTTGAAATTAGTTTATGATTAATGTATCATATATAGCAAAATACATGCTTTGATTTCAATGAGTGTTATAAAGTAAGGTCSCATTTAAACAAACCCTGAACCAAAAATGGTGCAGAAGTCTTATTGTTTACCCTCATATAGTAAAGACAGAATTTATTCCTAACTGTACTCATAATACCCTCTGCAGGAAGTGTCAGAACACCCTCAAAGATATTTAGATTGTCAAAGTGCATTTTTTAATAAGCCTGTTTGTAACCATCAGCACTTAGATAAAGCCTTTAGAAAAGATAGAAGTAAATGAGGGGTTTTTTTTCATACTATACAGTATTTCATAAATTATGGATTTTATAAAAATACATGATTTTTCACACTATGTATCTCGAGAGGTTTTAAAACATTGCATAATTTGCATCTTGGATAATGAAATTTTCATTAATAAATATATAAATCATAAATCATTTATTCATACAATGTAATGTAGCAGTTTATTACATACTGCTTGACTTTTGTAATCAGGGAATCCCCTGATGAAAAAATAGCACAATATTAATTACCAGCACCATCTGTGCTAAACAATAGGAAAAACAATATTTTAATACAATGACTTCATGCATGTCAGTTATCTTCAACATTAAACCCTGCAGTTTTGTTGATGGGGTTTACCTTCTACTCATTTAGATAACTGATGTTCTTACAAAGGTTAAAACTATGAATAAATGAATTAAAATTAAATATAATGAAAAATACCAATAGATACAGCATGGATCAAGTTCATTCATCAAATAAGTGATTATACAGGTATAGATACACCTATATTTACACAAACATTTTTAAATTCTCCTACAAATGTTTCAAAAAAATATTATTTACATGCTTATTACTGTCAGAAGAGTAATGTTCAATTTCTAAGAACTTAGGGGGTTTTGTGATTTTTTTTTTTTGGTGGGTTGGCTTGTTTGTTTTTTAAATTAACACAATTCTAAATACATAATCTTAAAACATAGATATAATACATAATCTTAAAACATATATATCTACTTGTCAGTATTGTGAGCATAAGTTGTTTTGATGCACACAAAAATCTTTAAGGTGCATTTAGTATTCTGGAAGTGTGAATTCAGATGAGTTTGTTTCCTCTCACTATAATAAAAAGAGTGTTACTCCTATACATCCAGGTGCTAATTTTGTTTAATGATTTAATGAGTTTAAAAAGCATGTTAGCTAAATCAAAGCTACGCCTATGAGTATATTGCCTTCTTGAAAAATTCTGCCATAGGAACCAGCCAGGGGTATTAGGATGAGGACAGCATTCAAATTCACTGGTTGAGTTTGCTATGGGAAAATCTCAAACACAGATTCTTTATTTCCAAAGTTCCCCACCTATACCCATGCCCATATCACCAACGTTCAACATCTTTCTCTCTGCACATTCTTTTTATCACTTATTTACTTCTGACTCAATAATTTTCTTCCAGTAAACTATCATCCAGTTCTAATTATATTTAAGCATATGCCACTTACCAGAGGGTTTTTTTTCCATATCTATCATATATTGAGGTTATCTATTGGCTTTCAACTTTCCCCATAACATCTGTTTTAATTTTTCAGTACTTCAAGACTCCGTTGCCATTCATGGCCTTCAAATGTACATGTCAGAATGCTAAAAACCACATTGGGCTGTGTCCCAGAACAGTGCTTTTATTTTTGCATGCACATATTTTTGGTGACGATTATTCAGGTTTTATAGTAAGAATTTTTTCTTGCTGATATACTCTTTCATAAGTATTGTGTATAACATTGTTTGCAGGAATTTACCTGAGAGGAGACAGTAATGAGACTCCCAAAGCTTTAGGAACTGCCCAGAGCACTTATTTAGCATAATAAAAATTAACTGCTTATTTGCAGCCATCAGCTCACCTACTGAAAGGCAGTGTGAATTCTCCCAACCCCTGGGCAATCTGCTTTTCCCAGGCCTCTAGTGAGCCAAGCTTTATTCTCTAGCAGTATATATGCACTTGCCTGTGCCAATGGGAGGCTACTCCCTGGYCTCTGCATGGTCCTACCCATCTTGCAGCTGGCTGATTTTTTCAAGCTTTTCCGTACCATGCATAGAAAGCCATGGCATTGCCTTAGAATCATGGAATTGTTTAGGGGGAAAAGACCTCTAAGATCTTTGAGTCCAACCAACCATCAACCAGCATTGCCAAGTCCACCACTAAATCATGTCCCTAAGTGCCACATACGTCCAAGGATGGTGACTCCACCACCTCCCTGAGCAGCCCATTCCAATGCTTGACAACCCTTTCTGTGAAGAAATTATTTCTGATGTCCAACCTGAACCTCCTCTGGCACAGCTTGAGGCCATTTCCTCTTGTCCTGTCACTGGTTGCCTCGGAGAAGAGACTGATTCCCACCTGGCTCCAACCTCCTTTCAGGTAGTTGTAGATAAYGAGATCACTCCTGAGACTCCTTTTCTCCTGGCTAAACACCCCCAGCTCCCTCAGACACTCCTATGACTTACTTTCCAGACCATTCACCAGCCTTGCTGGAGGAGATGATGGCTCTGCACACATCTGCCTCGTGCTACAGTTGGATGACAAGCCGAGGAAAGCTTTCAGACAGAACCATAATTCTCTTTAATGCTCAGTATTGAAAACAAAGTTGTATAGGAAGGCTTTGCACTTTTGAACTGTGACACACTGGTACTCGGCAAATAGCAATACTTTATTGTGACATCCCCAGATACTGTCTCAGGGATTCTGTAGCCTCTTGCTGTCTGTACAAGCTAAGGATTCCTGTACAATCTAAATCCCTTCAGGTATTCATCTCCTTGCCAGGGCTATCTTGGTCTGCTACAAAAGTTGTAAATCTCGTCAGATACTCCATAGCGACACCTAAGCATTGCAAATTCAGTCTAATTTCTTTTTCCGCCTCATTTTGATATATGCTTGTGGCCACTGCTCCATTTCCATGTCAATAATTCTTTTCTTGAACCAGCCTGGCTATTCTTCCCTCCAAGTGTTTTCTGGGGATCAGTGAAAGGATTTATTTCTCCTTTGCAATCTAACAGTTTTCTCAGTTGTGACACGACTACAGGCTGATATCTACTTCCATACCTATATAACTCATAGCTTTTCTCACTTCATGTTGCTGTGATTTTCCTTATTTTATCAATTAAAGGGAACCTCCTCAGAATGATTGTTCAGACTTTTACTTTTCTTCTCAAAGACAATGTCCTCCTCTAATTTGCCCCGACTTGTGCTATTCAGTGCTCACTTTTCCCAATGTCAGTCCAGACTGCAAAGTGACAATTATGTAGAATTCATTTATTGCTCTTAGTGACCAGGTGACTCCCTCTTTCTGCTGCCTGTACTTCATTATTTCCTCTTACTCTCTTAGACTTACATGCTTCTTCTGGCAACGGTAGTTTTCTCACACATGTGGATCATTTCTATGGCTCTATAGACTTAATTTCTTCTTATCTCATTCTAATATTTTATTACAGGCAGTTTTACTCTTGTCTATACAACATATTTTTCACTTTTTAGTGGTGACTTCTGCTATGTGTCAAGGCTTTTCTTCTGAGGCTTTTCAGGCCCCCTCCATTCTCTTCTCAATGTATTTCTGCTCTCAAATACTTAACTTCCCCTTGCTCTTTTCTTTCTGGTTGTTTCTTCCTCCTAGTTGATCAATAATTATTTTCAACATATTATTTTCATTTTTCATCTTTTTCTAATCTTCAATGATTTCTCCCCATCATTGTCTTCTCTACATTGCTTGAAAAATCCAAAATCTTAGGCCCTCCACTCAAGACTTCTGGAAAAAAATATTTTGTCTCTATTGAGAAAACCTTTCGATAGTGTTCCAGTGACTCAATGCTTACAGTCTGCTTTGTAGACCTTAGTTTAATTTATTCATTTTCTTCTTCATTCTTCCTCACTACTTGTATTCTGTACTTAGAATCATAGAATGGTTTGGGTTGGAAGGGACCATAAAGACCATTTAGTTTCAATCCCACTGCCATGGGCAGGGACACATTTCACTAGACSAGGTTGCTCAAAGCCCCATTCAACCTGGCCTTGAAGACTTCCAGAGATGGGGCATCCACATCTTCTCTGTGCCTCACCACCCTTGCAGTAAAGAATTTTTTCCATAAAATGAGGAAAAATGAGAACGTAATCATAAAGGCTTCATACAGTATGGAGCAGATCTCACTTACCTTGAACATCCAAATAGTTCTGCTGACAATACCCGAAAAGGATTCTGCCTTAGATTTCTGTTATGCTGTATTTTAATTATCAGGACAAGGTATTTTAGAAACATGAATGTTCCTTTTAATCTTTAATGTCTCTCAAATAGAAAAATAATAGCTAAAAAATACATACTAAACAGAAAATTGAAGAAGTACAAGTTCTGCCCATGCTCTAGCTTGTCAACTTGAAACTTGACATTTGAATATGATATCTGAAATCTTTAGAAAATATACAGCTCCTGAAAACATATACTTTTTGAATTATTAATGTACTACAAAATGCCTACATTCTTATATAACAAGCACTACACTGGCAATCTTCCAGTATAGGATTCAAGTATTTAATTTGCATTAGAAATTACAAAATGCTGTAAATACATCATAGAAAGACAGAAATGTTGACTTTAACAGATGAACCTTCAGAGAATGGTTCAGCTAAAAGCGAACTGGAACTTTCTGTCAGTAAAGATTTGCAGCTGACACCTGGCTCTGTAGTTAGGTGAAAGAGGCAGCTCCTTATGAGCCCTATTCAGAGCTGCTGGTTAGTGACACTAAACGTGTAAGGGACAGGGGAGAAACAGCACTGCAATGGGCTTCAAATGTTTTCAGTCCATGGAGTACTTGGAATGTCACCAAGCCTCATCTGAGCACTCCTGAAGAGTGAGCAAGCCATGTTAAAAGCCAGATCCAGCATTCAGAGGCTGCCACAGGGATTCAGGCAGTATGGCCCCAAACCTGAAACACAACCTCCCAATATCTTTGCTTTTATGGCTACTTATGATGGTGAAAATCATTAAATAATTAGAGTACATTCAGAACTGATGTTCCAAATAATGCTTATATAGAGATAGATTATATGTGCAGGATTCATATTTAAGATYGTGAAGGAAAGGCCCAAATCACTCTTGTTCTGCAATTATGTAGTGTATAACCATACATAAAGACAAAACTATCTCATTTTAAATTCTATAGCTGATATTAAAAATTAGATTTTATTGATTAGTTTGCTAGCCCATTTATGGATCAATTTACCTTTTAGTGATTCTTCAAACCACTTCTGATAGGACACTTGTATTAGGATCTCCTCAATGTATTTAAAATAGCTTCCCAACAATGAGGGAGTATTTTTAACCCTGCTTTCTCCAAATAGGAATACTTTTCCGAAGAATGCATATGTTGTTCAGATATTAGACATCTGACTTACTACCTACAGAAAATACCCAAGAATTATGAGCTAGACGTTATTGTTTTACAAGTTGGGCCCCATATATGTAAATAATGCATTTAAAAATGCAGTCCTTTTTAAAAAGACATGTTACATCTAAGCACATTTTTTTAGCTAATAGTCTGTACAGCTGACACTTACAGGTAAGGTATTTATATGTTTGTGGCTTGGTAAATAAATCACTTCTAATAAGGCTTTCGAAATAACTCCTCTCTATTTTTTCCTTAGAAAATCCAAACATTAGAAATGGGACAACACTGCATTTAGCTACCAAGAAAAGCTTAAGAGTGTTTGTTTACTAGTTAATTTCTTCTAAAAACATAAATACACTTTAAATGTGCCAAATTTTTTCATCCTTCAGCAGTCACAAAATTGTCTGCATAGTCACTAATATGCCAGGATAAATTTTTTCTGTTCATAGAATCTCAGAGTCATTTAGGTTGGAAAAAACCTCCAAGATCATTGAGTTCAACCTTTGAACATCACATTGTCAACTAGAGCATGGCCACGTCCAGTCATTTCTTGAACACCTCCAGGGATGGTGAGTCCACCACCTCCGTGGGCAGTCCACTCCGATGTTTAACAACCTTTTCTGTGAAGAAATTCCTCCTGATGTCCAACTTGAATCTCCCCTTATGCACCTTGAGGCCATGTCTTCTCATATTGTCACTGGCTGCCTGGGAGAAGAGCCCAACCCCCACCAGGCTACAATCTCCTTTCAGGCAGCTGTAGAGAGTGACAAGGTCACCCCTGAGCCTCCTTTTCTCCAGGATGGACAACCACAGCTCCCTCAGCCAGTCCTCATAAGACTGGTGCTCCAGACCCTTCACGAGCTTTATTGACCTTCTCTGGACTCACTCCAGCACCTCAATGTTCTTCTTGTAGTGAGAGGCCCAGAACTGGACACAGTATTCAAGGCGTGGCCTCACCAGTGSCCAGTACAGGGGGACAGTCACTTTCCTAGTCCTTTTGGTCACACTATTTGTGGTACAAACTTGRATATAGGACCCCAATGTGAAATAACTTACAAAAATTGAGGAAATAAGCTAGGTGGCATTTGTGTACAGTTATCATTCAGTCTAGAACAGCTGAAAGAAATAACTAAAATGTTCAGATTTAATGTATGTTAGAGCAGATGATTGTTTTAAACTTGAATTCGTAATTAGTGTAGTTACCAAGAGATTGTGCACGTAAAGCAAACTGTTTGCTGCTTGATAATTTTGTTAAATAAGTCAATAGAGAGACCAAAGACTGAGCAAACAAGTAGACCTAGTTATCCCTTCATATCAAATTCAATCCTTTTATCTGTCACAGTTTCAAGACATGATACTATCAACAGATTTTTTTCAGAAATAAACATTCTGAAATTTCCAATGCAGACAGAAAAGAAAAGATTCCAGAGTGATATGTGTACAAAGAAAATGGAAGAGAGGTCAGGAAGGAAATTTTGTATGCATTATTATTTGTACTGATAGCCTCCAAGCCATAATTTTTATGTTCAAGAGTGGAAGCAACAGTCAGTTAGTTATCCTATCCTAGAGGATCTGCCCACTGTTTGAGGAGATTAATTTAGGGGAATAATAATGCTTGCTACTTTGCATCCATGCTCCAAATATTATGCTTTAGATGTTTTTGAAAAACAAATAATAGTTAATTCTATTCGTGGCCCCAAACTTAAGTGTTTCTTCAGAATGAAACCAACTTGCAACTCAGTGGATCCTTTTTTCTTCTATCCTGTTGGGCAAGGATAGTGTTTACCCTCAAAATACTTTCCAAATTACTGTGCCCTGATTCTGTTTAAATAAGGCTGAAACATTAAGCAAGGAATTTGTTTTTTCTTCTTCAGGTCTATGGAAACTACATGAGCATGTGGAAGATACATTCATGCTTTCAGAATCTTGACTGAGCTCTTTATCTCCAGTTCTATGTATAATAAAAAACTTCCAAAATTTATAACAAAACCAAATACTCCTATTGGTATACTGGTTTAAGACATAAACAAGTGAATCTAAAGTAATTTATATTTGCTTTATTGACCATCAGTTTTTCAAACCACTCTGCTGTGCAGCTGCTGGCTCATCTTGCTTATTTTTCTAACACAGGCATTCAGTTTACCAGATCATAAAATGTACCGTGGACTCTTGTGCATTGTTGTTATGTTGGCCTAAACCTCTTTTCAAAACAAGAAATGGCTATGGAGTGTTGATGGGAGATAAGGTTAAATTAATTCTTTACACTTATGTACAGCAGAAGTAGCTTAGTTTCCCGAAATTTTCTGGAACATCAAGTTAAAGAAATGTAATTTTCCTTGGATTTTGAAAATCACACTACTTAGACACATCACTAGGGCTTGGGAACATAGTCTAAAGAACATGCTTTTGCATCCCATTTGTAAGTGCAAGAATCAAAGGTAATATTTTAGATTCTACCTTACTGCATCTTTGTGAATGCCATGAAYGACTTTATTTAATTTTGGTTTCACAATTCTTTATTTCAGAAACACATATAAAATGATTTATGTGCAAAGTTGGGCAAAAATCTACTCTGAGGTTGTCTTCTTTTTCTTTTATTATGGTTGAGTAAGGGTCATATACAACATTTTAGAAAAAAAACCATAGTAAATATATTCCTGACAATAATGGCAATTAAAAAATCCAAACCTGAATTGGTTTAACTTTCATATATGATATTGCATCCTATACAAAATTCA
This sequence comes from Amblyornis subalaris, assembly GCA_018881555.1. Classification (NCBI taxonomy): domain Eukaryota; kingdom Metazoa; phylum Chordata; class Aves; order Passeriformes; family Ptilonorhynchidae; genus Amblyornis; species Amblyornis subalaris. Next base: position 1,454,581 of record JACAXG010000029.1, on the reverse strand, counting down.
AATTAAATTAAATTCTTGTCCTAAAAGGCCAGTGGCAGTAACAGGAGTTAAAAATACATTTTTTAACAGCTCATAGCTTTCATGAATATCAGTTGCAAACATAAAAACAGATTAATGCCGTGACTAGTGTTCTGATACATTTGACTCATGGACATGGAGTTTAAAGACACAAAAAATACTGAATGTTAGAAAAGTTGTACTTGTTATACTTAGTAAGTTARTGCTTCTTTAACATTGATTTTAAAATGGAATTGCAACTGGCTGATTACCAGCTAGTGAAACTGAGGGAATCAAGTCTCTCTAGACTTGCTTGGAAAATCTTGAAGCTTCAGTGCAGTGCCAAATAGGCTTCAGTTGAAACAGTGCTTGGAAGTTGCTCGTATTTAAACATTACCTTCAGCTGAGAATGAATTTAGTCAGAAAGAGAAAAGAAGAAAATGCACGAGCACATAAGCAAGCAGTAACACAGTCAAGTGTTGCTCAGTTGTGCATACTCTGCCACTCTCGTACTCTCAGGTACAGATACTGGTTAGGAAATATTTGTATGTGTTGGATGGTTTTAACAATATGTCACAGTGTAAGAAAATTAAGTTACTTCTGGTATACTGAATTAAGACCTGCTAACTTGAGCTATACTTATGACCCTTCTCAGAAAATCTCTCTAGTGCTCAGAGGAAGGCACAAACTGCAAAGAATAAAAAGGTTTTTTCCTGGGTCTTTAAAAAGGCACTGGAAAAAAGCCTGGAAGGAAAAAAAAAAAAAGGGAACTGTAATGGAAGAAGCAAAGTAGCAGAAAAAACAACAAACCCAAGGGGAAAAAAGAAAGGAGAGCAAAAAGAATCCTTTTCTAGGAAAAACAGCATTTTCCAACTTCCACTTGAAAAARCAGCAGTAGGCCAGTGAGGACATACAGATTGTAAATAGAAAAAACTCATGTTGCACAGTTAGAGGCTCACAGCACTTTCCACTTCTGCTGTACCCAAGATTCACCTATACATGAGCTTAGAAGGAAGAGATCAGTAAGTGAAAGGCAGGAAAGAAAAATATGCCATGATAACCATCATCCTTATCAACATTAACAAACTCCCAGAAACACAGGAGGACCATTTTTTGCCAGTCTACAAAAAACTTTATCTCAGAAATGGAGCAAAGGGTCAAATTTGAAAGAAGTTGAATTTATCTGCAGAGTTCCATTGTTTCAAACATTTCTTGAAAGTCTATAATTGCACTTTGTGAAGACTGGATAATATTAGAAAACATCTACAGGAAAATGGCAGTAGCTATGGTTAGGTGAATTTTCCAGCTTAGTCCATTTAATTTCAGTTTTACACATTTACTTTAAAATTTTGTTTCATTGAGTCATGTATAGAATCAAAGGCCCTTCTAGAATGCTTTGTAATTTTAAGATTATTTCATATTAATTTAATTTTACTATCAATCAAAGGCTGTAGTATGTGGCAAGCTTTTGAGTGCCAGAGAAAATAATCCTTTATTGCCGTTGTTGTTTCATCAACAAGAAGGTTACATAGTGCAATACTTCTGTAGGTCAAGCCTACTGTGCACACCGGGGAGCCTTTCTTCTCCCCTCTAAGTGCGCTGGCTACCAACATTCGCATCCTCGGTAATTTGCCAGCTTTTTGCATCTCCTTCAATTCCTTACTTCATTCTAGAGTTTATAGATATATCCCCATCCTTCCTTTTCTCCCAGAATAGGATACACTCTTGTCTTAGTGTCTTGGAAACAATTTATTCAGGGATTTTCATATCCTAAAAAGCTGAAAACAGGTGCACAAATGAAAGCCTGCAGGCTGCAGCAGAGGAGCTTTTAGGTTCTGGATGTGGTAATCAGAGTTCCATCTACTTTGATTTTCACTGTTCAACCCATTCATTCACAGAAATTGATTAAATATGAAATTCCAGACATGGCACAGTAGAAGTAGACAGAAATGCCATTGAAATGGACGTTGAATCTCCCTTCAATTTAGCAGTTATGCTGTTGTTACTTTTTTGTACAGCCTCTCTGCTAACCTATGGAAAGCAATGCAAAGCTGTTTTCCCTAGAATAATTTAAATACACAGTTAAACTACAAGGTTTTCTTAAAATGAAATCACTGTTTATTACAAGTACAACTGTGAGAACCATTCTTTTTTCAATGGTAAATAGCCTCACTGGTGTGAACCCAGTCAGCTGAGTAGTCATATTTTTGCTACTTTCAAGATATGCTTTTGTTAGTCTGGATAGGGACAATGTGTCTTTGTTTCTCTATCATTTTGTTTCTACAATACTATGTCAAAACTGACTAATGGGGAGCAATTTCTGCAAACATACTACATATTGCTATTCAATATTTAAATGACTATTGACAAATATGGAATAGCAAAATCACACTATATGTTTGAAAGGGAGATGTGAATACCCAGAACTTTTAATATGTCATTGTTATGCATAATAGTATGTATTTTTCTTATAAATTGGTATAGTACACTTAGTATAAGATATATAGCAACATTACTTTAGCCCATTAACTGAAAAAGAAGTACTCAACAGTAAAATACAGTTAAAAATAATTAATACATTAATTTTTTTCCAAGGGCTTTCTACCAAGTCAAAAGCTTCCTTGAAATGCATGCATGTCTGTAGGTGTTACATATCTGGGCAGAACATAGATGATGAAAGTCACTGGATTTAATATATGCATTTGACTACAGAAAGGCATTATGGCTTTTGATTTGCATGCTGTATTTTTCATATGTGCAGTTTTCTGTGCACACAGTTATGTTTTTCTGTGTCGAAGACACCTTCGCTGAAACCAACTAGCTGGAAGACCAGCTGGAGGTCTTTTCAAAATATACTTCATAATCTTGAAGGAAAGGTATTCTTATTTTTCTGGCCAGCAGTAAATTTTCTACCTCAGTAGCATGGCTTATGGTGCAGTATTAAAGATCCAAGCTTTCACAGCAGGTTGTATTGGCTATGTAAGCTTACACTGATTAAGCTTCTAGGAAGAAACAGTTGAATATAAATACACAAAACAACAACACAAATTCTCACTTGAACTTAGCTAAATCAATGAAATGTGAATTGTGAATTTATCTCACTTTAATGTACATTATACAACTAAACCCAATTTAATAAACGGTCAAATCCATGGCCTATAGATTAATCCATATTGATATTTTCTGTGCAGTGTTATTTCGACTTTCCAGCACAAGATATCCAATACTACTGCTCTGTCTGTTGACAGTCACATTGGATTCTTTTAATGAAATCCATTATTGCATTGCTGCTAGACTGAACAAGAAGTGAATTTCCACATAGGAAACTCTGGAAGAAAAGTAGATGCAGGTCTTATTATCTCTACAACCAAAGGCAATAATATATACTCTCTTTTTGACACATCAAGTCTATTGATATATTGACATACTACAGAAATAAATGCAAGAATTGTCACTAATTACTGCAAGATCATACGTGGAGGATGTGGTCTGGACTCTGGAGTCTGCCTCACCTGCTTGACTGCAAATTCCCCTCTAGTGGCTCTTGGAAGCATATAGACTTTGCAGGTATCACTGCTTGTTTTGTAAACAAGGTGAGGTGACAACAACTTGCTGACATTTATTGCCCATAAAATAATTATTTTCTGAAGATTGTGAAGACTGTTATAACACTGTTAAGATCCATCCACTCCCTTGCCATGCACACCACAGAATTCTGTCACTGCACACTTGTGTGCAACACAAAGCTGGAGCTGTACGGCAAAATTCAGCTCGTTGGATTATTTTCTCTCATGCCTTTGAAAACTGGTTAAGATTCTCTAGAGGTGCTAGGGTGTCCTTAAAAAGAAAAGTCAACATTTCAAAACTACAATATTTCTTATGACTTCTCCATTTGGCAAACAGGTTTCCAACGAAACTCAAGAAGAGTTTCCTGGCAGTCCACATGGCATCTTACTTTGCCATCTGCTGGTGGTCCCCAGCTTCCAGGTTCCTCTGTTTTAGCCTACTCTTCCCCTGAAAATCTTCCTAAACTGGCAGCTGGAACCCACAAATGGACAGCACTACCATGTGGACTTTGCTCAGTGTCCTGACCTTGATATCTGGAAAGACCTCACTCACCATATATAAGCATGAGGACCTTAGTCATCCCATTTTCCCTGGACCAGAGCTGGATTGTTTTGCTTTCAAGGCACTGATCCCTCAGTGCTMTCTTAGCTGCCTGGAAGGTCTGGCTCAGGCTGTAACTTTGAGTTTCCAGTTTCTCTGCTGTAGAGCCAAGAGGAGGCAGAGGTTGGCTGATTCACCTTCCCATTTACATTTAAGAGAACATAGATACAAGGCAAGCCATAAAAAGACAGAAGGCTCAGAGCTTGTGTTGTTCAGTTACACATAGAATTTTCCAAATTCTCTTGAATGGAAAAAAAAAAATCTTCTGCTTTGGTTTTGAACAGAAATTCCAAATTTCTGCAGAAATTCCATGCGTCTGAGAGAAAGTGAAAAAAAAATCTGCAGAGGAAATATCATATATCACATATACTTGGAGTCAAATGACCTGGACAGAAGAGCAATGTTTTCCTTTTTTGCTTTCCCTTGAATGCTCACTTGCAGTCTCCTCAGTGCTGTCGATGTGCTGAAATATGCTATAATCACTGCTTTCCACTGTCTAATGGCCAGCATGCACAGGAACTTTTCCCATAGCAGAGAGAATGACCCAATCACTCTGTCTTGTAACCTTGGAAAATTAAAGCTCATTTTCCCTGAAAAAAGTAAAACTGACTACAGTTTACTACATGCACAAAATAGATTACCAAAGGAAGACAAATATTTTTGTTTCTTTTCTAATCTTGTTCAGGTATATTTATTTTAAAGGCTACTTGCAATTTCAGAGAGGAAATGGGCTTTTGAAATTGTTTTACTTTCCAACACTGTATGCCAATAGGTTGCCTTTTCACCTTTTTGTCAGCTTGGGGGCTGTATGAAAAGGCAAAATACAGAAAAGCAAAAAATCAGACTACAAATCAATCTCCAGAAAAAGAAAATATTCTATTATTGTAATTTCAGATAGATGGTATTTGTAGAGAAAACAACCCATTCTCATTAAGAATGAGATTTAGCTTTACTTTTTCACACTGAAATAGAACTTTAACCCTTGAGCAATCCCACAGAAATAATTTTATATTGTTAATGTTCAATGTGAGACCTTGATCCCACTGAAGTAAATGGCAGAGATTCCATTAACTGCAGAAGAGTCAGATTAATTCCTCATCTCCTTGGCTGTTAGAGTCTGTCCTGCCATCTACCTAGCAGCATAAAAAAGTAAAGTACCATCACAGAAAAGGATTATGTACCTTTGATGAGCATCATGTCATTTGGTAATACAGACAATTTAAATAATATAGTACAGATTATTAATCATTATCATAMATCAGATTCTCGTCTTTGTGCTCACCTTTATTGACTTTCACATGTATGGCATCTTTCTAGAATATAATTTCCATCAAGTTCTAAGATTTAGCTCATGCCTGCTTACATTTACCTTGTTGGTAGCTGCGGTACTGTTTAATGTTAGGGTCAGCATTACAGGAGGGAAGTTGATTAGGGATGCATGTGTTTGGAAAAGGAATTGATGGACTACTTCTGTGGAAGGGAATAGTCCTCTTCAGGAACTGTTTACTGTTCTCTTTGTAGGATACTTTCTGTTGCCATGGAAATGATGGATTAGTTTTGTTTGCGGAAACTTGTGAACTTCCATAGTTCAGGGGTCCACGGTGCAGGACACACTTGCAGATGAGTGCAGGCAGTTGGCTGAGGGACAAAGGGAAGTTTTGCTGGAGGTCTCACTTGGAAATGATGACTCCGGGAAGTGAAAGTTTGACTTAGTTCAAGTTGTGATGAGCATACAAAATAGATTTACATTCATCCAAGTTCATTTGCAAGTTGTGGATATGCAAGTGAGTTTAATCACTGATATCTTGCAAGTGGACTTTCAGCAAATCTCAAGCTGCGGTTACGGCTCCTTCCTTAGTAGCAAAAATGTATTATAGAGTAGGAGTGAAAAGAACAAAGTTCGTTGGTGGAGTATAGGCTTAAACATGAGCCAATATAATGTGGCACTTAACTCATCATTCTCTATTTTGTTTTGCTCCTGTGAAACAAGAAGAAACAGCCCGGCAACATTTCTAGGTATTAAACTCTTTAAGAGAAGGAATATGTCTCTTTGTGTACACTTTGAAGTGCCTCCAACACCTTGGTTCTTTATAAATTGTAGTAATAATAATCATTTATTGCTGTGCAGTGTGGTTTGGTTTCCCATTTACATCCAGTGTGATTGGTTGTGCTGTGTTGCTGTCCTGTTCATCACTTCTCACCTTGCACTTACATGCAACTTCTATTATGGTTATTTTTAGAATACATAAGGCACTCAAATAACATGATTACAAGTGTGGAACAACAGCTTAGGAAACAGATAGGAGGACAGTTCACAGAAAGAGGCAACATACTGCACCTAAGCTGTGCAAGATCAAACCTGACACTGTAAAATCAAAGAGAGAGGGCTTAATAGGAAAACAATGAGATGAGACTACAATGACTCCTGCTTTTTCAAAGTTGAGCTACCATCATTTAATGAGTTTCTGGATTTATTTAAAAAATTCTATAGGTATGTATCCACGTGTGTGTCTATATAGGCAATATATGTGTGTAAATATGTGCATGTACACCTGGGTCATGTGTTTTGTGTGTGTGTATGTGTTTTACAAAATACACAGAAAATAGCGTGCTGCAGGAAACAAAATGGACCATTTGTAAGGTCCTATAGTACTGTTTTACATTTCTGGAGAGAAGTAAAATGACCATAAGCTTCCCTTTCATGGAATCTGAGCAATCTTCATAGAAAGCCTCATTTTCTGTCAGCTTCAGGAATGACATACATTTACATGCATTCAGACAGTTTGTGATGCCTGGAGGCAATGAGTAGTGGAGAGAGGTGCAGTGTGGAATGCTCTCCCAGCTCTGGCTGACAGAGGGTACTGAGTGTTTTGTTCCAGTTGTCAGACGTTAGAGCACCCCTGCGATTTCTCCAGCTTTGTGCTGAAGGCTGTCTTGGGTTCTTATCGCCAGGATGGTGCTGAGCTGGTGGAGGCATAAAAGAAACTTTATCTCCCCTCTTTACTTCAGTGTAGCAGGGGAATGAGCCCAATATATGGCCACTACAGGTAAAGTCCGTAAGTCTGTGTTCCTCAAGGTATTGATGTTTCATGGCATCTATCAGGTACCAAGAAATGGAGAAATTTTGCATCAGATATAACTATTACCACTAATTTTTTCTTCTGTTGAATTAAATACTGTAATTGGTTTGTCACAAATGCTACAATAATATTTTGTTTGAAAAATAAAATGACATTTATTTTGCATATAACTGAAGCAAATTTTAAAATTATTATAACCCCTCCTGTCATAGGTACTCTTTACTATAATCCTTCCCTGAAAATGCTTGTTTGCCCTAAACCTGTTAGATTATCTATATTCATTTCTGCTGAAGGACCTTCTAAAACATTATGGCTCTCACAGCTGGAAACTTTATTCTAGCCTCTGGTCAATTTTACTTATGGTGAATAGAGTCTCATTTATTTTTGGTTTCATCATCTAAGTTTAAAATTCATTTTGATGCTCCTTCACTTGGCTCACCTTTCTCTGATCATATTAGGTCAGGGTGTGTATACAACTGGCTAACATGCAATGGGACTCTGCATAAAGCACTGGCTGGAGGTTTTATAATTTGCCGAAGAGCATAAATTTATTATTACATTTCTGTATTGATGTTACATTTCTTTACATCTCTCAGAGTAAGAAAAGGTAGTTAGACATTATTCTAAATAAAGAAATTATATCTCTGTAGATTTTTTAATTGATTTTGAATCATTAAGGCTTGATATTTAAGGTGATGTATGCATCCAAAATAATTTTAACATCTTGAAGCAATGTAATTTTCACCTAGAACTACTTTTAATTTCAATTTTACTTCAAGAGGGATTGCTACAGGTCTTAAATAGTTGTCAGAAATGTCCATGATAAGGTGACATCTGGATGAAATTTAATGGTTTAAGAAAATAATTCTTGTTAAGTAATATAACTCAGCCTGAAACAGATGAAGGTCCATCCTTCTAAATAATTTTTAATTTTAATAATTATTTTGGAGAATTTGTAGTTATTGAGAGCAGAGAACATGGGATAGGGTATAAGTATTCCATCTCTACTGCTTAGAAGCCCACAGAATAATGTAGTCAGTAAAGAGGCGTCTGGGGACATTAGTTGACAAGGTCAAGTGGTCGGATTTAATCAAATTCATTTTGTAGCTGGAGATTTAGTCATGGTTATAAGACAGAGAAGTCATCTCAAATAAGAAAGCCTAACAAGAAGGCAATATATCATCTGCATGAAGTGAAATATATTGCTCTCAGCCATTTAGCTCCATGTCAGAATTAAAGGAAGGTTTTGGAAGTACAAGTCTAGCATGAGCTATTTAAATACCAGTAAGTGATAATGTAAAGCAGTTGTGTTTTTTTTTAGTGATATTGTGAATCTCTGGTAACAGTTAAACATTATTGCTACTGGGATACACTTATGTCATGGACTGGTTCAGGAGAAAGATCTGTATTTCATTACCACTTTGAAAGTTTCTATAGTTTTAACATAAGGAACTGGTTTTCAACAACTTCTACTGTCATCACGGAAGTTTTAGGCAGATACAGCATTAGTTTCAGACAGAACCGGTCTCTGACTTTCTTATGCAGTTTGAAAATGGAAGACGCTGCAGGAGCTCAGCTGCAGAAACAGAAACTGAGCTGTCTTGTAGAGCATTGCTCATTACCTCAATTTAAGATTCAGATCATTCGAACTGTTTGAAGTTTAGAGCTCTGTATGAGCTACCAAATTTTGGAACAGAGAGTATGAAATTGTGATGATTTCAAGATCTGCAATCCTCTCAGAGTACAGGGGGATTTGTTATGAATCACAGATCAATATTTGATCCTGGTCTAAAATTGGAACCAGACTTGCTGTGTCTCATAAAGAACATCCTCCGGTGTTTCAGTTTTTTTACTAGGTTCACTTAGTATACTGGGGTCATTTAGTATATGCATGCCTTTGTGTTCTAAGATCAACTTGTTATAAATGCTTTGCTCTGAATTTTAAAAATTTGAATGAGTTGAACTTATTCCAACTTGTTTTCTTGCATTCAATTCAAGATGCTATTTTCAATATATAGGTATTTTTAAAAAATGTATGCAACCCAAAATGAAATAATTAAAGTAAAGAAAATAGATTAAAGCTGTGTATTTTTATACAGTGGAGATTTCTCAGAATTAAAGGCTCTAGGAATAGGACTGTCCAATTATATCATCCAGTCCAAATGCAGGAAATTGAAGTAAAATTTTCCTTTTTCTTTCTTTTTTTAAATTTAATTGATTTTTGAAGCTATAAATGAAAGTGCTTCACCTTTATTTTTCTTTAGTTTTCATGATGCAAAATCTCACCATGACAAGTACTTAGGCATTTTCTTGATTAGAAGACTAAACTTCCCGTTCTAGAAGTCTCTGACACTGCTCCTTCTTATATATTATCTTTTACTGAATATTGTTCTCCGATATTATCCTCCTATCTTGGTCATAGTAAAGAGAGGTGTGACTTTAAAATAATACACAAATTCTTCATTAGTAACTCCAGTGTGTAATTCAGGAAATGGATGAGTATGAGCAACACATACAAAATTCTGCCTTTTTGACTTGCACCAGTCCTACAGAGTGAGTGAAAGGGAATTTAAAATAAGTGAAAAAACCTGTTGAATAAATCAGCTTATCTGTGGCTATTTGAGTCATGTAATCTACCATTTTATGACCAGAAAGTGGCCACAGGAACAACCTCCAGGGAAAGAATAATTTAAACATTTCAAAAAATCTCCCTAGGATTTTTTTGGTCACTGTCCAAAAAACAGGAAAATGCAAGCAGGAATATAAGATCCATAAATTAGATTGTTTGGTGCTCATTATAGAACTACTTTCACATAAAGAGAAGCTGCTTTGAATGAAACAAGCTATATACACAAATAAACTCATAGGTTTGGCAGTTAGCTTTATTTAGTTGCTTACATCAAAGTGTAAAGTGTGCAAAGTAATTTGTTTTTATGATTGGAAAACACTACTTAGTTGTATTGATGAAAATGATTTTACAAAATTGAGGGCAACTTTCTCCCTTGCGTTCTTGATGGGAAAAGGCTAGGGAGTGGTTATTCTTCAGGATTTTTATTTTGAGAGCCTCCACCTTAACCCTTTAAAAAGTGGCTGGGAAACAATCATGAACTCTGATTTTCTCTTTTTTATGCTGGTAGCATTCCTAACTGTCAGTATCAGTCAAAGGATTGTCTCTAGAGCAACATTTTTGGAAGCAGCTTGATTCAAAATTTAAATTTAATTTTCAAAAGGGATTAAAAAGGAAAACTGAAAAGAATTCTAAGTTACTGAGACACTTCATAAAAATTGCAACCCTAGTTTTACATTTTAAAGTGCTACATAAACTTTTGGATATTACCAGTGGATTTTAGAAGGAGAGGGGGATTTGAACTAAATTTCATTGTGAGTAGATATAATATGGAGGAGATAAACACTACACATACTACCAATATGTTAAAAATCAATGATGAATTTAAATCAACCCACTTTGAGAATAGTTTAGTTTTACTGTGGTGTAAGGTGGGCTACTAAAAATCCTGTCAATTTTCTTTAAAGAATACGGCGTTACAAAGTACTGAGGGACTCAGAACTGTACTTTCCCTTTGTTGTTCAGTCCACTGCATTATTGTATCTTTCACTTATTTTCTAAGTTTGCTGTGCAAAATAAGTATCTGGTTCTGAAGGTAGAAAACCTTAGGGGGTCACACTTTCAAAAGACTGCATGGGAAGATTTCCTTTCTAATGTAGTCAATTCTATTTATAGGATAAAGGCATAAACTGAAGAGTTGCATAAATTATGAACACCCCCTTAATAACCCAAAACATGTCCATGCTGCTGAGAGGAACCTAAAATCTCAAAAAGAGAGTCTATGCTGGCATAGGCTTTGAAGTTTCAATATATATTCTTATTCATGATGATGATGCATAGTTTTATATATACCTCAAAGTGGTAAACAATACCAGTTCTGATACATACAGAGGACAATTTATGCAACTGCTCTGAGGGGGGAGAGCTTCATTTGCACAATATTAGGAACAGATAGGATGCAAATACAGATGATACCATAGACTCTACCAGCTATCACTATGCATTTATGTAAGAACATTCATTTCATGGATATATAGCAGAAGAAAAACTTGTTGGAAAAAAACTTGAAGAAGATGAATGTGATTATAAGGCCATAATGGTAAACTGGTACAATGGTACCTATAGGGGAATCATCATATATGCTTCCAGTTTTCTATTTTGAATCTCTTGATCATGCTTCTATGAATATTGTTGAGACGCTAGTGTGTATGCAACCTCCTTCACTGAAACTGGACAAACTGAGATGCCCATACTAGTTAATTTGGGAAGAACAGAGACACTGTCAATCGCTTCCAAAACATAACATAACAGTTATGGAAGAAGACCAAGGAGAAGAGAAAATGCTATTTTACTTCAAACTCTGCAACTAAATTKGTACTTTATACTCATGTCACTACTTTATGAGACTTGCACTCTGAAGTCATAAACAGTAATTTGACAATATTAATGTTATCTTTTCAGTGTTAAGCTGTGTCTACATGAAGTACTGCTGTTGGTTTATCCAAAAACAAATTAAGATAGAAATAAAGATTTACAAAGCATTACAGCTGTTCTTTCCCTTTTTCCTGTTTTTTTTTCTATTCCACTATTCCTTAACTTTCCTTCATTTTTTCTCATATCTTATTCTGAACTTCTCCCTCTCTGTGCTTATAAGCTACAAGGAAGTTCATGCTACATTATTGTTTCCATCTCTGAGAAAGGTGCCTCTCTCAGAAGCCCAGACTGTACAGCATTAAGACTGTGCTAAGGGTAGTATGTTCATGGGGAGGGTAAGGTCATGGAAAGCAGAGAAGTTCTCTGAGTTGTAACAAAACTGGCCTCTGAAGCTCACACACATGCCAAAACAGTAAGTTTCTGCTGCTGTGGGCTGCAGTCTTGCTACTGGCAGAAATCTGCAATGTGGTGGGGGATTATATATCTTTCAGTACGTTTCTAAGTTTTAAGTGGCCATCTGTAAGCAGTGGGGTGAATGGGCTGCATTTCAGACAACCAAGGCATCCAGGAATATTTCCTCATAGGACACAGCTCCTTCCATCCCACACTCCAGATGCTGCCATATGTGTGATACAATATCTTGTTGTGAACATGCATCCATGTTTTCAGCTTTGTTCAGTCAAAAAGCTTTCTCTAGCTATGCCACACCTACTGAATTTTCTTTTCCAGCTGAAGGCACAGCACATGACAGGTTAGCTTGTGCAATTCAGTTTTGCAGTGGAATCTTGCTGATGTTGAGATATATTTTTTTTTCTATGAGGAGAGCATGGATGTCAGAATTAGGAGCTGTGTTGCATGTATAATTTTTCAGAAAGAAATGCTATTTTTTTCCAGGCATTGCTACAATCCTGGGCAGTGAAAAAGAGTATTTTACATTATTATGAAGAGAATTATCATGGCTATTCTGCGATTCTGATTTAAAGTTGCCCAAAATGTCTAAGCAGTTTGGTAGACTATCATTTTGTTCATCTATCAGATTATGTGAGCAATATCAGAGAGCATCCAGTCAGGAAATGAAGAATAATCTTTGCCACTATTTTTGGATAAAAAATAAGATGTAAATTTTAATGTAAGATGAAAAGTATCTTGCATAACTGAACTATCAAAAGAGATCAGTGATTTCTGCTCTAAACAAATACGTGAAAAGTGACAGGAAACTGACCCCAAGAAAATGCCAAGCTTTGCACAAACCAAAAATTATCTTGAATTCAAAGAATACCCTTCTCAGGAAAAGTCTACTTAGGAATCCAGAAAGTTTCTGAGGTCACCATTTATTTCCATGCCATTCTTCCCTCTCCATATGTAGTGGACATGGGTTTTGGACTCTAAAAACTGGCAGATCTCCCAGAATGGATGCAAAGGTCTGGACTATCAACGTGAAGTCTGACTCAGCACTGATTCCAGCACTCTGTGAGTCTGGCTTCCCACATTGCTGCATCCATTGAAATCTTGTGGCCAGGAACTTCACTGTAGGGTTGTGATCACTCCTAGGGAGTAAAACATTCGCAAAAAAAAGTAGTAGCAATTTGGTTCTAACTTATTAGCCGGATTGGTTGAAAGGGCAGTTCATATCCAGTGGTCTCACCCATTCTCTCTGGATATCGTCAGATCTTCTGAAGGTTCCTGTGCATGTGAGGAAACTGCCTTGCAGCATTTTTCCTATATGTCATCCAGAAACACATTGGTAGAGTTATTTGTTCTTTATTTCAAMAGCCAGAGGAAGCTTTACTTCTAAATTCAAAGCTCAGACTGATCGTCTATYAGCTGCCCAGCAATATATTTAGGTCTATTTTCTTGCTGTCTTAGAATACGTGCATGTCTGGCATGACTGCACAGAAAATCTACACATTGTGAAATAAGAATAAACCGTAGAGTTTTCAAAGAGCTGGGAAAAGTGTGAATTGTCCCATATTCATGCTACAGGGGTATTAATTCTGAGCCTTAATAATTTCATGGTCAGTCTAGTCAACTATTTCACTACTGACCAACAAAAAAAGAGGAATAAAGTTTTCAAAAGCTTTGCCATGTACTCTTTCTAATACTCTAAGTGGATAATACTTGGGAAAATACCAGCTTTTTCTTTCCCATTCAGAGCTAAAGAACCAAACACTATGATTAAGATCATGGAAGAATCCAAGTCCTTACAATGGAAATCACAATCTAAGAGCCCAACAGAACCTATGCAATTATATTTTTAACATTACATATTCTTATTGAATGTTACGAATAATCAGAACTTGATTACGTATAAAAGACAAAAATCAAGCATATTTTCTTCCAAATTCAATTGCTGCCTAAACTTTATATCTTCATTATACAGCAATATCTTTGCATACAATAGCCTGTATCCAGATTTATGTGAGAATTCTGAAGTGATTTTTCCTCAGTGTACAGTCTTTTTTATGCAAAAAAAAAAAGGAAAGGAAATCCATAACTGCTAGTCAAGAGGTTAATTCTGCTTCCAAGAAAATATTTCAATATTTTAGTATTTCCTCCGTTCAATGAGAGAATGAAAAGGTTGTTCTAAGAATCACTAAGTGCTCCCCAAAGAAGGACATTGTTTTTAAAATTATGCATATTATCTAGGTGTAAGAAAGCTGCTAACACTTGAAGATCATGAAACCTAAGCTGCACTTTTCTTAATTTCTTTGCCAGAGTATAGGCATTCCAAGAATTTAAGTTTTAGACTGTGATAACCACTGAGTTAGAGAGTTTCTATAAATCTTTGTAGAATCTTAGCAAGGTATAGAGAGTTGCAAGTGATGAAGTTCAAGATGATTAAGAAGTGAGCCTCTATGGAGGTTATTTTCTTCTTCTCAAGATATTGTAATTAACTAAAAGCATATGTCTTCCAAAATGGTCCTATGACACCACTTCKCACATCCAGTTACTATTTTGGTTGAAGAGAACCACATAACTACATTTTTAAACTATTCTTACAGCATAATTTCCTAATTATCTGTCTGTACCCTCAGCTTTTCTTTCCCCTGCCCCCATGCTCAGATGCTGCAGTTGCCTCCCACCAAGGGTTACTGGTCCCCAGGCCAGGCTGGCAAAGCATTCTGTGACCACTGTCTGGTTGCTACAGGCAACATTCAACAGGTGAACCTGAAGAGCCAGTGAAGGGCATGCACAGGCAACTGCAGCCTTGGTATGGACAATATTATAACTACAGCAGTTCAGAAAATTCTGCAGCTGGGGAGGGAGAGGTGATTTGTAAGATTTAAAAAATCGACTCCGAATGACTCTCTCTGCAGGTTAACAGAAAATGCTGGGCCTATTCTTGAGCGCTGAGGGAAAGCCACACCACTCGACTTGTGTCCATGTGACTCAAGCCCCTGCCATAGCAAAAGAAAGTGGCCTTGCCCACAGAGCTTATCAGAAGCAGCTCCCGGTGAGCAGCACCGGAGATTGGCTTAACAATAACACAGCGTCAGTGATCATGTGCGGAGCTCGAGCTGTTCCCTGGCCCAGCTTCAGCAACTAGACATGGCCTGCTAGAGATTTTTTTCATCTGGGATATACTACATGCTACTTGTTTTGCCAAAGAAAATGGGCAATTTCCATGAAGTATTAAAATGTACTAAATGAAAGTTCCTCTATAAATTAGAGAAAATGGCTCATCAGTTTACACCATTAATTGTATTTGAATACAGCAGGCATATGTATATTTCTTTTTTGGCATTTCACAAACAACTTTTTTAACTTTAGGTAAATAGGTCCAAAATAAACTGAAATACACTAAAAGGACTAAGTGTAACAATCCTTTAAACGATCAAACATCTCTCTGAATGGCCATAGAAATAATACAACTTTATATGTCCTCTTTTGAGCTGATGAAGCAGAAAATACTTAATGCCTCAGAATAGACAAAATATCTAACTAACATTACTGTTTAAATATTAACAAAAGCAGGAGTCAGCATAAAAATGATGCTCTTATGTAATTTACTCTAAACAGTATTTAAGAATAAACACTTAGAGACTCTAGCACTGCTTCATTTTGAGTTGCTGTTTATCACTTATTTGTAACTGGTTTGTACCACATATAATGTATTAACTTTTAGGTTACAGTGGCAGTTTTACAAGTTACAGTTCATATATTGCTCAAATGTTGGAAACAGATTACTCGACTTCATTTTTTTACACCTAAACAGCAGGTTTAAAGGTAGTATCTGTCAAATTCCCTGTGCAGAGTAAAAACTGTGTGAGAGGCTGGCAACAAAACAGAAACAGAAACAGTCAACTTATATGAAGGAAGACATTGCTATTTCTGATTAGGGAAGCAGACTGAGATTTAAGAAAATGTTGAGAATGGATAAAGATCAAATATTAACTTAAATTTGAAAGATGGGTATCTCATCCATGTAAGCCCCCTTTTGAGCCTTATTCTGCAACAAAAACATAGCAGAGCATGTCACTTGGTGTATTCTTATCATATTTATCTATTGCCATAGAATACCTTCCTGAAAACACTACCGCTGTTACACTGGCACTTAACCAAGAGCCTACACTTCAAGGAAAGAAATTGAAACACAAATTTGGCACACCACAATCACTTCAGCTAACAGAAAACACTTAGTATTTACTCAGATTTTTAAAAGTATCCGAACAGCAACAAATGTTAAATAATGTTCACAGATTCCATCACGATTTTTTAAAATCAAAAAGCGGTTTTGTAAATTCATTTATCATTTACAAACATTATTTTCTAACAAAATGGGAGGGAAAATTTTAGTACATTGCCATATTAGAATTTCTGCTGCTTACATGAAGACTTCTGAAATATTGCCCCAATAAATAAGCACCGAACGTTTTGAGAGGCCAAGCCAAACACTGCTTCTGTTGAGAGTATTTTGACCACAGAGGTAAGAGTGAAAGCAATGCTTAACAGTTTACCTGAACATAAGTAATTTAACTCCTGCTAGTGAAGCTCTAAGAACACTTAATGTTGTATTACATTCATGTGTCAGATGTGAAATTTCTGCGAGCGCAGTAATAAAGACATTTCAGTATCAAACGTCCTTCCTTGGCATCCATGAAATCAGGCTGATTCTCTTTTGTTTGTGTGGATAGTGTTTTTTTTTCCAGGAATTTTGAAAAGTTAGTGTTTGACAACACTGAGAACATGGTAATGGGTGTGCAATGCTCGACAATGCACTGAGATACAGAGAGCATAGTCTGTTCATAGTGGGTCACTTACAACTATGTACGTAAATGAGATTGTTCAAGTCATTAAAACAGAATATTCAAGAGGAATTTTGTCCTAAAGACATAGACTGTAAACACGAGCATTGCTAATAGTTTTAGCTTTGTCAAAACACTTAACTGGTATCAGTAAYGGGAACGTCAGATCTCGGCTTTTACCGTGCAAAAAAAAAAAAAGCTCACTATTATCACTATTTAGAAGGGCGAAAGTAACGAAGCCGAGCGAGTCAGTCGGTTTGTCTCCCTCGCTCACCTACGAGTCAAAACCCGATCGCTGGGGGGGGCAAGCAGCGACGGTCGCACAGCCACGACTCCCCAGGCCACCGCAGCCGAGTGCAAGCGGCCGGACGACCGCGTGGGAAGGACGCTAACAGCTCGCTCGCCCGTCCGTCCCTCCGTCCGACGGCACAGGCAGCGCCCGGGGCTCCGGGCCGGCTCCGGCGGCGGCAGCGCAGCCCAGCCCGCGCGCGGCGGCACCTGCGAGGCGCCGCGGGATGGCTCCGTCCGGAGGAGGTGCTGGAACAACTGCCCGGAGCGCCCGGCCTTGGGCCGCGCGGGACCTCCCGGCCTGGGGGCCGGCGCGGCAGGAAGCGCCTGCTCCCTCCGCGGGCAGCGCTGAGGCCGAGGCTGCGCGGCGGAGCGTGGGGGCACCGGCTGTGCCGGGACACCCCGGGGGATCCCTGTGCGGGGCGGGGGGACTCGTGCCGGCTGCCTGCTGTCACCGAGTTTCTTCGCCCGTTCGCCTGCCGTGCCTCTTTCGGGAAAGTTGCGGCTCTCCCCGCCACTACAAACCCTGGCAGCGCCGGGACGATTGAAGCCTCCCGCCTCGACAGCCCGTGCCCCAGAGGCAGGAGGCGATTTGCATGCGGACTTGTCGCTGGTAGTAGCCACTGCCCGTCAAGCCTGACGGACAAACGCCCCCCTCTTTCCGCCCCCCCGTCCCGGAAAGCCCCTCCCTCGCCCCCTCCCTCGCCGGCACCTCCTGCCGCCTGTCAGTCGGAGCGGAGCGCGGCGCGGGCAGCGGAGGCGGCGCGGCAACGGCAGAGAGCGGGCGGGAGAGGGAGAGAGAGAGCGAGGAGCTAAGCTCTCCCCTCCCTCTCTCCCTCCCTCTCTTCCTTCCTCCTCTCTCCCTCCCTCCCTCGCTCCTTCCCCTGCTCCCTCCCTCCGCTCTTTCTGCTTCTCTCTCCCCTCATTCTCGCTTTCCGTCTCACCCGCCCCGATCTCCGTTTCTCTTCCCCTCTTCCTCCGTCACGCGCGCACACACTCTTTCCCTTCTCCTTGTTTTTCTGTCATTTGACTTTGTGTCTTAAAGCGGTCACCGGCTTCTCTATGAATCCTGTCTGTTGATCTGTCACCCTCCCTCCACCCCTGTCCCCTCCCAGCTCCACTCCTGTACCTGGAGCAAGGCAGGAGCGGCAGCCGAGCAGCATGTCCCGAAGGAAACAGAGCAAACCCAGGCAGATCAAACGTAAGTTTCCTGAGGGGGGCTCCCTCTAACAGACTTTTATTTATCTCGTTCTTGGGAGACGCGAGAGAGGTGGCTGTGGGGAGCACTAGGGGGGTCCGGAGTACRGACCAGTGATGAAACTTTGGCAGAGAGGCTGAGGATGGGGAGAGAGAAAGGGGACATGAGCGAAAGCCGGGAGCCGCTCCAATGCGGGTTGAGCAGGCTCCTCACCGTCTCGGGTTTTTTTGCTCCCTTGGAGCTCGTGCTGCCACCCCGTAGTCTGCTCAAACTATTGCTCCGTGTTTCGGAGTGAGATCGCTCATGTGTTTTCAAGTTGAGGTAGCGCCGGGAGAGCACACAAACCAGCCTGCGAACACCGTACCT
>JACAXG010000029.1:1195738-1430738 GCA_018881555.1 Amblyornis subalaris | reverse complement strand
TAAACATAAAATATACTTCGCAAGTATTACAGAGGTAAATTACTAATAAGAAAACTTGCTGCAGAGTCATACAGCGTACTGGTAAAAGATGTTCTTTGGTCAAAGCACGATTTCTTAAGTCAGAAGGAAATTTTCTACTTTGCATGATAAGATGACTAGAGCAAATTATAAGATGGACAAGATTTTTGTTTTTAAAAAAGAGAGGAGCTTTTTTCTTTCTTTTTATATGATTTTTTTGAAACTTTTAAAATATGTCCCTAAAGAGGGCAAAGGAATCCTAGAGACTCTTGATGAGGTATTTTGACTGTACGTATGTCCCAGCTTCAGTTTGTGAGCAGTCACTCTAACACAAAGATATAATTGCAGTTAATTTAAATATAGCCTGTACATTAAATGTTAGGGGAAGCCAGTTTTCCTCTTCGATTTGCATGGATATGCCTTCAAGGTTGTTATATTCCCAGTGAGGCTTTCACCTGTGGGTTTTTATTAGTTTTTTCTATTCAAATGAGGGACAAAACAGACTTACTACTAGATCAATGTATGTTCACCATTTCTATCCAAAGTCCTACGACTTGTATATTATATATTCTCTAAAAAAGTCTGCTTAAGCTTTCTTTGCATTCCATCTGTAAGAATGCTTTTAGTCATTTGTGTTACAGGTATTCAGTGTGTAGCAGTTTGCATAGCTTCTATTCGAAATATTGAAGTTCATTTCTCTTTTTCGGATGCAGATTAAAAGGTTTAACTAAAATAATAGGTTTGAGTTGAAAAATTACTGTGATTGAGAAAGCGATGTACCCCTTTAAAAGTATTAGCATAAAGATAGCACATTTGTTTATTATGTTTCAAAATCAGCTTCTAGTATCTCTGCCACAGGTAACAATTGACTTTTCAGGCTTCAAGTTAATAGCCTTGTCTCTTGCTTGTAGGGATCAATATTAGTATTAATTAATCACCATTATCAGCCCTAGGATCTGGTTCTATTTGTTGTTACATCAGCAAAATATCAATATAGAAAGTGGACTCTCTGATCGTCATGGCAACTTCATCTCTTGGGTCAAAGAAAGTTTATCTTATCTGTGCATGGAGAGTGGCAAACTGTTTAGGGATCTAGTTTGAACTCTAAGAACATTGATTTAGTTTTTGTTTGTGAATAGAGGCTGAATTCCAATCACAAGGGATAGGTAAGATTTAAATATTAATGCCCACCGGCTTGTCTGAGAGGGTGTCATTACCACTACTGTCGGATTGTCTTTTTGAGATGGCACAATGGTAGAGGAGAATTGTGTAGTCAAGATTATTTACGGTTTAGTAATTTGTGCATCGGACAAACGGGATTTAAAGTGGAGGTATGGAAATTCTGTAGCATTTGTGCGGTAATATTACTTCTCCCAATCAATGTGTGGTTAGGGTTTCTTCCCCTTAGTTAACTGTAGAAATAGCACAGAAACACAGATTATGAATTGGTAGGAGGAATATGTTTCATAATGCATTCTCCCTTCAGAGATTTTTTAAGAAAGTGTTTGAGAAGTGTAGAGAAAGAATATCAATGTTCCACTCACTCGGGAATTAATGGCAAATAGCCATCGTGGAAAATCTGAATGCTACAGTCTGGTTACAGTTATTTTTGTGTTTTATAAGTTGATACAGTTACCTCATGAGTTTGTGATAATAAAATATTGATAACACTATTTTATCATTCAAAGCTCTCTTTTTCTATATTCTTAAGTGCTTCTTAAAAGTTCTTATCTTAGACGATGCACCTGAGACTTTTTAGTATATATAGTAATAGTRTGGTTAAATCTCACTTGGAGGGGTTTAAAGATATAATGACTGCAAGCACAAGGTTTACTTTGAGACACAAGTGCACTTTCTTTACCCAGTTGTTTGTAAGTGTATGCATTTATTTATTTGTTTGTTCTTTAGTTCCTTTGTTCCTTAGGACATGCTTTATTGGAGATGAACATACAGATAAATTTGTATATAGATGAAGAGTATCAGTATGCTTGCCTTCTAGTCATAATATTTATTCTTTTTCGTTCCTAGYATGTGAAGTAACAAAAAGTCTATGTGTTTTACTGATGCAGCTAAATATTGTTTTAGGAAATCCCAAATGCAATAAGATCAATTCAGTACATTTGCAATATTGAAGAGTTCTTATAAAAATTGTGAAATAAACCATCCAACTAAAAGCCAAACACTTGCATAAAGCTTACAGCGCAGAAGGAATCACTTTTCGGTATTGACATTTCTCATTGATTATTCAGTTTTATCTAATGCTTTGAAAGGGTAGTGCCATCATGAGTTGGTAGCAGATGCGGTCACTTGTCACAGGAGCCTTTTCTTTTTTAAAACAGAGAAAGGGATCTATTTTCATATAAATACATACAGTCTTCTGTTGTATTTTAATAGCTCCTGATATTGTTTGTGCAATCATAACATTGAAATTATTTTGTATAAGTTAAAATATTGCAATAAACGAAAAATGTTCCCATTTTCCTATTACAGATATTGAATAAATCTTATCCTTGTTATTTTCCATCTATCTTCTCATTTTTCATATGTCTCATGTTTCCTGTGTTGGGGAAGGGTGTTATGTAACATTGTCACCCTTTGTAAATGCTAATATTTTTTTATATTTTTAAGAATTAGCTAGGATTTGAAAACAGGTTTAGTAAGTGTGAAGATGTATTTATTATAAGAAACCTTTTCTATTTATAGAGCTAATTGGGTGCAAGGCTTATTTGTCTCTTCAATCTTTTTCTATATTCATTCAATTTCTTAACTGTGAGCATGGAAATAAAGCTGGAGTGTGACCTTTAACTTTATTATTTTTTGATTACCACCGTATTGTTTTATAAAACTCTATAATCAAGGTTTATTCAATTACAATTGTTTTACAATGTGAATACAATTTAGTAACAGAGTATCAAAAATAGCAATGCTTTAGTAATTAGTGAGTTACACTGACTTATCTTTATAAACTCTTCTCATACATTACTTTTTGCACTCACATAAGTGAATTAGTGATGTTGCTTTATTCTTCCAGACAACTGAAGCTTTCAGACTGTGATTAGCTGATACAGCTGCATGTCACACACTGTTTTTACTGTACTCGGTCTTTTTACCTTAGATTCGGTATAGCAGAGGACAGTAAAAATCTTCTTGAATCCAGACACTTTTCCATTTTTCCTTTCCAAATAATAAAGGTCTGATGCCAGCTGCAGTAAAATACTACAGCATTTCCCATGTTATTGGGTTTCCTATCCATCTAATGCTTTTTTAGAAGGTATAAATATATGAGTAACKTAAGGAACGCAATCTTTAACTTCATTCATAGAAGCAGTCCCGTTCATAGTACTTAAAATGAATGTGAAATGTTTATAGGATAGGAACTTAAAAATACTCACAACCACAAATGGTATCTAACGGTTTGGCGTATGTAAAATTAGAATGTAGAGTAGAGTAGAGACTAGGTTTAAATGAAGCATTTTCGTTATGTTCAAAGGAATTCCATGGTTCACGTTTTGTCTCCTGTGCTATGCGTGTTCCTTTTCATATTATCCGAGAAGTGAAAGTCTACATATTGTGGCAAAAGTTATATAGAAAAATATAATTGCTTTCTAAACATATTTGCAATTGTTATTGAAAAGTGATTTTCAATGAGAACAGAACAAGTTTTACTGTAAAATAAGAAATTTCTCATAGACTCAAATACGATGAGAGAAGTCTTTTTGTGTGTCAATTGTAAAGATTTTCTCTGCTGAAGTGGAATAATCTTGAAAATAATTTTTATGGCAATACATGGAGGTGTTCATTTAGGCTGAGAAAAGGTTCTGTACAGGGTGTTGTTCTTTTTTACTTTTATAGTTGCAGCACAAGCCTCAAAAGAGTGCTGTGTTTTACTAATGTAATTGGGATCATCATTAGAACCCTGCTATTTAAGACTTGATTATATTTCTGTTATCAAATGTGTAGGTTAATATTTATAAGATATTGTGAAAAAAATTGCAAAGACATTGTCAGATCTACTTGAAATTATGTATATATTCTTTAGATACCTAGGTTTTGTCTTCACTTTTCACTTTCCAATTCAGGCTTCATATTAGATGGCAAAAAGATCCTTTCTCTGAAGTTTTGAAGAAGTACAGCAAGGATTTTCATCAAACATTTTATACAGCTTTATGCAAAGAATATGAACCATCTGTAACTGATGCGTCAAAGTAGGACACAATTGTTAAGCCAATGAAGACAATGGTAAAATTACCAAAGCTGAAGTAACAGTAGTTTTTCTAAAAACAACCTCAAAAAACCTGTCCCCACTCCCTCCCACCCTCTCATGATACAGTCTTCAGCTAATAAATATGTATGAGAAGGCTTTTGGAAGCAGTAGCAGATCATTTTTGGAAGCTTTCAATCATTGGTTTTCGAGTATTGTATCTGCTAATTGTACTTCATCCATTTCAGAACAAACGTAGACAAAATGGTTTAGTTTTGTAGGATGCAGAAGAGAAAATCTGTATGTCCATAGAAGTACTGATTTTTTTTGGCAGTTTAAATGTGTCTATAATCTATATTCATATGAAAAATGTTGAAGTACAATTGAATAGCACTGTGTATGTGAATAGGATGGAGTGCCTCTGAGAGACCCTTGGCTCCCAACTAGCTTAAGTTTTGAAGGAAACTGCCTAATTTTTTAGTAAAAACAATATTTCTATTATTTTTAAAAAAACCCAGAACTTGCTTGATAGTTGTTCCAAGAATGCATCATGGTATTTCAGTGAACACTAGGAAACTTAAGAACTGAGAGAAAAATCTCAAATATTTGACAGTTTATCTGGAAAAAATATTAGCTAGTTGCTAAAAATACAAGTGCACTCCTTAACAATGTGCATCTTGGACAAACAGACGCATATTTTGTCATCAAGTTACTTAAGCTTCTGAAGTCAGGGCTACAACTGGGTCAGATGATAAGATGAGCACAACAGAAAAACGAAGAGTGGCTCTGATAAAAACTGATTGATTGATGTCTGGCTTCCCCACCATCACAAGCAGTTGACAGTTAGTTTGGGATCAGATGATTTGGCTTTTGCGATAGAAGATGGGGCCTGGTAGGCAAGTCTGAAGGACAAAAAGGTCAGTTTCTGCACAGTGTCAGGCACTGCTGGGTTCCCACAAGGTGGGGTATTGGATTAAGATTTTGTTTAGTTACAAGACTTAACTTTCCATGGTCCACTGAAAGGCCAAGTAATCGGGTCAGTATTAATACAAAAATACAAAAGACTTTAGGTTGTGAGAGAAAGGAATGAAAACAGAGGAAGTATACCTGTTGGACCAGTGAATGACAGAAAAAACGTTTTTGCTATTTAATTTCTGTATCTACTTTAAGTGTCTTAATTTATAGCATTCGGTGATTCATAAACAGTCTGACTTTGAAAATTGGTTTCCACAGTAGATTTGTCACTGCAGCTGCAAGGAGTTTTATGTTACTTATATATTGAGGGACTGTAATGAAACATTGTGGATAAATTAATTTCAGCTTGTGAAATATTGTTGTTCTGTGACCCGTTATGTACTGGATAGCACATTGTACCTTATATACACAAGTTGATATTTTTCACTGGATTAAGAACAATTAGCATGTTATACTTAAATATAATGAAAATACATTTATGTGAAGTGTGTTTTTGTGAACTGGAGATAATTTATCAATCTATGACCATACTGAGAACAGCTGAGTGTTTATGGGGGTTTCTGTGGTTGTGTTCTTTTTTTTCAGAACACATTTACAATTAGAACTCTCTGTAATAGTCACAGAAGGAGAAAAAATGTGCAAATGAAAATCAAGACATAATAGCTTTGCAATGAAAAAAATTTTTAAGATGGCCGTGAAAATGTGTACAACTGCCACAGAATTGGAATTTGGACAGCTTGGATTTGAATTTAGGTTTTTGGACAGTTTGATACTCTCTAGAAATCCTTTATAATGTATCACTTTTCTCTGAGTTTTAAGGGTCACATCTCCAAAGGACAGTTGGGTCTCAGCTAATGCTGCTGACTTAATATCAGAAAGATGAATTCTGCAAGGTGCTGTATTGCTGATAGTATAGCTGGAATGCAGTATGAAAGAACCTGCAGTGTAACCTGGAGTGTTACCAGTAGTAAGTGATCAGTGCAGGTGAACTGGTGGCCATTTGAACAGTGATTAGTTATATTTCAAGAAAGATTGTTTACTTAGTGTCTAATCTCTGGGAACCTGTTTCATCTAAGAAATAATAATTAAACGAAAATCTTTTCCAAGAAATACACGTTTTTATCCTGACTATTTTTATACACCTCTTTTGAGGTATATGTTAAAGAAATGTTTTAAAACACAGAACTCAAGGCTTAGATAATTATTTATGAATGCAGATTTAAGACAAGGCTCTGGAAGTGTTTAAGTGCTTCTCCATTATTATTTATATCGTGGTGCATCCCTTTGGCATCAGAGCTTTGTTAAGTTTTCATACATTATTATGCTGATCTCTCACAGCATTACTAGAAATGGTCTGAAATAAGCTGTAAAAGCCTATGATAATTTGTACATAGGGTTCAGATTTTCACGTGTGTTTCTTTGACAAATGTTGCATCACAGAATAAGTAGTTCTTTTTTGAACATTTTGTACTGAAGTGTTTCAAGATATAATTGTGTGCTTAATAAAAATGAAGAGAGCTTTATTAGACTTTTCTTCAAAGTATAATACTTGGGCCTGACCAGRATGGTAGCCTGCTTTGTTGGCCGTTTGGAAATTTTACACCTCTAGGCTATACAACTGAGACCCATTTAGTTATACAAAAAGGAAAATTTGGATTGGTAAATCAAAAAGGGAAAAAAATTAATATAGCCAAAATAATCAAGATCAGCAGTTCTTATAAATGAAGAGTAACAATCAGCTACTTAGACCAGCTAGACTGTGTAATTTTATGATTAGTCCTGCAGCTTAGGAAATCTCATTTAAGTGGGAGTGTGCTTTGGGGATGTTATGACTGGTCTGATTAGTGTGACATTCGTTCTGACGTTCTTTGACTCTTGGTTCAGAAGTTTTCACTGTCAAGAAAGGTCAAATTCAGGTATGGCATTATTATGCCACAAGTTCTGGCTAAATTTGTTTTTCAACATCATTGTCAGTCAAAGGACTGTGTTTGAAGCTATTGCCTTTACATTATAAAACAAATGAGAAAAAAACATTTGGTGTGTTACTCTAGCTATGTGTAAATTCTTTCAAGTTGTGAGAGTGATTTGTGCACCAGCAATACCAGTGTAAGAGAAGAATAATGCCCATTTTGCACAAATGTATTGTCTTTGAAAACGAAAACCCACTTTAGCATTCACAGAAAAATCTTTTGAGAATATGGATATGATGCCATCAGGAAAATAATTGCAGTTTTGGCTTGTCTTTTGTGTTTAACTTGGTACAGTTTTATGTTAGTCTAGTCCCATATTCTTCCAAAATACTTTTTGCTGAAGTTCTGAGTTGTGTAGTGATATGGATTTTGTTTGCAGGGATGTTATAAAAAAAAATAACATAAAAAAAATTGATGAAGACTAATCACATTTATTATTAAAATATTGATTTGTTAAAAGAAAAACATTTTTAAATACTTTGCAATCAGTTTGTTAGTCTTTATCCATTTCTTAGTGGGCAGATGTTCTTGTTACTAAAACTACCAAGATGCAGATGGTATTATTTGGCATCTTTTTTAGAGGCTTCAATGTTATCTGTGGTGAGCTGAATGCTAAACTGATACATGATTCTTCAATGGCAGTTCATATTTACAAGAAATTATTTAAATAACTATCTTTGTAACAGGTCGTGTGAGAAAAGAACTGCTCTAAAAATAATAATCACAAACTAAATAGAAAGTTTTGTGTTTCTGCATGTATGGATGTGTTTTGACTAATAACTTGAACTTGAGCATTTTTCCAAACAATATAGTTTTTAAGAATCTGTTACMATCATCCTTATTTAAATAAACTTATATGTATCTCAATATATGTGAGAATTAATATGAATTGAAGCAGAAATTGATGTATAGCAACAATTTAGCATAAAAGACACTTATTTGTTTGAAGAGAATAACTTACCATGGGTAAAGATAATAGTCATAAGCAAGTAGCTTGAAATTATGAACTAATTATTTTTTAATTTTTTGATTAATCTTGCATGCTGTATCTTAAACAGACCCTTTGAAACAGGCAAACTCTGGAAATATTGCCTCCATTTCAGTAATACAAAAATGAAAGCTTATGCTTTAGGTTTCCTACTGCAGTCCATGCTTTTCAATCCTTGAGCACTTTAGTTTGGTGGGGTTTTTTTTTGCTGCTGTTGTTGTTTGTTTGTGGTTTTTTTTTTGCTTTAGTTGATGCCTGATGTTAAAGGATTCTCAACACCTACAGCTCTTGCTGACATCAGTTAAGATGCCCTAACTAGTGCTGTCAGGAGTAGCATCTAGATTCTTTCATGCCTGTTTCTGTTAATAAGTTATACTGTTATCTTCCTTTTATTGGAAATTTCCATGTGTGTTTAATATAAGTGCATTACATACCTTGGACGTTCATAAGTGTTACCATAGCAAGTATAGCTCTTAGAAGGTTTTCCTTTCTGTTTACCAAAAGACCTGTAGAAATACATTTCAGATTAAAATCTTTGTAGCAAGATCATGTMGGGGGAGCTACCATGAAAACTTCGAACTCGAGGAGTTTGCCATGCTTGTTCTATTAAGCTGCTGTTAATGCTGTGGACTTTTGTCTTGAAAATAGGTTCTGTGTCTTAGATTTTAATGTTACACTATTATGGGCACAATCATACACAGTTTATCTTTCCTGGGTTGTTATCCTAAGTTTTGAAATTTTGAACTGCTGTGCCAAAACCAGTTCCTCTTTTATGCATAGCAGATATTTTACATTCTGAGGGATTTTAAGTTGCCAGGCATTTTCATACATACTGTTATGCCCAGACAAATTTTTCGTAAAAGAAAACAGCAAACAACAAAGTCCAATACCAAGTCTGGTGGGGATTTTTGCACCTTAAAGATGATATATCTTCAATTGATGCCTAATTGCTTTCTTTATATAGCTCTCATTTATAATATACCACAATGTATAACAGTATAACATTACAAAGAAACCAGGCATATTATGCAAAACTGGACTGCGTTTATRGAGAACATGAATAATTTTGCTAATAGAAGTGATATAAAACAAGACTGTAAATGAAGGATTTTGAATTTCTGTAAATTACCTTTGTAAGGAAAAGACACAGACTGGCAGAGGTAAAGTTTTGTGTGGAAATGAGTGATGTTTTCTTTCAGCCTTTTGAAAAACAGAATATAAGATCAACGAAAATAAAATGTATTTATGGGAACTGAGCTGTCAAACAACACTTAGTTTAGCTCTGACTAAATTATTCATGGAACAATATTTTGCCCATATGTGATAATCTCTTTTTATTTTATTGTTTTTAAGGTTTTCACAAAAAGTCCTGATTTTTATGCTTTAGTTTTTACCTTGTAAGTTGTTCTTATGTAACATGTTGAATATTTGTTATTGTATCCTTGCGTGTTTATATTAGATTTCAGTTTTGTGAGGATAATTTGAAAGCTGTTAAACATGAGAAAAGCCTCAAAAAATTGGTTTGAGTTTGATCTCTTCCTAAAAGGGGAAGTATCACAAAGAATAAAGCATTGTTTATTCATTCGTGGGCAAAGAGAAATAAATAACTGAATCCGGGGAATTAGGACATCATAATACCTTTTTTTTTCCTTACTTTTCTTTCTTCTTTTGGGATGGAAGAGCGTACAACTTGTTTGGACTATATACAGGAACACTTAAAATCTGTAAGGCGTAGTTGTTGATAACTTTGGTAGATTATACATTCAAATATATTTTGATACTTGAATTATGTGATTGCATTTGTATGTGAAGTGTCAAGAAATACTGTGGGCACCTCTGATGTGTGTGTTTTGTTGCCTAATTAATCATCTTGTTAGAAGAACTTCAGGAGAGTGTGTTAAATGTTCTACATTTTGTATAAAATAGTACTTTACTAGTGAAGTACATGAAATGAATGTTTGAATTCCATTTTGTGTTGCACATTAATGATGCACTGCTCATTCTAATTGTGAGTTCATGTAATGGCAAGGTGTTATGCCTGTGATAACCTGCATATAACAGAAAATATGTATTTAGATTATTATRCCATTCCTTTTTTTTGCATTTTGATTGACTGAGTGGTTCATCGCTTATATCTGATGGTAGTTGCTTATCTGATAATAATTACTTAATCTCTGTTGGAGTAAAAGAGTTTTTAGTGTGTCACTTTTGAAATACAACATTTGTAACCTTGCTATAGGAATTATGTTTTGTCAGAGTACTAGGAAGACACGTTCCATAGCCTGCAGACCAAAAATTTGTTAAGAATACATGTATCATGTTTCTATTTTTCTTGGGTCCTTTCTGGTGTTAAAACAAAACTACCAAGTAGCAATGGCAAAGCCATATATCCTCTACTAATTGAGAGTGATTTGCAGGTTATTGTTTATGTTCTTGGCTAGTAATAGAGAGTAATCTGTAGATTGAATGTGTAGACAGACTTTGTTATGTTTCAGTATGAGATTTCTGTGTCCTTCTCTCACGTTCTCTAATAATTTGGTAAGTAATAGTTTGCTCCTTTGTATTTTTCCTGTTTGAACAACAATCAGTATCATTACTCAGTTTTTGGCAAAACTTTAAATGAGAGAGTGGAAATTATTTATCAGGCAGGTACTGGTAGAGCCTGGAATAGAACCCAGGACCTTTGTGACCTGTTTACCAGAGGATGTACAGATTTTTGTGTATTTTTAACCTTACTCTTCTGTACAATAGAGTTTGCTAATGTTAGAAATACCCCTTAATAAAAGGGAAGACAAAATCTCTTGCCTTGTTCAAGATTCTAATAAAGAAAAGCCAGGCCCAGTAAGAGGTTGGTAAGTTTTTGACACTTACATTCTCATAAACATATATATATATAAGAAAACAAATAGATCTTAAATATTTGTATATATATTGCTGGTGTGCCTATACAGCTGAAGGGACTCCAAAGGCCAATAGTTTGCTGAGTTAACAGAAATTGTAGAAAAGTAGTACCATGTGGCCCTTCATGGATTCGCTATATGGAGTAATGAGGCTAAACCTTATACACACATTTGTTGCACTAGGCAAATGGGAAGAAGTTAGTGATTGTCATTGGGTAAATGGTGTAAATTTGGGAATGGTAAATTTGGGAAAAGACACTAGTTCCCAGTAATCCCACTTGACTTCCAAAGCACTTTTCAAAATTGCCAATAAATAGAAATGGATAGAAAAAGTGGATCTCGATGTTCTGCTGTCTGCTACTGAGGGAATAACTACTGTTTTGTATTTATATGTATTACCTTAGATGAAATACTTTTCTAAAAATTGCACATCAGTGTTTTGTTTGATCTTCTGCATTGGTGTAAGTGGTAAGAGCTAAATTTGTTTCACTGTCTGCAAGGTAGTTATTATTTTCCTTTTTTGAAAAATATATCCAGAGTGAAAAACAAACCCTCAACAAAACATTAAAGGTAACTTAGCCATTTTTCAAGAGGAGTTTGTTTTGGTTTGGTTTTTTTAGGAAATGTATCACCAGATACAGTATTGCTGTCTCACAACAGCTGGGAAATTACAACTTTAGAATCACCATGTCTATAAATAATTTGAGAATACTTTTCTAAATGAGTAACTAAAATTTTTCAGCAAAGCTGCTGAAGTTATGCCATAGTGGAAACAGTAGCAAATTTTCAAGAAATTGAGAACTCTCCTTCATAGTAGTGTGACATCTGGCATTCTACATTTGTTTTGTGTGACCAGTCACTGGAGAATGAATATAGCAAGAGCAAGTAAACTGAATAACAAAAGGCTTTTTGACCACCCTGTTTATGACTTTGAGGGCATTGGGTTTGTGCCCTTTTTGCCTGATAGTGCTCTGTGAAAAGATGTGAAGTGTGACTAAGAAGCAAAACCATAATGTTTCTTTTCCTCCCTTCTTAATTTGTGTCCTGGTTGAAGGTCTTATCACTGCTATAAGTGAATATGAGGACAGTGAGGAACTCCTGGAGTGTGATACTGTAAAAGATGGAATCAAATCAGCTTAAATAGGATTTTTTAGAACTAAGTTTTATGTCAAGTGCTTAATAATTGGTGTAAAGAGAAAACAATAACCTGCTACATTAGAGATTTAGAGAGCTCTTAAATTGCATCAGTGAACCAAGACATACTTCATCAAAAGAACAAAGATCAAGTATAACAGTATTGGCATTTTTAAGATACCAGGAAAGGAGAAAAACAATGAGGAAAAATTCTTTCAGGACTCCCTTGCATGTCACAGGTTAAAATGACATAATTAAAATACAGTTAGATGGAAGCAGGTCATAGGTTTCATAGAAATCAAAGTGAATTTTTCAAGTACAATTTAATATTTAGTGTTAATTTAATAATTTAGTGGAGATCAGTGAAAGGTCAATCTGAAATGCAAAGGGTTAAAATGCTGAACAGTGACCTGAACAGGGAGTTGTTGTGTCTCTGAATCCCAGACATACTTTATTAGGACAATCCAGCTGGTTTTCTATTTCTATCTCCTCATTATCAACACGCTTATGGTATGGCCTCTTCCCCCTCACTTCCAATGCCAAGAATTTGGCAGGGACACCATGTGAGGAGGTCAGAGACTGATTGAGAGGAAAAATGAAGTTGAGACTGTGGCAGAGATGCAGAAAGAGTGAGTCCAGTTGGTGAAGAGCTAAGGTTTTTTGTTTGCTGTATGGAGACTACCGGCAGAGGCTTTTTTTTTTTTCCTTGTGAGCAGCGATTACAGCTCTGTGTGAAATTAAGCTACTGACAGGAGGTTTTGTTTTCTTCTTACTGAAAATGGTGTAAAATAACAGTTAAGCTTAAGGAATTGCATATGTAAAATCAGTAGAAAAATGAAAAAAAATTAGTCTTTGCTTTCTTTATAATGTTTGGCATCTACTGTATATTTTAAGAAGAAAAAAGCTGAAATTGTATTATTTTTCTTTGCAAAAACAAAGATTTACAAATAAAAGTCTCATAGTGTTAAATTGCTTTATGTGTTGGATCAAGCTTTCTCTGCTGAGAGAAAAAAACAACCAGCAGCAAATGTGCAAAGGAAGGAAGTGGGAGGAAAAAAGTCTTTCTCACACATTTCCATAGTTTCCATTTAAAAATATAGATAAAAATATCACTGCCTTGTGACACATAGTTTACATCAACAAGTATATCAGTTTAGTATTAATATTGAGGAGAGTCTTTGCATGATTTGTATTGATTAAAGAGAAAATAAATTTTATAATTTTTATGTGCAAAACCATGAATCAAAGCAGATGGAGAAAATATACAAGATCAGTTTCTGTTGGTAATAGACTTATTTGTATTTCTTCAAGACAATATGCAGTGCTTCATTTCAGTGTGATATGGCTTATCTCAAGATTGATCTGTGGTTAATACTGTACTAAAAATATTTTTGGTTTTCATTGTTTTTCTGGCATTCCCCTTTAACATAATGGAAAAGTGTCTGAATAGAAAAGTGAGTTAATTTCTTGTGTGTGCGGGGAGATACTGATTTTGTAGTTCTTGCACTCCCGTAATTCCTGTCGAAGACAGAGATTGTGTCCATAAGGAGTGGTAGGATTTAGGCTTTGTCAGATATTTGATTTCCAGTTTTTACACTAGTATTATGTATTTATTGCAAATAGATGTCAGTGGTGGTCTCTGAATTTATGCTGTGGGGCTAACACTGATGCTTGACCATGTCTTGCAGTTTCAAACTCTAAGACCAAATGATTTCTTAGTATCTGTGTTCAAATCCCAGTTTACTCCTGTGACATAAGCCATGTGGTTTAGGGGGATGTGATCCTTAAAAGATGTCCAAAGAAGATGTTAAGTGTGTTAAAAGAAGAATGCAATGTTCTTAGAAGGCCTTGATCCTTAAAAGTTCTAAATCTCTTGTTAAACTACGGTGGAAAAATATCGTCCTGACTAGCATATTGGCACAAATTTCTTAGAAGTGCTAGTGGTGGTGATGTTTCAAGTGCATGGGAAAACCCAGCATTGAAAGGAAGCAAAAAAGCCTGACTTGGAAACAGAGATGGGTAGGGGTGTGGGGTATGGGATGGGAGGGGATGAGGGAGTTAGAGAGAGCGAGATAGACTTATTTTGCTGAAAGGATGAAGGAAAAGAAACAAAATTCCTCTCACTGGTAAATTCAGG
Source organism: Amblyornis subalaris (assembly GCA_018881555.1). Classification (NCBI taxonomy): domain Eukaryota; kingdom Metazoa; phylum Chordata; class Aves; order Passeriformes; family Ptilonorhynchidae; genus Amblyornis; species Amblyornis subalaris. The sequence continues at coordinate 1,416,415 of JACAXG010000029.1, read as the reverse complement.
TACCTCCTTAATTGAACAACATGAGCACACAAGCAGGGTGCAGATAATAGACAAAGGAAAAAGAAAGGAATTCACTCTGGGCTGGGATTAGAACCTGGGRCTTTCCAGATGTGAAGAATAATTTATACTTAAAGAACCTATTCTCCTAAAGGAAAGGAGAACAGTTTAGTTGAATTATGCCAGTATAGAAAATATTTCTGTATTCATTCGTAATTTTTAAAGTACTATTTATGCTTTTATTTTTATACTATTCACAGTAAACTCCTGACACTTCTGCCCCCTCAGAATAGACACCTAACAATGAAGCAGCTTCAATTAAGAAGCAGAACATCAGCCTCTGGCATCTTACTCTGTTGTTCCATCTTTTTTGCTAGGGAGAATTCATTTGTTTCTTAATTAAGAAAAACACCAATAGCATGAAAAATCTGCTTATGGTACCTGAATGGTAATTAGGTGAAAGGTAAAAAAGAAACACACACATACATTCCAGTAGCAGCCAAAATGAACTTGAGCTGATAAAAATGAACTAAACTACCCTTGCATAAATCGAGGCTGAGAGAAGTGTACAGTCATTATGGCTAAGACAATATGCAAACTATCTTCAAAGAAATCAAATTGCTAGAGTGTTTTCATTTGCATGTATTAACTATTAACATAATGAGGAGAAGTGACATTGGACCCGGATTGTGTGTCTGCTTGGATTGATAACTCTACTGCATCTGCAAACAGGCTCCCAAAAATCAGACTAGTAGTCAGATCAGTGTTGAACTCTGAAGTGTGTATGGTTTTTTGGGGGCTTTTTTTGTTGTTTGTTTGATTTGGTTTTTTGTTTTGTTTTGGGTTTTTTTTTGTTGTTGTTTTTAATGAGTGTTGTGGATTTTTTAAATATTTGGAACCCAGAACAACATGCTGGGATGTGGAGCGCAGTCTGTCCTTTTATTTTCCTTCTTTTTAAATGTGATCCTTCTGCTACAAGCACTTACTTCATACTTTCAAGGTAGATACCAATTTTGAACTTTTTTCCATTCTGTATATTCCCACTTACATAGAAGTATGACTGTTACTGTATGTTAGTTTGGAATTATTGAATGTTTGTGTAATTACTCAACGATATTTATTTGTCTTTTGAGACTGTTCTTATATATCAAAATGTCCTACTTAAACTGTCAATTACTGTGCTCTTGAAGAGAGAGAAAGCTTATAGAACTCAGACTTTGGAGAAGTCAGTTACATTCTATTTTATGTGATTACTTAGAACAATAGTAGGCAATGTTTGTGATTGCAATTGTTACCTGCTTACATATTGGGAATAGGTTTAAATTGTCAATTGACACAGTATATAAGAACTTAGATAAATATAGCAATTTCTTTTGTTAGAAGAAAAAATAGAAATAATTATCAAGTGAAGGTTTTTTCCAAATTATTCATAAAAGGAAGAAGCTTATAAACTAAATGAAATTTTTGTCCTGATTCTTTTTGCCTAAAATCTTTCCAGAGGGAAGTTACTTCTGGATATTACAGATCAAAATTTCTAAAAGAATGTAGTTTTGAAAGAAAGTGAAATGGGATGGGAGACAGCCACATGTGGTACTTAAAAATTCAGAATTTATGTCATTTGCATAATCTGRGCAGAAATTATAATTGTTATGTTGTGTTTATATATACACACGCAGTGGTTTTGTGTGGTTTATATAATTCCCTATTCTTGTTCTTGAAGATTGTGACAAAATAGTAAGTTCTTTTGCATTGCTAGAAGGAGTACATAAAAATTTCTGTGAATGTAAACCCTTCTTTCAAGAGGGAACAAGAATTCCCATGTGGTTGTTTGAGAGCTGGATGCATCTGCTTGTTCACATAGCCCAGGAGTCATGCTCCAGTCTGAGAGGTGAATTATGCGAAAACTTCTATTTTTGAAAAGAATATTCATAAGGCAGCTCATCTGCGTGACTAAAGGTATGGGGAGTATCTGTCTAAATAGTGGTTTACGTGTTTAAACTTGATACCATAAACAACATTTTGTTTAATGAAGGAGACACTGATCTATAATAAAGGTATTATGATAACACAAACTTTTTGCAGTTAATAGTAGCTCAGGCAGCAGGTGTAACCCAAATAGTTTTATTTTTTTAATGTGCTCGAATGCTCAGTAATTTCCAGAGGTATTTGGAAACTGACATTGAAGAGTTCTTATCACAACTTTTTATTTTAGATGGCTGAACTTTTATTTTTACTTTGTAACTAAGATTTATGATCAAGGAAGAAACACTGAAAACAAATGTTTTCTCTTTGGCAATTTGTGAAAGTTAGAGTAGGACCTCCCACAGTCCATATGRGGCATATTCTAGTCTTGAGTCTGTTTCAGCCTCAAGACTGAGAATTACCATATAACTAGCCATACTGCAACTTGTTACTTCTTTTGTCCTCCGAAGATTGGTATAGGAAAATCTCTACAGTGTAGGAATGGATGTGAAAATGCTAAGTAAGAACTTGCTGGGTACAAATCTCCTGTAATGGCCTATTCCAGGTTTCTGTAGAATAGAAGACTTTGTGAAGGATAATGTGAATTTCAGATTGTCTCTACCCATTCAGTTGAAATTTCCGTTTAATGTTATCTTAAAATTATGCTAACTTTTACAGAGACTATCCTGATATCCTCGTTCATGTTAAAAAAACCCCAAACCAAACAACCTGAACATATGAGAAAATAAAAACTTCATGTAGATATATTTTATTTTATATCAATATGTTTTTATTTGCTGGAGATTTTACTTGAGGGCTTTTGCTTTCTTCTGTAGCAAAGAAGATAACTTTCCAAACAAGTCAGTAGTTTGTGTATGTTGCTACATGGTGTTGGGCACCTAATAGTGATATAAATGATGTAATGATATAAGTATCAGGATGCAGACAGGAATTAGCTATCTCAGGTACTAGAATATGACACGATTGCCTTTCAGTTTTGAAACAAAAGTGGAATTTTAAGTATCATAACGTATGTAAGAAATCTATTTTTTTCTCTGATCCATCTCATGCATAAAAGTCAGATGAAAAATGTTGTTTTAAATGTACTTCCATTTTACGTTGTTTAAAAATAATTGAACAAGAGACAGGTATATCAGATTAAAAAGAGTTTACAGATTTTTCCATACGTAAATCTTGAATGTATTTAATAATTCTAATTAACATTAAATTTTTCTCAAATATTCAAATTCTCATTTGCATGAAGTCCCAAAGGGAACCGTCTTCACATTAATTCCCATAGGATAAGGAGTGAGTGTTCATCCTTGTGTGTCAGCAATTTTATCTYCTATTTTTCAAATTGAGACATTAGACAAGTTACAAACAGTGTGCATGCATGTGTCTGTGCCTACATTGAGGATTAATAGGAGGATTCCAGAGAGGCTACTCTGAAGAAACTAAGAGAGGTTTTAGGATCTTGTATGTCTTATTGAGTTTTGAGATTGATGGGAGGGGGGATTTTTCACCCCCTTTTTTCTTTCCCCCTCTGCTACAGAATCTTGAGTAATTTTGTTTGCTAGTATTTCTATCCTTGTTATATGGGTGATACCCATATATGTCCAGTAGACATACTCTAATTTGTAGGCTTCATTTTCTTTCAGAAGTAGAATCGTATGTGAAATTGTTTATCAATGCATTTTTGGATATGATACAGGGATTTCAATGACCTGGCTTTAATGAAAAGGGGGTATTTAAGGCCTACTCATTCCTTAGTGCTATACTAGTGGCTTAAGCAGGATTGATATACCAGAAATACTGTCTGAAAGACCAGATCCAAATAGGAAAATTCTTGGGTTTAGTCTCTACTTTTTGTTTATGAAAACTACTACACTTGTTGAAGTGACCTACTTCCCCTTTTGGAAGCTCTATGTTGTTTCTACTTGTGATTTCTGGCTTTTTGAATTCTGGATAGGAGGAACTGGGGAAAATATTTAAAGTCCGCCTTTTTTAAATCTTATGCTTTTTGCAGAGATCAAAGGCCTCAGTTGTTTCTTTCAATAAAATGGGAGCAGTAGATATAAATGTATGGCAAAGTCTGTTGTACCTCATAAATCAGTCTTGGAGCTTGGCTTATGGGATATGGTATGTTCAAGCTGGCTACCCATTCATGTCTGATGATACTYTTCATCTTCACAGTGACATAGCTCTGGAAATACTGTAATGGCATAAAGAATCTGTTTGCTTTTACTGAAAGAAGAAAAATATTTTTATGATTTTATAAGTCTGTAATGTTCTTAAAATAGCATTGTAATTCAAGTAATGTGTAAGCATTATAATGACTGTAATGATAGTAATAGAATTATTAATGTTTTGATAGTTGGATTTATATCCATACTRAAGGATCCCACGTGGAAAGGGAAGAAATAACCATAAATTTGTCATCTTCAGTGAGAAGGAAGGGTCAATACTAGGGTGGTAGATCTGTGGGATTTACCTGTTCCTTACTCCTGCATTGAATAAACTTCCATGTGTGAACAATGTGGCTATGCTGTGCGATTTACTGTTGGCCTCAAATGTAATAAAAAAMCTAATTTTCCATAATGGATATGATTTGCTCATAGAAAAATTGTCATCTGAGTCTACAATTTAAAGTTTGAATTTAGTTTAAAATATTTTTTAAAAAAATATTTTAAATTTTTTATTTCCATTTTTCCGTGGAGGAGGGATGGTGTGCCTGTTGGGAAGAGTTTAAATAGTGGTGCTAAAATGTGTCATGCTTGTGACACAGAAATGAAATTTGAATCCAGTGTTAATTGTACTTCTTGTAAAAAAGCTCCTCAAGGATTTTCAGGGCACATTTGGCTGTGATTATGTACACCACTTGGCACAATTTATATACAAGTTTGCTGTGCTACTTTGAGGAATGGTGGTACTTATTTGGGGAGTCTTCTGTTAATACCTCCCCTCGTCCACCACGTTTGAATGATTTGTTAATTTGTTTTGTTTTGTTTTAGTTATTAAATTTCCTTTTTGACCAGGAGTAACTGAGATTCGGTGACAGGCACATTGATCTTTATTGACATATGTGGATTTCCTTGATTTTGTTTGCTTGGGTTTTTTAATTTGATTTTTGTTGTTGTTTGGGGTTTTTCTTTGTTTGTTTTTGCTTTTTTGGGTGTTTTTTGGTTAATTTTTGTTTTAGCATCTCTTAAAAAAGGATATTTCCCCTGCAGTCCTAGAGGGATTTTCAATGAACTTTCTGAGAACCTCTGTCCCTTTAATGTGCTTTACCAGTGTCCTGTCTTCTCTTCACGATAGATGTCAGAAGAAAAGTAAATCTTGCAATATTGCAAAAGGATTATGTGGAACATTCCTGCAGGAATAAACAAGGCATTTATAAATTAAAACATAAACAAAGGTTGGATGTTGTAGTCATGAAGTTCAGCTTCTGCTTACTCCTATCTGTACTGTCAGTGCACTGCACTGGGTGTGCCAGTCTGGATATCACATTGAAAAAGGAGGGAAAAAAAATGAAATGTTGAAGTGGGAATGTCAGAAGGGTGTGTTAAGTTGAGGTGATCTCAGGATCTTTTTTAGGAGAGTAATGATTGTAAATTCTTCGTAGGCTCAGCTTCAGTACTCTATTCTGCATATATTTGGTAACCTACACAGCAGTATGTTGGCATAGTCCATAGACAGTATTGATGAGGCTGCCAAGGCATACCCTGGTGACACATGTGTTTGTCTCCAGATATTAAAAGCAAAAAGGAGCCTCAATAGTTACACCATGTCAAAAATTACCTCTCCCAGTGTTGTGATTTCACAAAGGTATTAAATATGTTACTTGCATAAATTTTTATTGGTTTCGATTTCCAGTGTTGTTTAGAGAACATGACAAGAATCACTACTAGTCTATTTTGCTGTGTCTTAAAATTTCAAATTTAATCTAAAAAAAAAAATAAATTAATGGTTCTTCATCTTCTTGTACTAGGTGACTACTGCAGAGCTTACAACGTGTAATGTTTGTGAGGACATTAGCTGAATTCTTTGAGCTGACACCAGCTGCTGATCATGTAGGATGTTCTTCGAGTGCAACCTGCAGATGAAATTGAAAACCACTGCTTGTGAGCAGTGGATGTTCTTTATGTCTTAGGAATGTAAGAACATTTTATGCGGAATATGGTATAATTTTTCTAATTTTACTTGTGTAATAAATATGAATAACCATGTATCTCATTTCCTTTAAGACATAATGTAAGATGATTTTCTTTCCCATATCATTCTTGCTTATAGTGGGGGTGGGAAAATCCCACATTAAATCTGGGGAATAGAAACAAAAATACAATAAAAATTGGCCTGCCTGGTTTTTACTTTTTTTAAAATCATTTTTACTAAGTTGTTCAGGTACCTGATAGCCTGATAGGAAACCAAAGATACTGAATTCAGATAGAATTAAGATCTTATTAAAATCGTGCTTTTCAATTTTTCTTATTATTTTACATTAATATTTACAACTTTATACTAAATAAGAGAAATTAGTACTTTTTCCCAAATCCAGTGATGACATAGCATCTTTATAAACACCCTTCTAGTGCGGCAAACGTTGACTAAGAGCCACAAGGCATTTGTCGTACATTCTGGAGATAAAAAGAGGAAGGGAAATTTTATGAGGGATTCACAAGCAGTAGGTTCCCAGGGATACCACTATTTCCTTAAAAAATGGCTAAGCTTATATGCAGTTAGTTCTGAGAAAAAACAAATGATACTCTGAGCACTCACTTCCAGCTCACCCTCTCCCATGTCTAGGGATTCAAGCCCATCATCGGCTGTGTGCTGGTAGACTGTGCAGTTTGTCCCATGTCACAGCTCTAATATGCAAGCAGTACTTGCTGTCTAAAACAAATGTGTCCAAACACTGTTCTTAAGCCACTTCAGCTGTAGTCATGCTTTTCAAGCCTAATGCTGGAAAAGCACTACACTTTGATATGAAAAGTTTTAAGAATCTATTTTCACTGCTACAGAGAAGTGTGTAAATAAAGAGTCTGGGAGACAATAAAGCTTGTAAAACTGAAGGATGACACGAGAAATGMCCAATGTTGTGGTAATTTTTGTAGAAATGTGAAATTCATCTCTGTTTATTTTTGGCTTTACAATTGTAGAATAAAATTACTTTTTCCTGGAGTAGATGAACACATGTGCAAGGAGAAGGCTGAAACCTAATCCATCCAAATAAAATCTTACCATTTTAAAGAAGATCTAATAAAACACAGTAACAGGTTTTTGGGTTGAGGTTACAGTTTTAAGTGGAATGATAAGTCACATTTGAGTGTTTTATCAAAGCGATTGAATATATTTGATAAACTTATATCAATGTACTATAGTTTTATCTTGCTATTTGAGTATTAATGTTGTACTATGAAACTATATAAAATGCTGTCCCAAAAATTTATAAATAGCTAAAAGAAAAAGAGTGAACTGTCAGTTTGTAGTTGATACAATAAAACTACTTGAAATTGCTTCAGATATTTAAAATGCTTCTGCTAGTGCATTGGCTCCCAGCAGTAAGAATGGTCCAGCTAGCAGGAGAGGTCGCAGGCTACTAGCCAGAACTGGTCAGTTGCCCATGCCATATACTAATCAGGGGTTAACAGACTGGCTTAAAAATAAAAGGTGGAGAGAGATGACTTAGGATATTTGGTACAAAAAGGTAGCCAATATTTCTTCTGATTTTTGGAGGAGGGAATATGATTAAGATATATTAAATGGAAATCCATACAAAACCAGTTCYGATGTTTGGAGGAGGGAATGTGATTAAGATATACTAAATGGAAATCCATACAAAACCAGTCAAATTGTTAAAATATTCAAATATGCCTTACTGTAACAAGAAAGCACTGTAATGTACTGAAATCAGCAATAGAACAGCTGTGTTTTAAAGGACAGTACTTTGAATGTCACTTGACAATTTGCTTTCAATTAGAAGTAATTTACAGGAAGATGCCCACAAGCTAATCTTTACAGGATAATTAAGTTCCATTTTCTTTACTTTTAATTAAAAAGCAGAAAAGATTTAGCTGATCCATAAAAAATATTCTGTTTAAACATTCATCAGACTTCACACTCTTTTTTTTTTTTGTTATTTGTTGTAGCAGATGTTATCAAAACTGCAGTCTGCTCTGTTTTAAACCCAGTATATTTGGGAAGTGAAACATGAGTTGCAATAGGCGTGTACAGCTGAGGTATGATCATTTAGCTTCTCTGTATTTGAATAGCTCTAAAATGATATCCATACTCTGGGCTTTAATCTTGCTCCTTCCATTGCTTGCTCTTGTGGTGAGAGAAAGCAAAGCAGATGAACAGCTCTGGGGATGCTAATTTTCCTCTTGCTTTTCTAATGCCATTAAAACCTGAAGTCTAAATGTAAAGATGAAACAAGTATCTTTGTCATTAAATTTGCATGTTAGCAAAGTTGTCTGCATGCCTCTAGAATCGAAGAAAAGGAGATAAAATAAATTCCTTTGCTGATTTCACATTGAATGAAAAAAAAAGTGCAGTTTATACCCAAATGTCTGAACACTCAAATAGTTACACTGGAATGAGTTAGTGCTGTTCTTAAGGAGGAGAGATGTATCTTTTTTTCCCAGATATTGCCTGATCATCTTTGCAGATTTTAAGATGGGAAAGGAAATTTAGCTCTAAATTTTAAATTTGTCCTGTGTGCTGTGAGAAATTCTACATAGAGAACTGAAACTCAATACTTTTTTAAGAGTGAGATCTAATTATTTGTTGGTTTACAGCCCAGTTACTTCAATGAACCTGTGAAATGTTATGTAACAGGGCCATGATCTTAACAAAAATACCTGAGTGCTTGTGTTAAGTCTGAAGCATATTCTTTTTAAATGTTTAACTCAGAACTGACCAAGTTTGCATAATGACTTTTGAACTGAGAATAAAACCATAGAATCATTGTTTTATATTGAAAAGGATCTCCAGAGATCATTTAATTCAACCTCCCGCTCAAACCAGAACCTATTTAGGCAAGGTTCCCGGTCAGATTTTTTATTATCTCCGAGGTTGGAGATTCCATAACCTTTTTTAGCAAGCAGTTCTATAGTTTTACTATCATCACTGTCACCTCTTTTTCCCTAATATTTAATCAAAATTTCCTTTGCTATATCTTGTGTCTGTTGCCTCTTATTCTATCTCTGTGCACCTCCAGAGGAAGTGTGGCTGCGCTCCTCTGGACCCTCCCATTAGGAATTTGAAGACAGCAGGAGGAACTCTTCCTAAACCTGAACATCCCAGCTGTCTTGATTTCCCATTGCCATAGTCCTGTGGCAGTCTTGTGCTCCTCTGCCAGACTCACTCCAAAATCATCTATATCTGTCATGTACTGCAAAACCCTAGACATGGCACTTAAGTTGTGGTGTCACTATTGCTGAGTAAAGGGGAATAATCATCTCAGCCTGCTGTCTAGACTCTTGCTTACGTCTATGGATGTGGTTGGCATTTGCTGCTGCAAGGGCTCACTGCTCATTCATGCTCATACAGCAAAACTGTTTTTCAGTACGTTCGTCCCCAACCTGTACTGGTACCTGAGATTTATCTGTCCCAAAACCAGTTTAGGATTTGCCTGTGCTGAACTTCATGTTTCTGACAACCCAGGTCTCCTCTGAGTAGCAGCCTTGCCTTCTAGTGTCTTCATAGCTTCTACCAACTAGAAACAATTTCAGACTTGCTGAGGACACTCTGTTCTGTTGCTCAAGCCATTAATGAAGATCTTAAGCCATGTTAACCCCTCAGGGATGCCTTTTAGTGAGGAACTCCAGTTAGATTTTGTATTAACCCTTTAAGGCTGGTGATCTAGCCAGTTTTCACTTTATAAGACCAAAAGTGCTACACATACATTAGCAGGTAAATATTCGTAAAACATTTGAAAGCTTTTGAAAATAAAGGTATTTTATATATTTTTTCCATAAATTAATACTAGAATTACAATATCCAAATACACTGAATTGTTTTATGTTGCAATTATTGAATTCTTCTCCTGAAATAAAAGTTCCTAAATATTTCAAGGTCTAGATTTGCTCTTAAGTTAGCAGTAACAAGAACTTCCTAGTTGGTTATGGATTGAAACGCAATGTCGGGCTAAGTAGACCTTGGTGTAATTAAAAATATGATAGAACAGTCTTTGAGGAAGTTAAGAGTAGTTAATATGGTCTGTAAAAAACAGAACCAACTTCCCAGAAATCATTCTCAAATTAAGCTTTTTGAGAATTCAATGTTCAGAGCTGTCTTGCTCGGAGAAAATCTACTGTTTTAAGCTGTGCTAGTGCACAGCGCCCTGTTTGTGCATAGATACATTTTTAGGAAACATTTAATATCAGCTATTCAAACAACTTCAGCTATTGCTTCCTTCAGTTTTAACAGGTTTTTACAATTACAGCTTATAATTTCACTTACAGAATTCTTTCCAGCACTATTAAGATGCAGAAGGAAGTAAGAAAATAATTTGTTGTTGTAATTGGGATTCTTGTGGGTTTTTTATAAATGTCTAAGCATGTTTACTTTAATCAAAAGGCTTGTGGAAAAATGAGGATACGCTTATGAGTCACATTTTAAAAGGGCTAGAAGACTATATGGAAATAAATTAGAACATGTGCTTGTTTGCAGAAGAATCACTTTATATGCAGTTTAATAGATGACTTATGGTCACTCTGTAAAAGTCTTCAACTATCTAATTGTTTGGCATCCAAAATTAACTAATTATTTAGATTCCTCTGTGGGAAGGAAAATAAATAATTTTAGAGGGTAATTAATTTTTTTTTCAGTTTTACACCCTGCTTCAAGATTTGCTTTAGACCAGCATGCTACTGAGAAAGACAGTGATGACCTCTTTCTTTGGCTGTTAGTTCTTATGGCTGTTCACATATGGCACAAATGTTAGCGTGTCTGTGGAGCGAACTGGGGGAAGAAACTGTTCCAAGTGAAAACCAGTTCCTCTCCCCACTCCCGACGGTTCAGTTTTAATTCGAATCAATTTCTTTATCTAGTTCACCTGATGGCCACAGAAATACTTTTGCTAATCCAGCAAGTAAGACAGCATGACTTTAAGAGCAAGCAGAAGGGGTAAGGGCAGCTTGTTTTGGGAATGCAGCCTGCTGGTGTTGGCATAAGGAGATAATAACACTACACTGCTAGACAGCTGTTTTAGGATGCAATCGCTCCGGGATACTCAAAAAATACGCTCTGCTTTGTTTAAAATAGTAGGTAGTGACATGTAATTAGTGTAGCAGATATATTGGTTACTTGTTGCTTTTACTAATATTGCAAAAGACAGAATACTGTCTGTCCTGAGTGAGAGTTTTGTATCAGAGAGAGATGCAACTTTTTTTTCCTTATATGCCTTAGAATCTCTTTACTTATGTATACACTTAGGTAAGTGAATTTTCTGTGGACACTTCTCTTAAAGATGTTCTGATTCTTTCCTCATGAGTAAAGAATACAGGCTTGAACTCAGATTAGCGTAAGAAATTATATTCTTTAAATATTTGCTTTAGAAAGATAGAACTAGATAGAACTGAACTGTTAAGTCTTTGTGATACTAGTTCCTTTTGATTGTAGAAACTGATAAATACTATACCATCGCTTTTCTATGACTGTACAGAAAACTTAGTTACACTTAGCAATGTAATAATGTATTCATCCAATATTTGGTTACTTTTTGGTAACTGGATAATCAGTGAAGCTTAACACTATGGGGGATTCAGTCCCAGTCCTGAGACGGGAGTATTTCTGAATAATTTGAGATGTATTCTGATCCATTAATACTGTGAATATAATTTGGGTTGAAGTGTTCCCAGTTACTTCATTAGTGAAGCTCATATGATTTGCTTTGATGGACAGGGAAAACATGATAATTTGCAAAACTGTAAACAAAATAGTAGCAAATTTTCCTGCTTTGAACCCAGAAAGGTGAAGATAGTCTATATTCTAAAACTAAAAGATGTTAAAATTTCAATGATGTGCCACTGAAATGTCATTTCAAGATGACATTTTAGCGTTATGACTATAGCAAAGTTGCCTGAATTTCTGTGCTGAACAACCTCCCCATTTAAAAAATATTTTGCTTARCTTCAATGATTTGTACTTAGTCTTGTAAATTCAAAAATACTGTCAAATCAAGAAACGAAATAGTATTTCAATTCTTCTTTTTGATAAATGTTAACTAAACTATTAAATGTAATTTTTTCTTGTTTCTACTGCTTTTCTTCCCACAATCAATTTTAGATCAGAATTTTAAGGGTTTGGATGAAACATATGTCTCTCCTGTGTTTCATTATGGAGGCCACATGTGTGCTGAGAAAAAAAAAAGAAATTATTACTCATAAAATAACTTTCCATCCTTTTGTTAAGTGTACTTTTTACAATATTTTAAAATTATGGTACAAATTGTCTGAAATCTTCACTTGTATACTTCAGAGACAAGGGAGGAAAGGGTGCTAATGGAGTTCAGACAAGCAGTAATTAGCTACGCCAATAAATAGGACAATTTAATAAATGAGCTATAGCAAGAAGGAGTAAGTTGCATAACAAATAATTATGAGACTTTGGTACTTAAATTATGAACAGAAAAACCAAGATGTAGGCAGAGGAAGGTGTCTCAGAAGAAATGTTGTATGTGGTTTCATAGGAGCTATAATATGACATTAAATGATATTACAATAACTTAGTAGTATTATTCTAGTTTTAAAATATTAAACCCATGTGTCTGAGAATATTGCAGTATTCTAAAAATCATATTTCTCAATCCCAAATATAGTTAATCTTAAGCATTGAGAAATGTGCAGTTTTGACAGGAGTAGACATTTAGTGAATTTGTGAGAATCCAGAAAGCTGAGGAGGGACTAGAAAGATTTTACAGTAATAGTTCTCTCTTTTGTGTAATATTCAGCCATTTCACCTCAGATTTGCTTTGCTTTAGAAATTTTTCTGAATGCATAAAAGCAGTCAGAAAAATTTTTTATATGTGTGGAGAACAGGAAAATGATATGAGGAAAGGGGAGAAAAGAAGCTGTCTGGGGAAGTGAAGTTGTCTGCGTGTAGCTTAAGGAAATGTAGTGTCAAGTAATGCAAAGACAGGACAATTGTTTGGGGAAGTTGCAGTTCATTTTTACTTGGTCTACAAACTATTGCTATTGCTTCTCAAATTTCATTATTCACTTGCAGCTAGAAATATAACCCTGAATAATTTATTTATTATTGTGGTTAGTGCCATATTTATGCACAAGGGAGGGAAGAGATGCTCCCACAGAGTGTGGTGTATACCTGGATGTGCTGTGGTCATTTTCTTCAAATCTCTTACAATGGATTAACCATATCAAGCAATCCAACACCTACTCCGAAAAGCTGTTTTGCAGAACCAAAATACCTAAGCATTCTGGGGAAATGAGTCATCTTACCTAGTGTTAACCATCTAAAAATTAAGCAACTAGCTAGTTCTCTATGCTTTCCTTAGTGGGCACTTCCTGGGAATTGAATTTTACCATGATAATGTAGATATCCAAGAATCAACATGACATATGTAAATATAATGCATACAGACATATATACACACATTGTAAAGGAAAAGTTGTGCTGAAGAATGACTATCCAATCTCAAAGCAGCAATACTCCTGTTCTCTTTCTGAATATGAGTGCTAAAAGGAATTTATTTTATTTAGATAGCACTTTTCATTATCACCAAAAACCTTGAGACCTTATATTAGACAATAAAATCAATGTGATAAATAAATAAATATGAAATATAAAACAAAGTCCCAAGGATTTTTAAATGGGAAGGAAGTTCAAAGGAAAGGCAATATATCCATACCTTGCAACTCCCTAGAGAAAAAAAGATTAAAAAGTGAAATTAAATAGATTTTAGGAGAGAGAGTACTCAGTACTTTAGTGCATTCCCTTTGGCAGCCTTCCTATAGAGATACAAAATTTGTAAATACTGARTAGTGCCTAAAAGACGATATCCATCAGAATTTGACCCTCACTTGAACTCAAGTTTGTGTACCTGAAGGCTTTCAAATTCATCAGAAGGGAATATCTAAAGTCACTGTTACTTGTAGGCTTACCCTCTAAGGAAGACAAGGTGAACACAATATGATGACAGTATAATTGGGAGACTGGACTCAAACCCCAAATCCCTCAAGATGTATGGTTCTTTTGGAGAACAGTTATTTGAAAGTGAAACGAAGGTCATGCATCTCCAGTTGTAAATCAAAACTTTCAGTGGGATAGGCACTAAATAGGATCATATCTTTTAGTGTCATAACAGGCTGACCACTGTCTAAACCCACCTAAGTTCTTTTCAAAGTCATGAAAAGGTCTGTTTTGACTCAGCATTGCTCATTGTTGTGTATGTCCTTTAAGATGAGGAAAAAGTCGGGAAAAATGGCAAATGACCAAAATGTAGAACATTTTTGGTACAATACTTTAGTGACCATAGGAATTCTTTTATTACCAGTATTACAGGAAGCCTTCTTGAGTCACTAAGTATGTTAGATTTGGAATGAAACTTATGCAAATAGGTAAAAGGAACCCATCCTCTTTCTGTCTCAGGAAGTCTGAATTTGATATCTTTGTGCCCATGAGAGAATACTACTTTTATTTTTTTTACTACAGATAGCTTATTCAAAGCTCAAACAGTCTCTGAAGTGCTGTGGCCTATTAGCTAAGAGGCAAATATATGCGATATTTGGTACTAATAGTTACTGTTGTGTGACAACATTAGGACCTCAGCCTGCCTTTGTGGGAAACCATAGATCCAGTCTTCCTGGAACACTTGCTGCCTACCTTATGTTTCTAGAATAGCTGTAGGTTTGACGTAGGTTCCATTTTTGCTGATAGCTGAAGATCTAAGCTGATTCTTAAAAGTAAACTCATACCTGCTAGCCAGTTTATGAACATACTTGCTTTTCCTTTGGCAGTAGTCAAGCTTGACTATAGAAGCTTTCACTCGAGGTCATCTCTGCTGATCTCTAGCTTGTGAACTGAGCCAGTTTGCCTTTCATCCTGGCCTGCTGGGTAGACAAGTGCTAACTTCAGTGATCTGGTCAGAGACCTCAATAAATCATTTCTGCCTTCTGTTCCTGGTGTCATTCTGATACAGAATTTTTCATTCTCTGTACTATACAGTTAGGAAGATTTGCTGTTCCACAGAAGCCCTGTTTTATTCTCAGTAACGCATTTTGGTATMCTTTGCTTTTCTAGAATTAAAATTAGAACTTTTATCACTTTTTTCCTAAAGCAAAGCTTCATGAAAAGGCCCAAAGGTTTGAATTAGGAGCAGTTATGGCTTCTGTTTCTAGCTTAATTGTAACTTAGTTGATTAGTGAGTACTTGGTGACAAGCAGTAAATTTCCATAGGTTGATGTTGTAGGGCTTACCTATCAAATACATTACCCTAGAGGGCTGGAACCTGACTGCTTCCTCTGACAGCATTTGTAGACAAGCTTTATTGCAGACTGGGACTTTTCACTTTCAGAGCTTAGCAAGCAGCTCTGGGCCTAATCGTGAAGCTGAGTAGAGACAAGGGATAAACGTTTGTAGTTGTCGGCAGTGACTCCTGTCCTTTCACAAACAGCAGCCAAAATGCAATTTATTCACTGGTCTTGAAAACTGCGTTCAGTTCTCATGGTATTTGCTCTGCTTCTGACTTTCATGAATGAATTGGAATTTTCCCTAGGATGTTCTGTCAGAAGAGATAATGAAGAGCTTTAATATTAATGGTGAGACAATGATTCTGACAAACTTGCTTTCATACTTTGCAGAAGAAAAATGATAAAATGATTGTATCTGCAAATGGAGTAGACGCTGATGAACAAAATTTTAAACAGGTAAAGCTCACTGATTCCAGGACAGCTGAACTATCAGACAGAAATGTGTGATGCATCATCATGTGGTCTTATTATTGGTTTGGATTATTACTGGTTGATATCTTTCCTCATGGCCATCTTAGTTTATTCTTCCTCTGATATAAACAAAGTTTTTTAACAGCATTTGAAGTAAATGAATATATTTCATCTGCTTCAGTCGATGTTAGGTCTGGTTGTAATAAAGATGAGTATTTACAGTTGTGTGATTCAGCACACTTGTTAAAACTTCACGAAATATCACTCAAGAATAAACACACTCTACCTGCTGTTTCTGAGGTTGATGAATGTTGGAAAATGTCCATTTTTTTTACTTAATTGTAATTTATGGATTTTGGTGTACCCTGTTCCCACTAGGTGACATTTTCTAGCTCAGAGTAGAGAGTAATAATAGGTCTTTGCATTTCTGTAATATCCACCGTCAAAGTGTTTAAAAGCACTAATTGATCAAAGCTTGCYATGTGGCTGTGGGATTGGTAAGGATTCCATTTCTGAAGTGAAACCATCACTTAGTAAAATAGTTGTTTACAGGGAAGTTGCAAGCACAGATATCCTCCAGATGTGTTCCTTCTATGAGGCCTTCTCTCATTCTGTGTGTTATGTGCCTGCCAAGTTTTTGACAGATTGGCAGCTCTTTTTTTATCTGTTTTTTAATAATTTTCAGCATTTACAGTGTGGTACAAATATTAGCAGTAGATGGTTCCTTTTAAGGACTGAGACACTGTGGATGCCAAGTAGAAGTGTCAGAGTTTTAAAAAAGTAGGTATCTGCCTTAGCAGGTTGCTCTGAGTCCCTCTGTAAAATATTTTGGGCCACGTCCTCCCTCTAGTCTGTGGGAGACCTGTGTTTCTTCAGAGGATGATGAATTACTCTCATACTGAGTTTGAAGAATGACAGGGTACTTGGTGAGTACTGCAAAACCACTTCTGAGCTCCATGGAGGTATCATGAGGCTTGAAGCAGGTGCAACACACTATGCCTTTATCCTTGGAGGACCAGGCTGAGATTAGTGACTTAGCTGAACATATCTGCCTTTATCAAGTGACTACACTAATCAGGAGGCAAGAACTATTTTTGCTAAATGTTTTTGGGTCCCATTATTCTTCCAGTTTTGGCTAAAATAGCCTTTTTGGTGCATTCTTGAAATAAAGATCAGTGAAACTGAGGCATTGTTTTAAATTAGGAGACTTTCTGCTATTCTACAACAGCAATTGTGTTATATTGAGTTTTACACTTCATGCTTTGTTTATCTGCCTTCAGTAAATGATTTCCCTGGGCAATATCTTATCCTTATATCATATTTCTGATATCTCAGTAGCATAAGTTGTACCCACTGGAGCACACTTGGTAGCAATGTCTTCATGATGCTTTCTAATGTCTTGTCATCAAATTGTACATCCATCTTGTGCTTAAAGATAAACAGATAGAATTGCTGTAGTCCAAAGAGCACAGTCACAGCTCGTTCTGTGTGAGAGTAGCTCTGAGAACACTGACTTTCTGTGTCTCTCAAGACCTTATTACTAAATCCTATGAGCTTTGGATCAATCATACTTATTAACTACATCAAGAATTCTGCTTTAGCTCTGTAAGGTCATGTAGGACTGATAGTAAGTTAGAGCTGATTTTTCGAAAGTGGAACAAGCTGTATTCCTCTGTCCAGGTCTAGTGAGCTTATTGAAATGAACACTTACTGTTCAAAGGAAGGTGAATTATAATCAAAGTATTTCAACATAAAAATAATTCCATAATTTAGAAATCCAGCCTAGGTGTCCTGTCTCCAGAAGACTTGTCCTAAAACACACTGCAATAAATAGTAAGTAAAAGATACTGCAGAATTGGCTGCCATTGTCAGTAAGAACTTATTTTTTGTCTTTTGCTTTTCTTTAAACTTCTGTAGTCCTAAAAAATGTTACGTGACTGACAGCAGAAAATAGGCTGCTTCAGTATTCCGTTGTAAGCAACAGATTAATCACTAATACAGAGTATATTTAACAATTAGAATTAAGTACAATTTTTATGGAAAATTATATATGTAATGTTTTCATGTAATGGAACAGGTCTAAGTGGCTGAGTCACTGCAGCTGCAGAGCATCATATAATACCACAAACCAAGAAAAATGTTATTTAAAGGTGAAACCCTAGTGTCACTGGTTACCTCTGCAAAAACATTAGATTCCCAGAAGTGAGACTTATCCTTTGAAATAGAGGCTTGAAGGATAGAACCTTGGCTCAAAGCATAGATTAAATTTTAGGTGAATGTCATTACTGTGTATCCAAGCTTCAGTCTTGAATTACAAGCTGCAGTTGTTTAGCTGAAGAGGTACCAAAAGTTGTATTAGTCATGTAACATAGTCATTTAACATAGTTCTTCTATAGGCAGGATTTTGTATGCATGTTTCCAAGTGGTGAACAGCCTGCTGTGCTTTAAACTATAATATCTGGTTAAAGATTTATGTTGTAGAAAATAAAATAAGCCTAAGTAATTTCAAACGTTGGTAATTGTATGCCAAAAATATACATGTATGTAAAAAAATATACATATGGATTCATTGATATTAATACTAATAAACCAGTTCTGTATAGGTAAGCAGTGATAAAAATCTATTGTAGAAGTGAATATTAAATCTTGGGTCCTGAGGAAGTTCTGACTTTCATGCCTGGGAATATCTTTTGATAATTATTTATTGCTCCTGTACATGAAGCATTACAGATTGAAGTTTGCTGTGAAAAGCCCAATCGGGAAAGTCAGATTATATGAGGACATTGTGAGAATTGCACTTTTTATTATTTGCAAGTTAGGACAGATTGATAATTGATCAGTAATTTGAACATTAATTTGATACAGGTTGGATCTTTTATAATTTAAACATTTTTATAGTATTATTAATTACAGTAGGGAAGCATATATGTATTAAATGCATAGGTCTCTGTCATGAAGTTTATGGTTATATTTGATGGAGTAGGCATAATTATTCTGATCTTAAAAAACCCACCTCAAGACTGCAACTAATACTATACTGAAAGTCAGATTTCTATGGAAACAGGAGACACCATAGATGCACGGTCTTTAATTCACAAGGATATTTTCCTTCTTACCTGAATTCCACTTCTTGCACAGTCCGGATTGTCATTCCCTGACATGTTGGTTGTAAATAGAAATATTTAAAGTGATGTAGTGAATTTACTTTACAGAATAAATATGGGTGGTTTGTATTTGTTCATAGCAGACTGTCCTCTTCAGCAACAGTTTTGGTAAGGCTGAATGAAATTGAGGCTACTACAAACTACTAGCTGATATGAGATTCTTAAATAGCTTCTTGGGAAAATAGGGGATGTATTTTGTAATGTAGATAATTCAAAGCAGTGGTTTCTTCAACAAAAGGTGACTTATTGAATATTTCAGGAGTGATGCAACACTTATGCAGAAGTGTGTGTGCCCTCCCTTAGAAAGTGCCCGATGTCCCCTCAAAACACAAGTTATAGTTTGTTTTCCTTTTCTTGCCTTCTTGTTCTTGATGACTGATGAAATCACACTGGACATAGAAATCTTACCTGTAAAATTCTAAGATACTTGTTTAAATTAGGAGGTTGTGTGATTTAGAGATCAGAAGAAGACTTAACAAAGTAAAAGACAGTTTATAAATTACAACAGATTATAGATTTTACTGTTGAACAGAGAAGAAATCAATAAACTTGTAGTGTTTTCAGGTAGAGAACTAATTTTTTATACAAAAGTATAATTTTCAAATAAAATTTTTAGTCTGGACTGGCCTAATTTTTACTGGATAGCTTTCATAATTTTGGAAAACTTTTGCCCTGTGAAATGTCAAATAAAAACTCCTTTTCATAACATCTGCCAGCATATAGACTGTGCACACCACCAAAGAAAAGCACTTGCAATGCTGCATAGGATAGAGCTAGAAATTTGGCTAGAGAAATATTGGTTCATTTCTGCTGAGAAAAATGTTAAGTAGTTCAGTGCCTAAATGATGCTTTAAGATAAGGTAGTTCAGTTTATCCACCTTTGAAGATTGGAAGACTTGAATAATTTCTGGAGGGTGGGGCTGGTTTTTTTGTTTGTTTTTGGTTTTTAACCTTGTGATTCCAAAGAATCCATATCTGGCTCAGAACAGTAAGCAACTAAAATTAGTGCTTAAATCCCACACTTCCTCTTTTGACACTGAAGAATATGCTATTTTTCACCTTTGAGATGAACTAGAAGTGTTAGTACTTTGATTTGTATCTTAGGATTTATTTCCATATTTCCAGAGATTTTTAAATTATTCCAAATTTGTAAGGAGTATTTATGAGTCCAAAAAAGTACAAGTCTTGCTAGGATCAGTTTAGTCTCTTGAGTAATGCTATTACCGTGATGTCCCACAGAAGTCAGGATGACGTGAAATAATGTTGGTTATGGCATAGTGAATATTTTGCATTTTAATAACATTTTTTAAAAAAAATAAAAAATATCTGCTAGAGAATCAGTACAAAATGGAAAAAAAGGCAAGGGAAATGCGGGAAAGAAAATTTGAAAATCTTCTGTGAAAAGAGAGAAGCACCATCAGTATCTTACAAGGCTTTATCATATAGTTTCYAGTGACTATTCAACAGGTATTTTATTTATTTCAGAGAACTGTTTTCGTTTGCTGCAGCGCAGGGACTACCTTCATCATAGTCATATTTGTCATTGTGTGTGTGTGCGTGCAGACTGTCCTGCAGAGGATGCTGTGATGGTTTGTTTTTTTTTTTCCCTCTCTTGATCAGGATTTTATGGAGACTAAATAATTAATGCAGCAAGCTGAAAAGGCAACTAATAGTGGTGGGAATATTACCCTTTTTCATCCCCTCCACTGAAAAATTCCTCTGAAATGTCAAATAACCTTCTGAACATTTCGATTATTTTCATATTGCATGCTTTCACACACACACACACACACACACACTACCTTCATCATTGTCATTGTTGAAGTGAGTAGAAACACCAGTGTAGGTATGCACGGATTTACCTTTGAACTTCCTGCCTGTGGTTTTGGTGGCTGTCAACTGCAGTCAGCAATGAGAAGATCTTACTGTCCGTCTTCAAACTAAAACCTTGACACACAAGAGGCTTATCTGTGCTTACAAACTCGAAAAGTAACCACCTGACGGTACATTATTCCTGTTTATGCTCCTATTGCTTGTGTCTTAAACCAAGCTTTTATTACATTGAAGTTGATGAAGGTCTTCTATTCTTGACAAGAAGATAATTTCAGTCTGGGGTTAGCAGGTTAATTAGTAGTCATCTTGATGAGCCTGCAGTTTTCTCTTAAAAAGATATTTAGACTGACAGCAGATCTCTCCCCGGAAGATTCTGAGGTTAGAATGGACTCTTGATGCCAGTTTGACTATATCAATGTATATTTTGAATTTGTGTGCATTTTAAATAGCCACGTTTAACACTGATCAGATCGAGAAATGCAAAATGTTCTCTTCCAGCCTTTTACAAAGAGAAGGAATTTTGATAGTTAGGATGAACACCAGATATTTTTATTGTTCCAGTAGTTATTTTCACTGGAAGTAAGACATGAATGAAACTACTCATCTGCTATGCTTCCTAATTTTCGTATTTCTAAATAGCTTTTAGACTGGGTGTAGAAATTACTTAGAATGCTGGCATTAACATTACTAGTAGTAAACTGCTAATTTTGTATTAAATTGTGTTGAAAGCCATCAAATCTTTTTTAAAAGTTTCTCTCTTGTCATGGCCCCATCCCTGCCACCCCCAGGAATTAATGTTTTGTAAAGATTTTATAGAAAATTCCATTTTTTAAGCATAGAAGTGGTTTTCTTTAGATTGTCTCATGTAAGAACACAGTAATACTTGGCTACACAATTTTCCAAGATATTTAAAAACCAATCTGATCTCTTTCTTACCATTTAGTTCAAAGCAGATATTTCTAAGGATGTCTCAGGTTGCAATTCCCACTTTATAGCTTTGTTTCAGTCACATAATATGGCTTAATTTTAAAATGCTTGTCCCTGATGCATTTTTCTCAAAATATATCTGAAGTCAACCTTTTTTTGTTGTATATCATTAATTTCATCTTACCTTTAATGTAACTAGTGTGATGAAGTTATTCGTAAAAACTTATTGGTGTTACATGTGTCTTTGTCCATCATAAGTTATGTCTTTTTCCAATACATAAGTTATGTATTATTTTGAAGACAATTATCAAAGTTTTGAGTCTTCTAGAGTACACCTGTAATAACCAGAGCAAAGAAGTAACCAACAATAGAAACATTAGAAGACAAGTTTGCTAAAGAATATAAATTAATAAAAATGATTAATCAATGGATCTACAACACAGCATAGCTTAGTTCTACAGTATGAGCTGTGCTCCAAAACAGTTTTAATATGTATTTGATTCTAACAAATGGTATTTTCCTGGTACTACAGCCTTGCATATATATGGTCATAAATCAGCTGAATTGGTCTAGACCAAAGTGCCCCCTTCAGTGTCAAGCAGCAATAGGCTCTCCTGCTGTACTGTGTTTTTGGCTCTGAGGCTTAAACCAAGTGTGGCATATTTAAGTTTGTATCTTATAATTGGAAGGCTGTGCCCCATGAAGTGTGAGATTTGAAAAGTGTTTGGTTCTAGGCACAATGGTTTCCAAATGTCATGAGGACGGCTGCCAAGCACGTGAGGAAGAGAACACCATGAGAGAGTCTGGCAACAGGGAAGAAAGCGTGCTTATTTTTTTTTTTTGAAGACTGCTTCAATTTTCTCTTCACAAACTTTCCTTTCACCCTCTTGCTTTCTTTTCTAAGTTAAAAACCAAAAGCATTCCTTTCATCCGGTATTACCTGTTTTGGTGAAGGCACAAATATGTTGGTTTGCATTGTGTACTACTCCCTGAAATTTGATATTGCTTGCCAGAGAAAACTGGAAGGACATCTGAGGACATTAACTGGCAACAGAATAACCCTTAAGGATATTTCAAGCCCGGATATTGATGATGAGAAAAAAATGCCGTTCTGAGTGTTTCTTTTGCTGGGACATCAAGAAAACCCTCAAAAGGGTACATAAAAAGGAAAAACATATCCAGCAGCCTTGTGCTAAATAAACAGCAATTACATGTTGGCAGTGACATGATAACAATAGTTTCTCCAGTAGCATTGACATAACAATCTAATATTATTGATAGTCATAATATATGAATTGACTGCAAAATGTTCTAAATTAAGGTATATTGAACTACTGTATTTGATGGCAGTTGAGTGGCAATGATGGCAGAAGAGAGGAGGAGGAGGAAAACAGTGGAAGAGAAAATTATTAACCAGTAAAAATGAATGTCAGCCTCAGCCTGCCATTGCACAGTCTGGTTTTCTTATGCTGCAAATCTTCAGATATTTTTGAGTTCTCTGGCATGAACTGGGGAGAGAAACCACAATTCCTCTCCTCAATCTTCACCCACAGGAGTAACAACATATTGTAATGCATGGTGACATTTCATATTATTGTGGACTTTAGTGTTTTATGCTTCTGTTTTTAGTAATGTCTCTTCTATAAACATGTCCATCTTGAAAATATAATTATTTTTGGAACAATTTTTGTCACCATATGGCATGACAATGTTATGCAGCCTGTGACAAGCAGTGCAGCGAGCTGTTTTTAGTGTTTCCTCTGTATTATTAACCGTAGCTGACCATTTTTATCAATATTGCTGTTATATTTTATACTTTGATTTCAAACCTCTTCTTATAAAAGCACTCTTGAAATTGACACTGTTTAATAGTACAACTCACTTGAGTTGGTTGTCTGTGTGTCTGTAAGGAATAACATTCACTTTAACCCCTAGCTTAGTCCTGGATACTTCTTGTATGTCAAAGTGTCATGGGTTCCCTCTCTTTTTCCAGAATTCTCTGAGGTGTGACAGTCTCACATAATATTTGCTGTCTTTTGCCTTTTTGATCCCTAGGAAGCGGAAATTCATGCTATATAGCATGAATTCATGCTATATTCTGTTCTACTCGTGTTAGTACTAGAAGGTGTAAGGAAAAACACAGAAGGGTGCTCAGATGATGAAGCAGTGAGATATCTGAGTAACTCTTAGACTGTGGTATGTGGGGAAGATTAAATTGTAAGAACACTTGCCTTTTAGTAAGGTGATAATTTAAAGGGTCATGAGAAAAGGCTGCTAGTATTTGAAGGTATAAACATCTGAAAAAATGTAGCTTTAGAAGAGTTATAATGAAGAGGAATAAATTGAAACTGAAAAAGAATTTTTCCATGAACATTAGGCAAAATGCTATACTGACTTCTTTTCCATGAAGGAACAGTTGTTCTAAGATGTGTAAAAGCAGCATCTTGATCTTTAAAACTGAAATAGGCAAAGTACAATAACAATATCAGAGGATCATTTCTGTATTTCCAGGTCAGAAGTGGCATGGTATGATTGGCCTTCCTACAGGCCAAGTTCAGTGGTACCAAATTCGTTTAACTAAGCATTATTCTTTTATGAATACAGTGTGCAACATAAAATACTGCAGTGGATTTTGTGTCATTGCTAAACATGCTGTACCATGTGCTTGTGCACGTATGAAGAATGTCATGGGAAGACTGTCAGTGCAATTTTTCACAAGTTTAGGGTAGAACAGCAGCAGACAGGAGAAATGCAATTATGGTATAAAACTAAGGGGTGGATGGAGTGAAGAGCTTGTCTAACATACAGTCAAGCCTTCCAGGACCCAAATGCAGGCAGTGTTGATTGCGTTTGTGGATCTGTTGGAACCAGTAGCCTTAGTGCTACAAATGGTGTTGTGGCCTGTGTCTAATTAAAATCTCACTAGAGCACTTGTTCTTGATTTCATAGTTTCAGAGGAATTGAAGGATATTCTTCTTATGTTTATTACCTTTAAGTCTATTTGATGCTGGGGTTGGAAGTCTAGAATAGACTGGAATACTATAGAGAGCTCTATTGGTTTTGGCTCCTGGTAAGATTGTACAAGAAAATGTGCAACGTCGCTTGATATTTACACTGATTCATAGAATGCTTGAGGTTGGAAGAGACCTTTGGAAGTCATCTTGTCAAACCCCCTGTTCAGACAGGGTCACTCAGATCAGAGAGATAGATTAGTAGCTATGGCAAGAGATTTAAAAAAGGGCAATTATTTGCTGGAGAATACTTTGACAAATATGATTTTTTTTTTCATTAAGGACACCTATAGCAAGAAGTCTGTTGGGGAAAAGAATTTCAATTTATTTTGTGGATTAGTTCCTTAGTCAAATTTTGATGTTATTTAATGTAAAAACCAATAAACTAATAGTTTCTTAGTTCATGTAAAAACTAGTAAACTATAGATAAACTAATAGTGCTATTACGTAATGGTCACTGCTCTTATTTGCATCATAAAATTACACAAACTTATAGTAGATAGAAATGTTTTAACATGTTAATACAGACAGGAAACATTATGATGTAAGAATACTGAAATGTTTCCATAATTTATGCCATGTGTAAGGATTTAAAATACAAAATGATGAAATTCAGTACTAAAATTTATTAGCAGTGAATATGTCATAGAATAATAAAAAAATTAGAATGAAGAATAGGACTAAGACATATAGAAGAACATTCCAATAATTTTTGGTTTTGTTTTTTTTTTACAGTGTCTCCCTGTACCAGACCTTTTCAAAATATTTAGCTCCACGGAAGTTTTTAAAAATGTGTGGTTTTTTAAGGTTCTTCAAAATATCTATATATTTAGAAGCCAATTTCCTTTGGAAATTAATATCTTGTATTTAATTTCTTAGCTTTCTTTTTGGTCAGCTGTAGCAATTTAAGATTTTTCAGAATATTCTGCAAGTTTTGTAGAATAGAAAGCTGCAAAGTGATGCAGGTGTGTTAGTTGAACTTTGAAAAGCTTCTTTGAAATGTGGAGTTTTAGTTGTAGCATGAAACTGGCAGTTTCATGAACATGCAGGTGTTTACTCCTTAAGTGATAGAAAATAACAAATAACTCTTCTGGATTTCATTCCTAACAGGAAAAATATAAAAAAATTGGCTGAACCAAAACATAAGCCAGTCAAGGATATTTTGATAATCAAATTGTATTAATAGTAGAGCCAGTAAAGTTTTCAAGTGAGTAAGTTTACTGAGAAGACTCAGCCTGGAATAAGATTACCTCATTTGAGTTTGGCATGTAGAACAAGATATTAGGAAGGTTGAAAGTATAGGTGAAAAATGTTTCAGAACTATTTGCTATGAAAAGGAAAGAGATGGGTTATCAACTCATCATTGCCAAAGCATCTGATTGTATTATTCCATAAGTTGGTTCAGCAAAACAACAATCATGATAAGAGGAGAGAAGAATGAATTCTTGTTTTGATTTCATGCTTATTGCTTTGAGAGTTGCGTAGCCTCATAATAACACTTAGCAGCCATCTGGTTTCCAGAGGAAAAAAACCCTTACTTTTTCTTACTGAAGAGGCTAGGACATAACATGCACCATTTAAAAGCTCATTGTCTGGAAATGACATAATGACTTTGTGTTTTCAAATTATTAATTAGTGATTAAGTCAGAAAACCAGCAGGTTATGCCAGCTCTAGGGGACGTACCAGGTATTTTGTGCAACCTTGCAATTCCTAGCAGTGAGGAATCAAATTAAAGTAGTAAAAAAAGTGAGCAAGGATAGTAAAGAACTCAAGTACATTGTAACATGCACTTCTAGTTTATTTTAAAAGATGCAGTTTGCTTGTTTGTATTTTGGGGTTTATATACATGAATGTATAAAGATAAATAACTTTAAATGAACTATAAATGTTGTCATTTTTCAATAAATCCCATTGTATATGTGACCTAGACTACAGCGTCATTACACTACATATTCCTGAGATGTGATGATGAAATTCAAGGTTTTTTTCATGGTGTCTGTAAGATGTACATGCTGATGAAACACAGGTTAATAGTCCATTATATTTTCAGTTAACAAAATAAATGCTTTAATACTATTATTCGTTGAAGAATCTTAAAAAACAAACCAACAAACAAAATACATTTCACCCTTATGATGCATCATAGTAAACTACACCAACTGTTATTGTAACTAATCATAACTGACAGTCTAGTGGGCGAAATGAGATCTGAATAGCTACAGAAGAGAAACTCTGCATTAGTATTTCTTTGCAGTGGGTCCTCAAGTTGGGATTGTTGTATATGGGAGGGACTCTGCTAATGCCCAATTTTTGGCTTGTTGCGGATAAATGCTACGTTTTATTCCACCTGATTTTTTTCAGATTATTTGGGTTTTGTTAAAAATAGGCACTATTAATTTATCTTACAATCTGATTTAATTTATCTTACAATCTGATCTAAAGATTTAGTTCTAATTTGAGACCCTTCAGTTTTGTTCCACATATCAATCAACTCCCATTATGGGATTAAAAATAGCAAATCCCCTGTAGGTATTTAAATTTCTAAGGTCTGAGAATCTAAGTGTACCCACAGCAAGTTTGCTGATAATACAAAACTGGGAGGAGTGGCTGATACACCCGAAGGTTGTGCTGCCATTCAGTGAGACCTCAACAGGCAGGAGAGTTGGGTGGAGAGAAACCTAATGGGGTTCAACAAAGACAAGTGCAGCATCCTGCACCTGGGGAGGAATAACCCCGTACCCCAGCACAGGCTGGGGGCTGACCTGCTGGAGAGCAGCTCTGAGGGGAGAAGACCTGGGAGTCCTGGTGAAGAACAAGCTGTTCATGAGCCAGCACTGCCCTTGTGGCCAAGAAGGCCAATGGTATCCTGGGGTGCCTTAGGAAGAACATTGCCAGCAGCTCGAGGGAGGTGATCCTGCCCCTCTAGTCAGCCCTAGTGAGGCACATCTGGAGTGCTGTGTCCAATTCTGGACTCACTGCTCAAGAAAGACAAAGAACTAGTGGAGAAGGTCCACTAGGAGGGCTATGGAGATGATTAGGGGACTGGATCACCTCATTTATGAGGAGAGACTGTGGGAGCTGGGCCTCTAGCCCGGAGAAGGCAAGACTGAGAGGGGAATCTTTTCAATGCATACAAATATCTTAAGGGCGGGTGTCGAGAGAATGGAGCCTGATTATTTTCAGTGGTGCCCAATGACAGGGTAAGGGGCAACAGGCGCAAACTTAAACCCTGGAAGTTTCATCTGAATGTGAAGAAAAACAGCTTTACTTTGTGGATGACTGAGCGCTGAAACAGACAGCCCAGAGAGGTTGTGGAGACCCCTTCTCTGTAGATGTTCAAAACCAACCTGGACACAATCCTGAGCAGATGAACCTGCTTTAGCAGGTCATATTATTTTCAAATTAAAAAAAAAATACCTCTATAAGAGAAATTACCATGCATTCTAGTACATGTCTGTGAGACAAAGATCATAAAGTTTGTGGTTTAGCTAATTCCGAACTTCTCAACTTCTCTCTGCTGATACTTTAGAACTGGCAGTCACATTAAGCATGGTGGTTTTTTCCATGTTTGTCTGCTACATCACCTGCTGTGTTTTAAAGCTTTTCCTTCAACTGTGTCATTGTGTTATGGATCAGTTTAGGTGTGCTGACTTTTTATCGAGGTCTAAACCAAATTGGCAGTGAATTCTACATACAATCTTTGTAACCTTGATCATGTTATTAGAGATCGTATTTGGGCTGTCTTCAGGGGCTCATTTTTCTGCAGTATTCTGTGCTTCACTTATACTAGAAAAGACATGGGTTGAAGAGAAATAGTAACCAGAGAGAGAAGTCATGAGTTCACTACTGATTTCTGGACCTAAAACGTCCAAATTCCTTTTTCTGCTTTTTTGATTTAATTGCATGATGATGTACAGAGATGAGAGACCAGTTTCCATCTGAGGAAATGCAGCTAGAAACAAAAGATGAACAGGAATAATCTGCAGCTACATACAAACTTAGGAAATATTAAATAAACAGAAGAAAAAAGATCTCTTTATTTTCTATAGCAGTATAGTGTGTCTTTGCTGTATGAGAAGAATGTATTTTGTCTTGAAACTGCGGATGTAAAATTACAGCGAGTAATGAGTATGTATTCCTCTGATCCCTTAATGTACTTGATGTGAGGTTCCTCTTTCATCGTAGCTAACATGCTGGCCATTAAATACACTGCAGTAGCATCATTAGTGGCTTCAAAGTGCTCCTACTTGCTTCACATTTTTCCCTCCAGCAGGTGAGTGAGAACAGTGATTAGCAAATACCAGTATGTGTCACTCACTACTCATGTGATTGCCAGCAAAGTCCCATGTTTGGGCTAAGAGCAGCACTGCAGTTGGAAGCAGAGTGAACTTTTGCTGCCTTCATGGCTCTGAAAAGCTTTCAGCTCCAAATATCACTTGGCCATGTGTAAGATAAAATTCATCCTATTTGGGGTGTGATGTTGGAAACTGCTTTGCTATAGCAGCATGTGGTGCAGGAGATGGGCTGTAGAGAAAGGTGCCCTGAGTAACAGGCGCTGTGATACCTACATGGCTGAAATTCTGAATGGTGAGATCAGGACATACAAAGAAAGTCTTACCAGTATCACAGTTTGGTATGACTGGAGGAAAGGATTCACTGAAAACTTCTGCATCCTGACTCCCCAGAGGATTTCCTTGGACTGTTTAGAGCAACATACCATAGATTTTTTATGACAGGTGTTGATTGGTTGGTGTAGATGTGTCTATTCCCCGTTCTCTTAGGCTGAGTTTAAAAAAAACCCCTTACAGTAGTAAAACAAAGTGAAAAGAGTCTGAGTATTTTTCTAAAATTGTACCTTTAATTTTTATATCCTTTGATGTAAGATGCAAGATGAGGGCTTTTTCTTTATTAGAACGGTGAATATGGAATCTTAGAATACTTTACCTGTAGAAAACAATATGAACATGTTTAAAAAAAAAGTTCAAAATGTCTTATACATTTTTCTTTTTATATACTTGTATAGATATAAAAATCAATAACACTTCTCATAGATGTGTAAAGCATCAAAGATTTGCATTTTTAATATCTAAATACATATAATTTTAGGGAAGGAAAACAGAATTAAGAAGCCATCTTCTTTCACAAATGGTGCCTTTTTTTTTTTTAAAAGCTTATAAGTTTAAAAATTATCATAATACTTATCTAGCTAAAACAATCCACTGGAACTGGACAATATTTTCATCAGTGGTAGCTGTGTATCATGGGACGAATTATATTGCCAGTATTTTGAATTAGATTGCCAGTAGTTTCAAAAATTGTTTTGTAAAATTTAGCAAATGGGAATCATACAGAAATAAATGATGGGTTTAAAAACTGCAAAATGTATCCTAATTTCAGGGAAAAACGCTTCAGGGATAATGTTTCTGTGTAAGGAAGCAAGAAATTTTCCTTATTTACTCTGCTGAATTTAAGAAAACCACYGATAAACTACCATTGCAAAATTATTCCTAACATGAAGTTATCTAAAAGCATCATAATGCACCTGAGAGCTTTATGTCCGGTGTCCTGTATGCTTTGTAGGCTTTAGTTAAAAATTCCCTTTAGGAAAATAGGAAATTCTTGCACTCTGGAACCACGGTAGTTCCATGTTGCTGCTGTGATTTTAGTAGGGTGTTGAGTCAGAATACTCATCTTGTCACCTCTGTTCTTCTCTTTCTCCTCCTATATGACCAGAAATACACAGAATAGCATCTGCTGAGGTGCATCTGCTGTGCAGCCATTATGAGTGTAGGTAGAATTAAGACGTATTTTGGCATGAGCCCCTGCTTGAAAACGAAGATCTGATATTTAACTGCGAAGGTCTTGAAGTTCATGTTCTGTGCACACTTGCATGCTATTTTTTGAAATTAATGTCTCCCTGAGCATATTTTCAATGGTTCCTTTTTCATCATTTCACTTTTATTGATTGGAAATATTCTGGCCTTGGCTCTAAGAGCAAACTGACCATGGGCACTGTCAATTTTGTTGTGGCTTCTTGGATAATGGTAAGAGAAAAGAAGACAAGAGGATAAATGAAAGTGAAGTTCCAAATTACTGGAACATTTAAAGGTCTTTGAAAAGTTCATATACAAGCACAGTTAATGCTGTCATGCACCGAAGTGCCAAAAGACATAGCAGTGAAGAATATTAATCTACTTTAATAAAATCAAAGGGTTCATATTTTTTTTTGTAAAGAAATAATTTGAATAAAATTTGACCCTTTCTACAATAGTCTGTGGGTCAAATTGAAACTACTATTAAAATTCTCTAATATCTTTCTTGTATTACCATTTCAAAACTCAATTTAAATATTCACAGAGCTCCTTTTTTAATAAACTTAACAAAATTCAGGTAATTTCCTTCAACTTTCTTGATTGAAGGAAGGCAGTAGGTACAGATATAAAAAGATGTACAGCTACAAGCAAAACCTGAAATCAATTATATATAAGAAATAACATAACACATGGAAAGAAATTAATCAAAAGGAAAAAATTCTGCTATATGATTTTCTTGGTCTGCTACCTGCAGGCAAGGAACGTAAATGAAAAAAAAAAAAATCAGCATTCTTCTTACAGATAAGGGGAAAATTAATAAAAATGTTTCCTTCCTACCAGATCCCCTGATGCAACTTATGTTAAAAGTGAGTGGCTGCAGGAAGAACTTACATGTTTTAAAATAACTTTTTCTTTCTCCAGAAATATACTTTTGTACCTTATTCATGCTGTTAAGCTCAATTATATCAGGTTGGTATTTATAGTGTCCAACCATCATTTCTTTTCCTTTCTCACTATTAAGTTTGTCACTAAATCATGGTCATAAAGTTTCTCGCAGTTTGAAAGTGAGAAATGGCTCATTCTGCTTGGATGCGATGCCACAATGAAGTATTAAGGAATCACTCACAAATTGGAGCAATCTTCCAATCTGGACAAAACTTGTGAAATTCAGCCAAGTTGTTGAACAGACTGGAGAGGTTCAATGTGCACAGGCAGCATTGCTTCTCTTAAGTATAGCTCAAAGTGTAATAGGAGTGACAGAAGTAACTTAGTTAAGATAAATAGCCAATAAACTCAATGGACTAAAAAGGAAGGAGAAGTCTCTAGGAAGTCTTGTACAGAAAACTTCCCAAGAGGAAGAGAACTCTGGATTATCCTATGGTGTCTTCACTCCCATTTCCATATTTAAAATGAAATAAATTGAACCCTCTTTTGTATTTTTAGTATTCCTGATTGAATTTTTAGAAAAAAGTTCCCTATAATGTGAATTCATATGGAGTGTTTGTTTCCTGGTTTTGTCATGTGATTGTTTGTACTTAGAAGAAAATGTTCATGTTGAAACAGGAGACAAAGGGATTGATTTTTCTGAAGCTTTTCCCTCTGTGATCAGAGAGCATCACATACCTAGGTCTCACCATAAGCTAAGGATAATCTGTATGTGGCAGCATGTTTTCTTAGGAAATACTGAATTGATCCCACAGAACATGCAAAATGTCTGATGTTGATCCAGTGAATTTCAGGCTTCTGATTCATTGGAGTTGTTACTATTTAATGCTGCTACTACTAATTATACTCATTAACCTCTCTCCAGCCACTCACTGTCAAGTATTGTAGGCTTTCTGAAACATCCTTAATTTGTTAAGAGCACTGATTTATGTTGCTGCTCTGGGAATGTAGGAGAATATTGGTAGGTGAGAAGGAAGCTAACCACTTCACATTTTCATGAGATAATTATTTCAATGATACTTTTCTACCTTAGGATACGTGCATTTTAAGTGCAAAACACTGGACAGGAAGGCATATAAGCACGTGCTTAATTTGAGCGTGCATTTAAGTGGTTTCATTAGGGAGAAGTCTGATGAATTTGACTATGAGAAATTATTACAGAACTTATCCAGTTTAATGTTATTGAATTTCAATTATTTCATTACAGTTATAGTACCATAAAACTGAAGTCAACCATTGATGTATCAGGACTAATGTGCTCAAGGGGTTCGATGCTCAAATTTGTGTTAAGAGGAGTGTTTATTGTAGCAAAAGTGTCTTTTGTTAAGTGAATGTAAATCCTTTTTTGATGGTTCATTCTCACACTCTTATGTGCTATTAAAATTCTTACAGTGTTGTTTTTGTTTTGTTTTGCTAAATGTGGCCTGTCCTTTTAAGTGCTGAGGTAGCATCTGTTATTCACTGTATAAAGATTGCCACTTAGCTATCTTTGTGTACTTGCATCTATATGTTTGAATTTATATTACAGTATATGATATTTTAGGAATATTTATTTATTTAGCATTTAATAGTAGTGCTAAAAAATATGTCCTTGAATGTCTGTAAATCTGGTGCAAATTAGGGAGCACAGTTCAGATTTCTCCACACTGTGCTGGCAAGTGGCCTCAATCAGAAGTAATTTTCTCCATGAAGGCACATGCAGCTCACTCGTGAGCCTCTCCTCAGTAGATACTGTTATTTGTATCAAATTATATGTGGTGGTTTTTCGAAGTGGACTATTGTGTCCACTAAACCATACGGATTTCTGCCACATTGACTACTTCGTTGCTGTTACTAGTACTGTTTTCTACTGACTCTTGTTGATCTATTTGCAAAAAGAGTTAAGATTTGTGTTCATATTAATAACTATTCATGAATTGAAGTAAGTACCAAGTGAGTAAGTAAACTACTTAACCCCTCAAAATCTTCTGTTGTGTACAACACTAGTATTTGCTTGTTTTATAAAGGAAGAAGGTTTTTCAGGGCTTTATGCAAAATCCAGAATGAATTAATAGAGACTTAATTTGCCCCAAATTAAAGTACCCCCATTTAAGATTAGAAATTGAGGTTTTACCTAGTGCAATTGGGAATTCTGAACTATTTATCACATATCTAGCTAATCTGAAGCATTTCAGAATCACCTCTCCTTAGACTGCATCACGTTTTTTTACAAACTGCTAATAGGAAAAGAATTGCTGAAATGAGAAGACAAACATCTAGACTATTTCTGGAATTAACTATTCATCTAAATTCTTAAACTGCTTAAGTTTGAAATTTTACTGCATTAATTATTAAAGAGCCTAATCATATTTCAGAGCTGTTTATTGTCAGATCACTGTGACACTCGGGTGAATTTCAGTAGTAGCAATTTTTGGATTTGCATTGCTCTGTCATTATGGCTATTGGTTGTAAAGTCACACTTAATCAGTAGTTATCGAAAAGGATTTTTCAGCAGAACAGGATGGGACCTTAACCCTGGTCCAGTTGAAATAAAAGTAGACATAGTACCTGTTGTGCCACAGCTACTTAATAACATGATTAGTATAAGTAATGGGAGTAATACTATTAAATTAAATCAACAATTTAAAAGAAATGCAGAAGGTAAAGTATGGTACTAAAGTAACTGATTAACCTGTATTTGGACTGTTGGAGGTAATATATCAACATAATAACAAGTGGGGGAAAAAAAGCACTATCACAGAAAACAGTTTAAAGAAACTCTATTGTTAGACACAATTATTTTTGTCTATATTACTCTGTATTTTTAAGTATTTTAAATCAGGGAAGAAGTTGCAGTAGCTTTTGTGCAGGTTGTTCCCTAGATAGAGGAGCTAGCTGGTGTTGAAAACCTACCTGTAAGGTTTTCAACAGGATAAATTCTTAGTTCTCTAGCTGACTTGATTTACTGGTACCAGTAAGAGGTTTTTGGTAGCGCATGACCAAATTAGGCAAACATAAGGTTGCGTAGTTTATGTTTTCGCATTTGTCAAGAATATGTAGTTCCATATAATCTTTATTGTGAGATTCTGAAAATGTATTTTTATTTATTGTCTGTTTATGTGCAAGTAATTAGATGACGAGTCATGAGTAGAGAATTTACTCTATTTATACTTCCTAGTAAGTGGCTTTGGATTTTAGCGTTTTCTTTAACCCACTGTATGTTTGAGTGATAATTAAAAGTGGCTACAGAGATCATAAATTTTGAGTTCCCATGAAGCTAGCAACTGAGAAATACTTAATTCTGATCTTATTCTTGTGGGTTGGTCTTACTCATGTTTAACTCTTTAGTTAAAATTATCAGTTATATGAGCTCTAGGCATGAGCTGAATATTTCAACATTTGAAAAATGAAAAACAGCTCAACATGCATAAGACAGAATTTGTTGGAAAGATCAAGTTGTAGATGGGTGAATTATACAAGGCAGCAGCTGCCTGAAACCTGGAAAAATATTTATGCACGGATCCTTCAATTTCAACAATAGTCATTGCTAGTGTTTGGGGTCGGGCTTTGATGCCAGCCCTCATTAGGTAAAGCTCTGATGTGTGCCTGTATGCACCTGCATAAGCATTGCTGGGTTTTGTATGTGGGCTGGCACGTGCAAGGCAAAGCCTGGTGTAGGTGCATGCACACCTCTGATCTCTTTGGATGTGACAACATTTGTGTTTGCAAATGCTTGGACATGTAACTTTAGGAAATGTTACATACCTGTTCATACATAGGATGTATCTATGGTAGCATTAGTCAGTATTTTTTTTTAGTCTGAGTTTGATTTAAAAAATAAAAGTCCCAACCCACAAAATGTCAGGGGTTCAAACCGGTGCTGTGGAGCTGGTGTGTACATTGTATTTCTTCTGCCTTCTTGGAAAGAGTGTCACTGGAAATTATAAGGTGTGTTTTCATGACTGCTGCAAATGAAAGCATACCAACTGCATTTCTGTTCTTCTCCTAATTAACATACAGAGATGATTAGTTTGCTGATTACGTATTAGTGACCTGATCAAACAAACTGGTTCAACATCTAGAAACAGACCTAAATGTCATGTATACATGCCAGTTGGCTTACTTGCAGATAAATTGCTTTTGCTCTGTTTTGTAAGGCACATTATAAAAGTCAATAACAAAGAGCTTGTCATTCAGCAGGAAATCGACTTTCACTGGAAATGGTGGCTGAAGTTTAAATTTTTTCCCCAAACTTAAAATACCTGGAAAATTTATTAGGCTTATAGCTGCATTTGAAACAATACAAAATATGGTATTTTTATATGTGGCAAAAATTTACATTTCCCTAAAGCAGCATTTTTTTGTTTCATTGTGTTTTTTCCTCTTAGTTTACTTATCCAGGTGTTACTAGGAGTACACACCAGTAAATGGCTCTACAGACAATGTCATGTATTAATAGTATAATGAAATGTGAACAGCATTTCTGATAATTTGTGCAGAACTCCTTGTGCTTTCATTTCATGAACCTGGACACACGTAAGGTGCCTGGACTGCCCACGTTCAGCTGCAGCGCACTGCTCCAGCGTGTGCTCGTGCTTTGTTCTCTGTTCCGTACAGTGCCATAGCCACTCTTCATTCCCTGTGCATATGCAGTTGCTGGATTTTTTCCCAGCATGGCTGGAAGGTGCAATTAACAGTAATGGATACTTTGATAGTGAGAATCTTTATTTCTTCAGCCATAATAATAGCCCCTTATTTTAGGAGCTATATTGTTGAATGACAGCTACTGTTGGCGAGTATGTATCTACAAAAGTGGGTTCATTTGGTCAGATTCTCAGCTGGCACAGAGAGTCATATTTCCATGAAAGATAGTAAGCTATATTAATTTATGGAATCCCAGCTGGGAATCTCAATCCATTTCAATAAAAAGTAACCATCATATTCCTCTGAAGCAAGAATTACACAACCTAGCCTAAAGTGAATTTTGCTGTTTTAATAAATGTAGGTAGTCACTGGTTTGTAATAAATTACATAAAATTAGAGTGTAGTCAATATTTGATTTCTTTAAAAATTTATTCCTTCCTTTTCATTGAACACAACAGAATCATTTATGTATTGTATCTCAGCATGATAGATTATATAGGAATAGTGTATTTAATACCATAAAACTATCATATAAATACAAATCACATTTTTTTTCATTAGCTAGCTCGCTTTCATTTTGAAGAAGAAATACTCAGTCAATTATAAATGAGGCTGTGCTTTCATTGGAGAGTGAAATACATAATTTTTTTCAAGCCTCAACCATGTATAATGAAATCTCTCCTTTGAAATCCAGTCTTAAGATGGATTTTGAAACATACTGACATTTAATAAAATCTTCGTTAAATTAAAATATGTTCAGTTATTTCAAATCTCTATTTAAATCTAGGGTGAAATTCTACACCCTGCACAAGAGATGTCTTTAGCAAATAGTTACTATTAACCAATGATTTTGCAGTGTGTTCATATAAGAAAGATTTTAATTTTTGAGTCTATTCTAATTGGTAACCTGGTGTTATGTGTTATAATCTGTCTGGCGCTGTCTCTTCGAGGGGTTCTGTAGCAATAGTATCTCTAGGTAACTAGAAAAAATTAAAAGACATCGGGCTGCCCTTTCAAATTCAAACTCGTGCCCTGTTTCTGTAACTAGTTTATGTTTTTGTAGCCCGGGGCTGGTAGTCTACCAGGACGTTTGTTCGGCCTCTGTGATAGAAACAAATAGTCTGTTTGAGTCCTGTCCATTGACTGGGAATCTGTTAGAGTCTGGCAAATGAATGATCATGGATACCATCAGGAGCTGGTTGAAGCAAAATAGCAGAATAAGCTGAAGTTTGTACTGTCAATACCTTTGTAGTATTTCATTGTTGTCAGTACTTCTAATTTGATTAACAAAGCTTGTAAAGGGTACATTTTAAGTACTGTAATTCAGCATCAAAAACAATCACTAACAAACAAGAGAAGGCTCTTCAATGTTTATGTGGTTTTACAAATATAGCTTTGATTTCAGCTGTTAAAACTGCCTGTGTTTAATACTGGAGCCAATGAATAATGAAAAACTCCGATTTGCGAGTATTATTAATACATATTATTAATGACACTTTGCATATTCTGATTTGAAGTCATCAGGAAAAGTCACTTTCAATTTCAATTTCCATAAAATGTTATTTGTCCAATTCTAATAAATGCTGAACACAGCTGTGAAAGGAAAAACTAGCTAAAGAACTCCAATAAAAAGTTCACTAAGGTTTTATTTCACATTGTCCTGTTAGATGGTTTTGCCACAGTGTTCCTGATTCTTTTTTAAGGGCCCCTTGAAGATGCCACTGAGGATGAAGAAGAAGAGTGCCTGTCTGAGGAAAATGATACTATCTCAAAAGAAGACTTTCCGTTGGAGGAAAGCTTTTCTGCAGAGTTTGAGCCTGAAAATCTGAGCTGTGAAGAAGTGGAATACTTTTGTAATAAAGGTAATCATTGAAGCCAACCTCTTGAGAAAATACTGGCCAAACTATGTCCAATTGGTCAAAGAGATTTTTTGGTTTAAAATGTACAAAAAGCCCTATCAATATAGTACCTTAAAAATGGGAAAAGGAGTCACTTGTGAAGTTARGTCTGGTAAGGGGTAAATATTTAAGTGTGTTGAAAGACACTTTTCAGGGACATGAATCATCTTGCCTTAATGTTTTCCTCCAAGTGTTATTTTCTACATATTTAACTGTAGAGAACAGGCCCCAGAAGTCAATTATTATCAGATTCGAAGCTAGCCAAGCAGCATGTCTGTTCATTGCTTCTCTGCCTAGAAAACACTGCTAGGAAAACAGATTGTGTCTGTAGATTCTAGGATTAAAATAGAGCTTATTATAGAATTTATTATGCATGGTAGAAAACTAGTGATTTGTGAAAGGATAACTTTTGAAGTTGCAGATACCTTTTTGGTGTCTTTGTTACTTGCAATTATTGAAGATTGAGGTATTTTGACATAAGACACACCAATTCATTCTTACCAGTTCAGTCTGCAAGGTTGTGCTGCTTCCCACTCAGCTGACAGAAAAACACACTATTGTGTATTGTTATTTAGAACATTGAATTAACCTTCTTCCTGCCAGATATCCACCTGATTGCTTTATTGTTTGTCTTCTGCAGGTAAGGATGCCTATCAAATAGCTGAAGTGGTTGTGGTGGTGTTCTCCTCTTAGTTCACAAATCCCTCAGGCATTTGGATATTGATGGTTTCTCTGTCTTTCTGTTCTTTCCCAGATACTGACATACATTTTCTCATGATAGCTTGATATGCTTCTGGTTTTGTATTATTTTCATCTGTCTTGGACAAAGTCGAATACATCCCTTTGAAGAGTCAAGTGTTCTGACTGCAGAATTTTAGTCCTTCCTAGAGAGTCTTCAGTCATCAGTGGGAAAGGCATTACAACGTATTTTCTACATGTCCTCTACGTAGATTATACACTTTTAGCAAAATAATTTACTTTTTGCACTACAGGTTCTTCATACTTAGTAAGCCATCCTAAGAGATCAAAACAGTCTAATCGATAGTTTGGAGTTCAGCTGCTACAAATCTTACTGTGAAGAGAGGCCAGATTATGGATAAAAATGCTTTACAAACCGAAAGAATTTAGTACTATTATAACTGCAGYGTGAACAAATACTACAATTACTTTGTGCTCACTTGTTCACATGCCTTTCAGACACCATTTTCCTTAGCTGGAAAAAAGTACTGCTCCTGTTATTGGCAGGACTAAATAAATATTTAAACCACTATGTGCATGATTGTTATATTGGTGTCTCTTGAATTCCTCCTGTCAGCAGTGGAATACTATGCTCCACTATCAGTTCATATCATATCAGTTTGATTTAGTTACCTCTCTGTACTTCTTACTGCATTTCCAGGGCCCACCAGTGGAAAATACTATGGTTTTGGGTGAAATCAAGAAAAAATTCTGATTTTTTTTTTTTTAAAATAGCAATGAATATTGCAAATTCACGTTGAATTTCCATTTATCTTGGATCTTCCCTTTAACAAACACATCTTTCAGGGAAAGCACTGAATCCAGGCCATTGTATTAAAGAAGATCAGGAATCAAATGGGAATACATTTAAATCTGAATCTTGATTATTGTGTATTTTATTAAGGACATCTGCTGATTCTTCAGGCTAAATACCTTCTGACTTCCCAGCAGTTCTTAAGTGTGTTGTAGTTATAAAAGAATCTTAAGCCTCTCCAGTGCAACTGCTGCAGAAGAAAAGTTGAAAAGAAAATTTCTAAGGATCAAGGGCACATAAAATTTCTAATCTGCCTCCAGCTGAGAGTGTGACAAAAAGTCCCACTTTGAAGCAAGTTGGGAATATCCCTGGACAAGGATGGAATGGGAGACCAGAAATATGCTGGTTTTTTTATTAATGTCTCAACTTCTGTTGAATGTCCTTCAGGGTCACATCTTAAGTGTCATTAGCATGAGGCCACCTATGTTTTTCTGAAGATAAACCCCAAGAAGACAAAACTAATCTGGAAAGCAAATAAATTTCTTTTGTGTCCTTTACTTAGTGGAAGGGTTTGTTACTCTATTATATAGTAAATACTAAAAATGAGAGTAATTCCCATTGGTTTTGTCATGAATCTGTTAATCATAGCCTTTTGTTTTTCTTTGTAGTACTTCAGTATTGAAATTAAAAGATAGTATGTGAAATAAGCTTTTCTTCCTAGAAATATTTTTTAACATCAGGAATGAAAATTTATTATGAAAATGAAAAAGCTTGAAAATGAGATGTGTACCAAATAGGTTAGAGAACAAATAAATCCAGTCTAATTTCTGTTTTGGGGGCCTGACATTTGATTTTTCTTCTGCTCTTTGATAGTATTGAGAGCCTGTAAACAACAAGTATTTTCAAATAAGGGAAAAATAAGTGTAGATCTGTGTTTTCTCATGCAACAGGTTTCCTTTTCCCAGAAACGTTTCAGAACTGGCATGGGAATCCGTTTTGCTCTCTCTGAATTCTGCCCTTGCTAGCATGGACCATTAAAGGTTCTAGAAAGTAAAGGTGTGTTCTTGGATATAAATATTATCTGTCCTGTCTCCCTATT
Source organism: Amblyornis subalaris (assembly GCA_018881555.1). Lineage (NCBI taxonomy): Eukaryota > Metazoa > Chordata > Aves > Passeriformes > Ptilonorhynchidae > Amblyornis > Amblyornis subalaris. The sequence goes on along the minus strand of JACAXG010000029.1, from coordinate 1,375,749 downwards.
TCCCTCCCCTGGGGTTTCTTCCCAGTTGACCCAGAACAAGAGGACAAATGAGTAGCGGGGCTTCCTGCAAGAATCAAGAGGCATGGGGAACAAGTGGCACAGCTGTTGGGGAGGAGGTGTTTGTGAGGCTTCATCCATGGTATGTTTATTATACTTTCCCAGCTATGTAAATTCAAGTAGCACCTAAAACCAGAGGCTTTTTACTATCCAAACTAGGTACTGAAGGCAAAAATTTACTGAAGTCACAACACATTCTGAGGAATGAAAATAGAGGACATACAGGTTCACAGCTTGGTAACTTTGGCTTTTTGACTGAAGAGATTTTCCTGTTAAACTGTGCCTGATGGTATTATAAGCAGAGAGCAGTCCATTACTGTCTAAATTGCAAACAGGAACCTTTATAAAGCCATACTTGTCATTCCCACCTTATTAATTTGGGTTTGTGAGATAGATTCAGAATAGTTGCCAGAATCAGAAGGTGAAGGCGAAAGCCTCTGCAAAGTGTGAAGCAAATTAATCGCATTGATTGAGCTACATGGCATTTTACAACTTCTCCGTTTTCAAAATTTTGACTTTCCGCTATTACTTTTCCCTTCTCCTTTTGCTCATTAATGGCTTTTACGACAAGGAGTCTGGAAAATTCCTCCTCTCCTACACTTTTGCAACACCACAAATCCACAATTAACTTTTCTGCACATGAATAGTTATTCCTATGTAATCTTCATTTACACTCAAATGTGAAGAAGTGAACAAAGTTTAAGCTTGTAAATATTCAAAGCTAAAATGGAATTTACCAACCTACTATTTGTCAGGGATTGTTTTAAGCTTCCAACTCTGATTTTTTTTTTTAACCTTTTGGATGAATAGCCTCATAATAGATGGCAGTTAAGTTTGATTTGTTTGCAATTTTGACAGTGAGATTAGGAGAGAGAGAATATTTTGGAAAGAGCATGGTGCTATTCTACTACAAAGCTGCACTGATCTCTATCTTTGAAGTAGAAACAAAAAACTTGGTAGAAGGTAGCCTTGATGGTAGTGCATTACATTTTGTCAGTTTGAAAACAGCCTTTGAAAATTGCTGTTTATACTTAGTTCCTACAAATTGATGTACTGCCAATAAAGAAGGTATCTGATGATGCTGTCCACACAAAGAATGTATTAACCTGGAATCTCCTTTGCTGATTATGTTTTTTAATGTCCAGGTACTGGGTATCTGGAATCAGAGTCTGTATCAGATTAAGATTAATTCAGATTAAATTCAGACCTAGAAAATTTATTACTTAAATATCAGTATTTCAACAGTCTGAATAAGGAGAAAGTAGCCTGTCTCCCATGCAGAACAGTGATAGGCTAGATTTGGAAGCTAGAAGATAGGACATAAAGATTGAATTTTGTCTGCTGCAGGTTGGAATAAGAAAATGAGGTGATGCTAACAGAGACAGGAAGAAGTGAACTGAAGGCATGATAGGGCTAATAATTGCAGAAGGGGGAAAAACAACAGAACAATACAAAGGCCAAGTTGAAGGTGATGGGATGAAAATCGAAGTACTAAATAAATTCATATGGAAGGTGAAGTTGGTTTTTTAGTCTCTGATTGCTGTCATCCTGCCTAGAAACCCTCAGGAAAAGTAAAAAAAATGTTCTTGTCTGTTACTTAGAAAGTTTGCTATACTCATATTGTGGTGATATCTTTTCCTCTCTGTAAACAGGAAGGAGAATAGCAGCTTTGGTGACTTCATAGTGGTGGAAACTGGCTAAACAAATTACAGTTCCTTGTGACCTTCCTAGCAGAATTGTTCAATGAGGGATTAACTTTCAAAGGAAAAGTTGTCTTGAGCAATAAGAGAGATCACTTGAGATTAGTAGATAGTTAAGTAGCTGTGTTCAGAGAAGCAAAGAGGCAAGAGAAGAAAATGGAGGAAATGTACAATCAAAACAGAAAATGTTGAACTGTTGCCAGAAGAAGGAGGCAAATGAAGGAATGTCCATATCTGATAGAGAAAGAAGGCATGTCTGTTTCTTGCTACTTGCCAGGACAATTGTGTCAAATTCTCCTGTTCATTGCTTGTAGCATGGCTATTGCTCTTATTCCTCATATTATAGGCTTTCCATGGTTACTCCATCACAAGGCAGCACTGGCACCAGCCATCAGTGGAAGGAGATTCAGTGACCTTGACACTCCTAGTGGCAGAGGGGAAAGCAAATGGCTTCTGCTTCCCAGTGTTAACTCTGCTTCAGTTGTTGACATGGGGTAATATGGAGGATACATGAGGTGGGATGGAGAGTGATTGTTTCAGGATGCAATGATTTTAGGATCTACAGCACACACTGCTATGTATGTCTGTGGCAATATATATTTGTAGCTGGTCGATGAGTGGTTCCAGTTCCTGGTACACTGGTTATCTCTATTTGTGGGGGAAGAGGGAATGAGGGGAATGCAGTGAAGTCTGAAACTCATATGCAGTTTTAAGTCAGCAAGAAGGGAACTCAGGGAATATATGGCCTGCATACTGAGTGTATACCTGGTTCTGTGTTCTCATATCCTGCTTGGGCAGGAGGGGATGAGCTCCGAACCTGAAACAAGTTTTCTGCTCATGTACAGTATTTTGTTGCTAGCCTGCCAGACCAGTTTGGGACTGGAATTTTTTATGTTAAACCATGTGACCTGATTGTGCAGCCAGGCTTGAGATTCAGGGAAACAGCTGCAGTGTGATTCCTCATATAAGAAAGCATATACAAAGCTAAGTTCATCTGTGATTAATCTTTCCCTTCATACTTCATGTGCAAAGCTATCATGTTACCATCTATAATACCAGCCAAACTCTTAACACCTGAAAATGATTTCTGTGTGTCCCTTTTTCCTCTGGAATATGACTTTGTGTCTGTGTATGCCTGTGTGCATCTGTGTAAATATTCCGTTCTTTCATGTTACTCGTGTAGTGGCTAACAATATGCTTGCTATTTTCTGCTTCTGGATCAAACAGTAGATTTATGCTTTTTTCTTTCTTTTTTCCMACTTTTTTTTAACCAGAGATCTTTTAATCAATATTTTTTTTCCTTTTCAGTAATGGATTGCATGACAAATTTCTACCTCTTTTGCTATAGCAAGTGGAAGTAGGATCAGCACAAGGCAGCTATACCATAATCACTTTGAGCTCAATAAGGAGATCTTTACAGGCAACTTTGTTCTTATTTCTTAACGGGATTAAGAAGCTCAGCTCTTTAAATTCTTGCATATAACACTGACATTTCGAGGGTGCGTTTGGACCAAGGAGTTCAAAGAGAAGGAATAAAAAAGAAAAGCCAATATGACTTTGTTTTTTACCTTGCTGCAGGAGCTGTTTGTGCAAATCGCCTATAAGCTTATTGACCTGAATCTTTGACTCCTTGTTTTCTCTGGATTTGGCTGGAGTGTAGACACTGATAGAGCACTGATAGAGGTGATTGCACAGCCCTCGGCTTTGCTTGGCACCAGACACCCCCCCGCCCTGCTCCTGACATTATCTTTCCCTGGCAGTACTTCTGTTCTGCTGGAGCTCATATTTCTTTACATTTTTAATATTTATTTTAATTAATTGCATTTTATTTATGTAGACTTTCTGACTTAATGAAGGATGCATTCATTCTTTTTGGTAATCAGAGACAGAAGAGAATGTGTATCGTGTCATGATCAATTTTCATCTCCTAGGATAACTAGAATGTGYGTAAGAACTCACAGCACTACTCCTTCCGAAAACACAATAGTTACCTCTTACTGACTTGTCTGCATGTTTGTGACTGTTGGATTCTCATGTTCCCCAGAGTGAGGGTTCCCTTTTGCTTATCTGTGTCCCATTCAGCTGAAACAACTTTAGAAGACGAGGCTGGGGGACCTCATCCCTCTCTACAAGTATCTGACAGGAGGTTGTAGTGATGTGGGGGTCAGTTTCTTCTGCTGTACCTGCAGTGAGAGAATGAGAGAAAGAGAGAAAATGGCCTTGAGACGGGAGATTCAGATAAGATATTACAAAAAAATTTTTCATCATTAGAGTGGTCAGGCATTGGAATAGGTTGCCCAGGGAGATGGTGGAGTTACAATCCCTGGAGGTGTTCAAGAGATGTCTGGATCTGGTGCTGGGTGATGTGGTTAAGTGGTTTAAGGGTTACAGTGGTGGTGCTGGGTGGACAGTTGGACTTGATGATCTTAAAGGTCCCTTCCAACCCTGATGATTCTATGATTCTAATCTTCCATACTTTTTGTCAGATGCTGAATATGGACCAAGAAATGAAGGGGCTTCTCTGATAATAACCTTTGAACAACGCTAAATGAGAATTAGATTGGATCCTAGCAGGATGAAAGGAGATCTTTTTGATCTGAACATCAGCATTTGCCTTGTGCTTTACCTCTTATGGTTTCTCATTCTTCTACTTGAGTGAGGACCACCTGTTTTCTTGCTAGAAGGGAAAAGAAATATCTGAAAAGGTTGGAGTGATTTTTTTTTTTTTTGCCATTCACTAGAGGGCATGGAAAGGCTTCCAAAAAGTATGAGATTGTCTATTCTGTACTTCTTTTTATTTATGTCTAACCCATGTTTAAACCTCTCAGGCCATATTTTCAGTGTAGCTGAAGCCTATGTAGGTTTTAACATCAACTTTAGTTGGATAAAAAAATTGACCTAAGTTGAACAAGCAAACTGTTCTTTTAATCAAGACATTAAATAATTGGTCATCAAGCAGAAAATTATATCTCAAAAATAAACTAGAAAGCTATATTTCAAGAAATAAATACATAGATCCAAATAGAAATCATTATTTTAACTGAACAGAATTAAAAAGTGAGAGAAACACTTAAACAGCTTACTCCACTTTAAGCAGTTTATCAAAGCAACTCCAGCCTTTTCAGTCAGCACATTTTGGTTTTATTAAGAACAATGAAATTCTGAATTCTATCACAGCTAGGGATAGAATTCACGAAGGGATTATTTGGTTACAACAAGTAGTGTAATGTCCTCTTTCTAGAAAGTCACAAAACTTGAACTTGGATTGACTTAAATTTGAGCTCAAATTTGACAGAATATGAATTGCAAATTAATAAGGGTAATCTTCTTTAAAACATGAAATGCACGAATGACAAATTTCACCACATGTTCTTAGTTCATGTGTACTGTACATCTGTTTCTAATTTTATTTATAATGAAGATCCATTTTGCCTCTTTTTTGTCTGATTTGGTATCCTTGACACAAAAATTCTAAATACTTTTGAAGAGTTCTGAAACATTGCTGAAAATATGCTTGTCAACCCAGGCCTAAAAAGCAGATTTGCTTACAGGTTGTGTACTATATGGGTATATTTGCAGTAATTTAACTCTGAAAGGATCAGTAAAAATAAATTAAGCAAATGCCACATTTATGACATCATAGGATAAATATTGATAAGACAAATATTATTGCTAGCTAGATTCTTCTGCTGGACAGAGAAAAAGAAGCACATATTTATGACTGCTAAATCTTTTTCTTGGGTTTGACCCACAGAGGTCTAGACTGGTTTTGAAATCATATGTAATGCAACATGTATATGGAAACACACCTGTAGTGATAGGGAATTGGCTGCTTTTGATATTGAAGAATCTGAAGTGTTGATTCTTTAAAATAAAAACATCCAGTTGTTTTCAACAAGGTAAATTAAAATTTCTCTGTGTAGGAACAGATATCTGTTGCTACTTGTTATGTAGTTCTATGTGGAGATCACATGAAAACTGGACTTGTGTATGATAATGATTTCAGCTGCAAATTATAAAATGAAGTTTTCATGGTTTGATGAAGAATTCTTATAGGAGATGGAATATTTCTGCAGTAGGGAAGGAACAGAATTGTTAAGTTGAATATTTATTGAATAATTAAGTTGAAATATGAATTTGCAGAAGAGCCTTCAAACTTAGAATTTGAAACTTGTTAGAATTTCTCTGAAGTAATCTCTCTGTTCAGCTGCAGGATGGTTTAGAATCTCATGGATTGCTGATTTCCATTGAAATAAATTTCGAAAATTATACTAAGCAACAGTCTTTTTTTGTGGCATGTAAATATCTTTTAAAATATGCCTCTGCTGCTTTTCTAATCAAGTGCTTGGAGCTATGTAGTTTGAACCTAGGTTGGTACTTGCATATGTCTAATAGAGTTCTTGTATTTGAAGTTTTAATGGGGAAAGATTGAAAAGATGCAAGACTTTTTTTCTTTTATTTCCATTAAATTGATAGAAGCTCTTGTATAGCTCTTGTAGCCACTATATCTGACTGATGCTCATTTGCTCATTTGTAGCACTAGTGTCACTAGAGTTGCTCCCTAAAAATTAGAATATATATATATGTGTGTGTGTGTGTGTGTGTGTGTGTGTGTGTGTATAAACTCATTAATAAAAAGAAAGTCTAGAATACAATTTAGAGAACACTTTCACTGTTCTGCGGGAAATACATTTGAATGAGTGATCCTTGTCTTGAAAGGACTTCAAAAGCAAACAGTGGCGATAATGAGAACATATCAAACATGTAGAGAAAGAGGAAGGCCAGACTCAGCCTAGATGAATGTGCTGCACAGCAGTGTCTTATCCCAGGAGAAAAGTGCTGTAGCTGAAATGGTTAGAAATAATTGACACTGCTTTTTAACATGATCACTGTGCTGAAATGTAATGTGTCAAGGTGTCATTTTATTAAACAAAGTGGTGATTTTAACAGGAACCAAAACAGTTTCATAGCAGTATTTTGGAGAGCTAATGGCTTGCACATATGTAGGCACTTGCTAACACATGGATATTCATAGACAGTTCCTAAAAGTTAGGGTAAGAGACAGTGCATTGTTTCGGAGACCTGCTGGATAAATAATTCTAAGAGTGCTTAGGGCAAATGGAAACGTACAGTTATTTCAAATGAGGTTTATCCCAGGAGAAATTATGATTGTTAATCAGCATGACAGAAAACAATAATTGCTTGCAAAGAAGCAAAGTATTGAGGTGATTAATATAATCTGAAATAAAATGCAGTAGATTAACTTGTACAAGTGCTGGTTTCTTTCAGGTACGTTACCAAATCAATCATCCGAGGGCCAGATTTTGCTCATACTTTCTGTATTTGTAGAGTAGGGTGTCTCAGCTGATTTTTACGGGCTTCACTGAAAGTATTTCTGATATATATGAAATGAATTGTTAAGAGTCTGGTAGTGATAGCACCAGATATCTCCCTCTGTCTCTCTGTCCTTGCAAGGCTTGTAGAGTAAACCCATTTACATGGCACTGTACTCACTGTAGTTGTGTATCTTGTCCTCACATTTTTTGGCAAATATGACGAAGTGTGGAAACATCCCTCCCAATTTATTTAGTATCTTTATTCTCACAGTTCTATTACCATACCAAAAGCTTATTTAAATAATTTTTTGTGACATTTTATACCCAGAATATTTTATATCTGCTGAAACCTGTATTGCCATTACAATTATAGTTAAATATATACATAGAATATTTTAAAAAAAGATAATTCACAAGGAGGTTAGTTAGGGCCTGTTAGATGTCATTGGTATTCTTAGGAATAGTGTGTGCTGCTAAAAAATTAGTTACATTGAATGAATTCAGTATTTGTATTTTAAGTTGTATATGGTTTATTTCAAAGTTACTGAGTATGGCTCCTGAAGAGAGGTTCCTGGCAACTATTCTCAGCTTACAGTGTGTTTCTTAGGATTCAAGAACAGGATTATCAGTGTGTGTAAGCTCTGTTACTGGTTGCAGACATTGCGATAAAGTGAATAAAAAAGGACAATTATTGATTGGTGATCTATTGTTTCTGAAGCTCTGGCATCTAGTTCGTATGTATAGTCTCAGCATCCTTCTTTGGTTGGATCTAGAATTACTGCTGCTGTAGATTGTGGCAGAAAGGAGAGGGCCCCCCTCCCCTTCACGGCCGATCGCACTGGTCTGTCACCATACGTAAGGTATGGTGACATCCTTGCCAGATGAAAGTCTACAGCCAGTGACTCCTCAAGTCTTTGCATTGTGTCTTTTTTCTCTTTTGGCAATACAGAGTGCTACAGGCTTTGCAACAATTTATTTCTGAACTGATTTATTATGATTGAAAAGTGATGTTTCACTCTGAACAGCTGTATGAGGATGTTAACAATTTAAGTTTACATTTATGCTGCCAGGAAGAAAGAAAACAAACTGAATTTCAAACTTTTAATATTCTCTCACTCTAATAGAAGCTGCTGTGTGCTTTTTGTGATTGGTACAGTCCTTCACCCACAGCTATTTTGTCTGATGATAAAACCATGAGTGTATGAAGCTTGCACATTTTTCATCTCTTTTATGACCTTATCTTTTGAGAGCGGCTTCTGTGAAGGTATCCTAACTATAGGAAGCACCTGGTAAACATACATGATATCTATGCCGTGATAAGCAGTTGTGAACAAGAAAGTAGATCTGTCAGTTCTGAACTGTTCATTGTTAAAAATACCTTGTTGATTTAGCTGATTGCGAAATACATTATATAGAGTGCCTAACAGCTGCTATAGCATTCCTAGTCAAGAAAGTTCAATAGTTATATTGTACAAGACTTTCTGTAAGAGCCTAATACTGATAGGAACAACATGATAGGAAAACAGCAGGGTTGAGAAGAACTGCTAACCCATGTGCTTCTTTAAAATACCACAACTACTTGTGGTACAAGCTGATTAAGTACAAATTGGGAAGTCTTTAATTTGTTAAAAAGATTAAAGTGAAATTACTTGTTAATATTCAAGTCTCTCTTTTCCTACTTGTCAGTGTTGTCAGAGATGTTGGAGTTCTCTCTCTCTCATGTTTCTGGTAATATGTCTCTTAAAGTCTTCAGATTTCCTGACTAACTTTACCACCTTGACTTAGAGTGAATTGTCTATTGGATAAACATTAGGGTATTTAAACCACATTAAAAAAACTTGAACTGTTTTTGAAGAGCAACAGAAACAGTCAATGCTGGTAAGAAATTATAGGGTCAAGATGAAAATTCTATCCACATTATAGTATTGAAGTTGCTTGAATAAGACTTTTTTCCTCTTAGTTAAGCAGTATTTTGTGTATTCAGCATTTCAGCATAAGTCAGAGATTTGTTTCACCCAACTTTAGCTGACTAAAGATAGGTTCCTAGTCTGAGCTGTGTGTTTAAGAGGATGATTCATTTCAGCTCTCTCAGACACCAAGAGGGATCTCATATCTCAGGCATCCGAGAATAGGATGAATCACTCAGGAGGTTTCTTTCTTCCCTGTCTATAGGAGTGTCTACATAAATAGTCTGGACTAGCTTAACTTTCAGGCATCTAAGGTTAGAGGTGATGAGTTCTGCCAAAGGTGTAACTATAATACCAAATATAGAGAAGTACTGGAAATTCTAGTAGATTTACTTGACTCATGACTGAACATACTCAATGGAATTATGTGTGCTTCCTCATACGAGTCTCTTTTTCATTCAATGATCATTTAAAGGACAGAATTAACTTATCAGGCTTAGTTGCTAGAAGGAAAAACTTAAACAGAAGCAGGTTTTGCTTCATTTTAGAGTAGTTATCATTGCTGATACCTTCATACCTGTCTTCAGTGTTGATGGGAAAAAGTTATTTTTCCTTTAACTTAAATACAAAATGTAATTGAGCAGGAGAGGAAAGAAAAAAGCATGAGAAAACCCAAAACAATGGGATTTGAAAGGAATCAAGAGGTTAGTAGCAAATAGGTACTATATATAAGGCAAAAAGCACTTGATTGGACTTGGAAGAAAGAAATAATTAATGTCCTGCATCCAATTAAATGTCTACACCTGTAAATTGAAGAAAAATGTAATCAGTTCTAAAATAAATATAAAAAATAGCCTTATTGAGACTGAAAAGTAGTCAGTGACTGAACAAAAAGAGTAAACAATGGAAAGAAAATAAATTTGGAAAGGAAATAAACTCTTCTGTGTTAAACAACTGTTAGGTGCTAAAATAGTATTAAGCATGGGGAAAGAAAAGAAAAAAGGCTTGAGAGATGTGTTTTATTATCAGCTCTTCTGCTAAGCCTCCTTTTGGCTTTTTAAAGTTGCAGTGTCTCCAGCACCAAATGGATTGTCTTGGTTGCCCATTTCAATCTGACCTTGATGCTCAGCTGAACCTGGGATTGACTTCACTCCCTGGTGGATTCGGAAATCGACAGTAACATACCATTGTTGGTTTCACAAGCAGATTGGAGTAGTGTGGGGGAACAGGAGAAATCAGTGTGGTGATATTTCAGGTGTAAAATGCATGCATTTGGCAGTTGGGAGTAATAGAAAATATCAATGAAAATAATTCCGAATACTTCTAGATACAAAGCAAAGTTTTCCTTAATGTAAATTCCACACATTTTTTTCTACTCTGTTTGCACAAGACATGCATTAATTCATGAAAATTTGACTTCATGAAACACTGAAAAAGCAAGTTAATGGAAAGTTAAGTCATCTGCTAGCATACGTTTTCAGATCTTTCCTCATCTCCCAAATAGTGTGTGCTATAGTTTGTGTACCTTAGCTGTAGTTCTGTCCTTTTGCTTTTCAGCCCAATCTTTTCACATTACTTTGTCCTCTTTTAATTCTAATAGTTTCATTTGTTTGATATTCTTGTTGGTTGCACTGATTGGAAGAATGCTGAAATTTCCAGGGTAACACCAGGTTGGCATATATTATATCCTGGAAAAACTTAATATTTCGGAGGTAAAATTATCCAATTACATGTGCGTGGGCTCTGTCTAAAAGAATTACTACTTCTAAATTTTGCTGTTGTTCTGATTTAGTACATACAGCTCTATTATTTACAGTGGAAGAAGAACATTTGCATTCTATGCAAAGAACATTCTAAGAGCTTTCTCTGGTGGTTATACATCTTGAGTTAGAAAACAAGAATTGTCCTTGCTGTGAAGTGCTTTCCAACGTTTTTGAGAAGACTGGACTTGATCTTGCCAGGTTTGAACTTTGTAAAATTTTTGTTTGTGTCTCTCCGATAACAGACAATTTGTTGCAGCTTTAAGTAGCTATGAAGATAGAAATAAGAAGGTAAAAATATCCAGTAGGTTCTTCAGTCTACCTAAAGAAAGCAGAGCTCTGATTACTACAAAGCAACTATACAAATGCTAATTCAAAATAGGCTAGTTGGTTAAAAACAAATAATAGCTAAAACTGCTTAGCAGAAACTTGATAGCTTTTTCAGCACATGAGTATTTAGGACTGTCTTCTGAAAGGTAACTTCAGATTGAACTGAAGCATGTGAACTTCAAATGCCTAGATATAATTATACAGTCAATTTAACACAAAATTATACTAGATATTTCTGTTGTATTCAAGTTTTATTTTACACACTAAAAGTGCCTATGAATATTCTAGACTCTGTTTTTAGTACCTCAAGTACACTAAACTGTAGTTTTGTAATCAAACTGTGGAGTGATTATAGTATTGTGTTTGTGTGAGTAGTAGTTTATCAGACCCTTATACTTCAGATTTGAAACACTGTGTTTTAGGAATGCAAGGAAGAATGTGTTATTACAAGAAATTACATGTGCACATGCAGTTAATACTTTATAGTGTTTGTATATAATCACGTACTTGAAAACTCTGGGTCACAATCTTATCCAGTATAAATATAGCTCCAGTGATAACATATGGGGATCTGGCATGGTTTGTTGTAATCACATTTCTTTACCTATGTTGCTAATTAAAGCTTTTGTTATCATGAGTGGGGAAAAAATTACAAGTTACTACTTAATTGCTGTGCTTTTTGCTCCTTCTTAGTCTCCTGTTGTTAAATCAACAAAGGGTCTGATTTTTCAGATTCTAAAATACCCAGTATTTGTTTTTTTAGTGCTGTCACTCTTCTGTGGGACACCATTTTTTAAAAAGTTTCCTTCAAGTTTGATAAAAAAAATTAAACCATTATTAGTCCTATTTAACTGATGTAGTTAATTACATAGATTTGATTTTTTTTTCCATTCTTCTTAGTGTCTTCCTATGCAAGAGTTTCTTGGATAGGTTAGTATTAAAAAAATAATCTACAAATGAGTAAAATCCTTACCTGGAAAAGCCTTTAGACATGTCACTTAATGTATTACTGTGGCCAGAGTATTTTGTGTTAATATCTGAACCCCTCACCTTCAATGTAGTTTTTGTAGTAGTTATTTCAAAGTATTTTTGCATGGAGCCTGCCTAGAATATTTGTTTACCTGAAAGAACTGCACTTTCAAGAAGGAGTTCTTAAAATAAAAATTAAATGGTTATCTCTAAAAATTTAACCTTATCATAATTTTCTGTGTGTCCTGTATATGACCTTCTATGTGGGTAGTAACTGAAGGCAGGCAGACATTTTCAGGTACTTCTGAAAATTCATCAGAAATGTTGCATTTCTTTAAATAAAGCTTGATAGGGAGAAAATTACTGTAGGGACCTGCTGGTAAATTATGACTTTAAGGGCAAATTCCTTAAATGCTGAAATACCATGGATTAGCTTTCCACTAGTTGTGTGAAAAAGCAGAATGTTTAGTGGACCATATTTTTGTTCTGAGTGTCATTAATCTGCAATGTATAAGAAACATTTAAGTGTCAATTCAAGAAAACCCATAACTGAAAGCATATGTTCCTGGCGGGTAGCAAGCTGATTTCTTTCTCTCATTTGTGCATACAAACTCGGTGACTTTATGTGCTTTGGTTTACAGAATTAGGTTCAAGATGTGATTCTGTTTTTTAAGCGTATGGAGTAAACACTGTTTCCCAAGATTTGCTCCTCATGGAACTGGAAGGACTGGATACTCAGGACTTGAGTCAGTGGGAACTCATGGATGTTCACATGTCTAATTTTTTTTTTCATTTTTTCTCTCTGTATAGACATGTATATGTTTTCACTTAGGCATGTAAGCAGTTGTTTCGGTATTGTAGGAGCTCTGCTTAAAAGTCACTATTGAAATATGTCAATACTGTATTTTTGGATGTTTTTTCAGGCAATGAAGAAGGCATCCAGGAGGCAGCAGAATCTGATGGCGATGCAAGGTCAGAGAAACCAGGGCAGCTTGCTGTGGAGACTGAAGATTGGGATGGGCCAGGTAGGGAAAAACAACTGAAAGCCAAGAGAAATTTCTTGAACTAGATTCCAATATTTGTTAATTTCACTATTTTAGTAGATTGTTATGCTTTGCATTGATTTTTAATGGACTGTCTCTTTTATGATCCTTTGGGTTCCAGGATATTGACAGGTAAGTACTAAGATGAAGTTCTTGAGTAAAAAAAAAATGGGTTTGGTTATACCATTTTGTAAATTGTTAAACATAAATGCCTTATGTACTTGCTTGATGTAAAGGAAAATGTTCTTGCATCTTAGAATTTTAGGATTAAAATTTACTGGTGAGTTCTTTTTCCCATGGTTGAATTAAGGGAGAAGCTTTTCTGCTCTGTTTTCTGAGGCCAGAAGACCAGCCGAATGCTTGTGTCTTTTCTTAAGCTTTGTGCCAACATTTAGAAACACGTTTAGCTTAACAAATAGGTATGGTGTCTACTGCCTTTTTCAAGGACTTTTACCTGTTTGAGCCTGACAGAAATCATTTAGCACAAGTGGTCATGGGCTCAGTGGAAAGAGAAACTCAGACTGCAGTCAATGAACTTCATGTTGAAACAGTAATTCGACATAACATTTTCTACTATGAAAGTGAAGATGGTGCAAGCATAACATTGCTAAGATGTAATGGTAATATGGCAATACTTTCAACTATCTGTTCAATATAAATGTGTAAAACCTCTGTTGTACTGTAAAAGTACCTAAGGCAAAGGGGTAAATTGTATTTTTCAATTAGGCAATTCTGAAGTTGAATGCAGTGTTTTCATGGGCATGGACTTGGGAATAGGCCTTAAAAATCCATTATATTGACCATAATTTAATAGAATTGTTGCAAAATGTGCATCTGAAGCCAAACATGCTGTAGCAATAGCTGTATCTCTTATGGAAATTTTCCCTCAAAAGGATGAGCACATCAGAAGAGAGTTCCAGAACCTTTCTATCAATAATTTATGATGCAATAATAATATTTCATTAGAAAAATTCCTATATTTGAATCACATTTTCATCCTTGCTTGATTTTGCAAATTACTGTATGCTCTTCATGAAGAGAAGAACGAAACTAATGGTAATTTTCTGAAACCAGTAGCTGGAAAATACAATGCAAACAAAAATGAAGACATAGTATATCTAATTATTATGATATCATTTAAAATGTTTTTCATGATAATACACAAAGAACTTGATATTCTGTATAAAGCACTATGATGTTATATGAAAACAAGGTTTAGTATTACACTACTGTACATTTAAAATAATTCAAAATATATGTTTGGATGTAGCAGAATGACCTTTTCCAGCTGCATAGTAGATTTAAAGGCTATCAGTACTTACCTATGAATTGTTTTTAATTTCATTACAAATAAAGTCTATCTGAAATTTGTAATTTTTTGTTGCATTTTTTTTAGTGTATTTCAACATAGTTGAACATGCATTTTGTGGGCTGTTACTGCTTTTTATATGAGCTACCTTATTCAAAAGTTTCTGAGATCTTTTATGACACTATGGAGTAAAAGGAGATTTTTTCATTTTCTTGGGAAAAAATTCAGTTCAACAGTAGGATGAGAGTACTTCTTGTAATATTTATTGGTAGCTTTGACATGGGATAAGATGGAAATCAAAGCTAAATGTGGGAAAATTCCTTTTGACTTCTGAAAACTGATGGCCACCACTATCAGTAGCTGTATTGTATTTAAATATTGGTTCTTTACAAGGTTATAATACATATGAAGAAAGGAATGGATATATACCACATCCCATACTCTCCATCATGCATGAAATGAAGTTGGTTATTCATTGACAAGGAAAAAGAAGCAACCAATAGAAGGTAATTTTCAACCATGCAAGACAAAGATAATATCTTTCAGTTCTTTTGAAAAAAACAAAACAACAAAGCATGAAATATTCTGCTTATTTAGGAACATATTTTAGCTCAGCATAAACAGAGCCATCGGAAACTTTGCTTCAACAAATTTACCAACTGTCAGTAGAGGCATAACCTGAAAGAGCAGATGATGATACATTCTTTGTTATCTGAGCTGTCTTTGGTCTCCTTACCTTCTCTGGTAAGGAAAGTTCCATCTCTGAGAGGTGGAGCTCTCTCAGAATCCAACTGTTCTGCATGATACAAGTTGCTGTCAACTGATAATGTGAACTGTGACAACTCAGGAATGTATATAAATAGTAGAGCTGTTTTGTTATTTTAGTATTTTATGTCTTTTTTTAGCACTAAGGGAACATATTGTGACTTTCAGAGCCAGTACTTGCCAGGAACTGAAAAATTAACCTTCTGGTATTAATTAGAGTTTTATTTTGTTCAAAAATTTGCACTGTTAAATGGTTCGCATGCATTCCTAAATCTTTATAATTAGAATATTTTTATTAACGGAAATCTGAAGTTGAATGTGCTGTAGCTTCAAAGAGTTTCTGCTGAAGGAGCCTCTCAGATCACAGAGTCTTATGACCTTCACTGACCATCAAGGAATTTCAGAGATACTGCCTGCTCTGTGTAGCCACTTTGAGTGTTACCTGAATGTTTTTCAACTACCCTCAGTTTTCATTGTTCTTGTCCTCAATTTTTAAAAATTTTTTTCAATGAAAAGACTACTCTGAAATAACGGAAACTAAGGTCAATAGACTGTATATGAACACACACTGAAGGACCTGATCCTCTTTCTGTTATAACCAACAGCAAAAGTCCAAGGAATAGAAAGAGTCGGAAAAGCAAAACTGGGTTTAAATGCATTTTATGTAAAAAGACTTAGTTTTCAAACATGGAAGCAGAGGTCATTTTATTGCCTTATAGATGCTGTTTGCCTTGGTACGTGGAGATATGTAGTTCCATAGCCTTTGCATTATTATTAGGGTGCCAGTGCATGTGAGGGCACTGCTTTAACATATAACAAACAGAACGCAGATCATCTCCTACTTGGCTTCTACAGGTCATCCATCACATTAGAGAATACAGTCTTTCTGGTTTTTACTGGATATGTGTTCCGTGCTTCCATAGCAGAACTTTCTTAAAATCTCTGAAAATTTTAGATATCAGGCACCTCAACTAAAATATTGTTGAGCCAAATATAGGGAAATCATGTTTTTTATGCCATCTTGAAAGATAAATTTTTTACTGATTTGGAAATGAATGCTTGTTTATCATCATCCAGTGGTCATGCTTGTGATGGTGGATACGAGTTCAGTCCACCGTACTTGTCATTGTAAGAGACAGCAAATATGAACTCTATCAAAAAGGAGAAAAGGTTTGAACTAAAGAGTATGAATTGGAGAGACACTTGGAAGTGTCAAAGAACAATTTTTTAGACTTTCCAAAAGCTATAATAAAAGCGAAGGTGATGTTGTCATTACCTGGAAGACAATTTTTAAAAAAAACACAGAAAAATCCAAGTGGATATAATCAGATCCTAGGAACTATCATACCAGGCTAAAAAAAGAAAAAAAAAAAAAAGAAAAAAAAAAAGAAAAAAAAACCAACGTAAAAATCTCTCAGTAGCTTCATTAATAACAGTAAGATGACATTTTAAAATGTTGTAAGAAAAAAATAATTAGAAAATTAATATTGATCTATTACAAGTCATGACCCAATAGTTAGAGGGGACAGGTAAAAGGGTAAAGTAATTATTTCTAGTCCGCTTAAAATATTTGCGCTGGAAAACCTATTTGACTGTAGATGATGAGCGTACTTCTGTCCTAGCTAATTTAAGCAGTCTGATGGCTTGAATTTAACTTTTTTAGGAGCTAGATGACCCACTGCTCTAGTGATGAACTTCAGTTTCAAAAAAGTTTTGACATGATTTCTCAAATGTGTTCAAAACCAGTAAAGGCTGGTGTGGATAATGACAGACCTCTCCACATGGCAGTGGTCCCACTGGAAATMAGGTGATAAGTGACGTAAGATGTTTTTATTAAGAGGGGGTTAGTAAGAATGCCAATCTCTCTAGGCTTATGGAAAAAAATATGTCTTGTGAAACCAACATAATATGTAATGTGGGCTAAAGTATATTTAGTTATTTGCAGTATGTTTAAAATAAAAAAAAATGCTGAATAATATACAGATATTGCTATTGGCAAACCCAAATAACTTGCCATGTTAGCTGCAGCAAAATTTCAGTTTCAGTGTAATTAAATATAAAGTCATGTGCTTATGAGAAGGTAATAAGTATTTTCATAGAGTAGTTAAAGTTGGAAAAGAGCTATAGGATAATCAGGAAGAAGTGTATCCGAAAAAGTCTTGAGATTTAGTGAAGTGGGGTTGAGCCCAACAGAGAGAGCTGTGGCTAAAGGGTATGTTTGTATTCTCCGATTACCTTGCTTGTCTGGTCAGCAGTCTTGTTTGATGCTGAAACAGGGTTCYGTGTCCTGCGGTCACACTTCAAGAATGACGTTAAAATTTGTAACAGGTTTGGAGAAGAGCCACAAGAATGTTGAAAGGACTGGTGTTATGGAAAAGTCTAGGTCCTTTTCCTATTTATTTTATCAAAGATATATTAAAGTTATATTAAAGGACAATCTGATTACAAGCTACTTTAAATTCAGAGTGAAAATCTGATAACAATGGGCACCTCTTTCTAGCAAAGTATCGGAAGATTAAATGGACGTTGAAGCTCCACAGTTTCAGACACAAAGAATGGATTTTAGTGCTTAAAAAGTCATTATTGAAACATTTTATGAAAAGTCACTTATTTGTCATTAGAAATATTTGCATTCAGAATGAGATACTTTCCTAAAGAACATGATAAGTTCTGTGGCAAACACTGGACTTTCAAAATGAGATAAATGTCACCGGGCCAGAAATTAGTCTGGCTGACCATGATAGTTCCTTGTAACTAAAATGAAATTAATAAATGAGTATACTACCTATTGCTGTATTGTACTATTGTAAATATTGTACTATTTGGGTGCATTTATAATGAATAAGTATGAGCAGTCCTCCACATAAGCACTTCCCTATTTTTATTTCTCCAGTAACTGTTTATTAAAGCTATGTTAAGAATGATAACTTCTCTGTGCCCTTCTCAATTCTGTAATTCTCAATTACTCTAGCGATGAAATAAGGAAATAGAGTTGAAGACATCATATACCTGTTCTGTAATATGCAAGGGAAAATTTTTTCGCTGTAGACAGATGGGACACAATTTTCTAGTACTGACTAAAGCAAAAAGTTTTTCAAATCCACTGCACCATCCTGTGTGCTCTATTCTTTTGACTTCCCACAGTTCCAACAAACAGTGAGTGTTTCAGTCATCAGTGAAGTTGTATCTGGCTTTTAAGACAGAGAAATATTGTCTGTTACCAGTTGAGGAAGTGAGTATAGGGCATTTACAAAGGTGAAATTAATGCCATTCAGAAAAGTCTTGGTCCTGAGAAAGAATTGGATCTCTTCTTAATTCACATGCACTACACTAGATTGTCCTTATTCCTTATGTGAGCTCTTTTATAATCATAAAGGTGCATGGCTTTCTTGTAGAATGTGCTGATTTTGTCAATTGGATAGCTTGAAAGTTAGTCTCAGAAGTTCTTCTGAATTGTACCTGAATTCTTCTTAGAAAGTGAGAAAATGTGATTTGTTCACGTGTCCAGAATGGACCTTCTCCCCCCACAAAAACCCCCTAAACCAAACACAAAAAAAAMCCCAAAAAACCCACCACGCAGTGGAAAATAAGACCTAAAACTCTTATTGCTCTTATTGTCAGTTCATGGTGGTTTTTTCATGTATTGTTTGCCTTCATCTCCACATAAAAGGAGAGTATTCCACATATAAAATTCTGCCTCCAGTAAATCAACAGAACTTCTGCTATTGGCAGTAGTAAATCAGAATGAAGTTGCAACTGATGTTACTCATCTCAGATGACTCATCATCACTCGTGTATCACAGAACTGTTGAAAAAAGTACGAAGAATAGTTAAACATAGTATAGGGTTTTTAAATTACTATTACAGATTGGTGTTTTTCTTAAAATGTATCAGAAAGTTTAAGAAAAATAGTAAACAGAAAATTAAATAGCACTTTAAAAGGATGATGCATTGAGCTATGCTGCTGTTAATCTTTAATAAAAGATAGAAACAAGCTTTCATGTGAATTCTAGTCTATTGCTTTAGCGAGTTGTAGATCAAAAAGGTTACAGTGAACATTGGACATGCCAGGTTCACATTTTTACCTGCTATAAAAGGTAGTTTGTAAAGCTTTACTGTATAGATTTCCTGTAACCATTCATAAGAGTCACTGCAAATATGTATGGATTGTTGGGTTTACTCTGCATTATTTAGTGATAMTATAAAAAGTTTGGGTTACAAGGCAAAAGTGCATAATATAGAATGGAGTGGTTGGTAGACCACAGCAAGATGGAAACAAGCATTAGTGATAGCCTTTTCCTCCCCCCTTTTTAATTCTTTTTCTTTTTCTCTTTTTTTTTTTTTTTCCTTCTTTCTTTCTTTCTTTTTAAACCAGTCCTAAGGAGGACTTGGAGATTACTGTCCTGATTTTGTTTCCTTTTTGATTGGGGAAATGTGGTAGATATAAGATCTTGGAAATGCTATTTGATGTAAATTAACAAAAATCCATGAAACATAGTTAACCATAGATATAGTCTGACAGTAAGAAGAATATTGTGAAGAAGCAGAGGAAATCATAGAACGACTGTGTGTTACTCTGACAGTGAATCGGTATTATCTCTGCTATCAGATAATGCAGTTATCATTAATTTTCACATTTGCATTTCAATCTTTGGAAGGAAATGACTCTTGCCGGATGAAGATAAGAGCTCTGTACCACTATAATGAACCATCATTTTATCCCGATGCTTTGTATCCATATGAAAATGAGTCTGGGTGGTGTGGTATGTGAGGAGGGGGTGGGGGGGTCATAGAAACATTATAACAAAGTGTCAAAAATCACTACAGACTTTTGGAACCCTTAATGAAACAAGAGGCAGTCTAAATAAATCTTCTGTAGTGAAGTGGATATTGGATTAAAAGCAGAGGGCTGGGCTCCCAGGCTACGGGGGTTGGGAGGGAACCTTGTGAAGCAGGGAAGGATTTCTGTGGACCTTGTTCTGGTTTCCATCAACAATTTGGAACTAGGAGGAGGCCATTTGGACACAGAATAACRAAAGTAAGGGACTAATAGTAATCAAGTTAACCTTTGCACTGCAGGTCTTGTTTTGACACTTGAATTCTGTTAAAGGATGTGTAAATGCTCATGGGCAGCTGTCTTTATGGTTTGAATTCTGGTAATGGAGCTGTTTTCGATGGTTACCACACGTGTGTATTAAATTCAGGATTTTAAATAATTATCACTCTTGAATACAGAACTTGTCCAAGTTCTGGGACTGTAGTGTTCCCAGTTCTTTTTCATGCATAGCCCAGTTTTGTGTTGATTACTTGAAACCTGATCTGCAGAACTGTGCATCATTCCATTTTAGGTCTGATTGACTAAAACCATTGTTCCCCAAGTATACTTGCACTACATTCAACTTGTTTAACCTTTATGGTGTAGTTAGTGCCTGTAACTTACAGACTTCACTGTATATAATTTGGACTCACTGCCAAATGTCTTCCAAAAACAGGAGCTCTTGAGGTTTGCCCTGCTGCCCCATTTTTGTAACAAAAGCTGAGATTCTTAGATCATGAAATGATTGTAAGAACTGGTATTCAAATATATGCTATTTAAAAAGTCATTTTTAGTGTGTAACCTGGCACCATTTATAGGAGCACCAGGATGTCAATCTTGCTGTGACCAGCTGGGATTGATGAATTATTCTGTTGGTTGTAGCAGCCACTTTCTCTTGCAGACCTTTCTCAGAGTCTCACCTCGCTCTTGTTACGTGATGAGAGTCTTTGTCTCATAATGAGAAGATGCAGGTCTAAGGAGCGGAAGGAAAAATACGCTACTCCTGTGTTAATAAATTCAGTAGTGACAGAAGTGGAGTAGTAAATAAGTGTTTAAATGGTCCCTGTCATGATTTTGGTTGAGGCCAGCAGACACTCTTCCCAAGTAGATCCCATGATGTAGTAGCTAAAGCATTGCAGGGAGCATTCTCCAGAGGTAGTTTGTGTGCTGTCACGTGATTAAAGGCTAAGGAAGTCTCCCAGCACATAAATATGGCTGTGCCTGGCCTCCGGGACCAGAGCTGTTCTTTGCCACATGTAATGAACTTTTTGTTTACCTCTAACAGACATACTTAGTACAGAAATTGGCTGTTCTCCAGGGCAGTTGACTGAGAGCAGTGGACTGTTCTCTGTATGGGCCTGAAGGATGACAGTGTGAGAGTGGCTGGGTGAATTCACATGGAGGTAGCAACCAGCAGTTTTGACTTTTCTAGGAAAGAGGCTGTTGCATGACCTACACTGAGCATATGTAATAGATGGGGAGAATTTTTACTTAGGGCCACACCTGGCAAAATTAAATTCTGCCCGTTAGCCAGAAATAGTGGTCACCAAGGCTTTAAGAGAAAATTTAGGTGTAAAACAGTTGCTCTAAAATCATGTGAATAGGCAGTAATAAATTTTGAAAACTAAGACATATTTCTGGTTATGATGTCACTTGCTATGGTGACTTCTGTAGCATCCCTTTCATGATGCAAGGTGCAAATATTGTAGTATTCTGTAAACCTGGAGACACGGATTGTCTCATGTGACTTGCAGTCTAAAGTATCAAAAACCAGTGACTTCATCACTGAATACTGGAGCTCTTGTCAAGCATTCCAACTGTTTTGTCAGTTGGAATGCCATTTCCTTTTCATTATGTTATTAACATATATATATTATTGTTAGCATATACATGTGAATTTAAATTTAATTTCAAAATCAGTTGCTACGAGCTGAGTTTAGAAGTAACAACTTCTTATATGTACATTTCACATGTGGAGAACTTCAATTTTATTTAAACAATTAGCCTTGTAGGATATTTTCAAATGCAAAACTTCATCTTTATTCAAGTCAAAATGGTTCGGAAAAGTGAAACTACCTAGAACCTTCAAGACTGCTAGTTTTTTTGTTTAATGGCATTCTATTCATTAAGTGTTTCTGGTCCTTTATTTATTCATTTATGAAATATTTATTTGGCATAGTAAGGAATTTAATTTTTAGTGTGTTAGGTGTAAATTGTTCTTTGGAGACCATCTTGATCTTCAAGTGGGCGAGTTTCTAGATGAGGCTCGTGGTTTAGAAGCAGCACTCCCTAATTTAGTGCTGCTCCCCCGTCACTGCTTGCTCCCCTCCCCCTCCAGAGGGAGATACAAAAGGCAGAGATTATGGGTTGAGGTAAAAACAATTTACTGGGAACAGCAGTGAGATAAAAAAACGAACAGTAACAGCAAATATACTAATAACAAAAGTGTATGTAAGAGAGGGTGTTTTACGTAGGAAATTCTCATTGACACTGCACAGCCCAAAGACAAAGAACAACATGACCGGCACACCCTCCACGTGCCACCTTTTCTTCCCAACTGCAAACCATGCGCCTCCTTCTCTGAAGTGAGGATCCCCTACTTCCACCCCCTAGCGATGATGTGGGTGGTATAGAATAACAACATGAAAATGCCCACACAGCTCCAGATTGTGAAAAATTAACCCTGTCCTTGACCAAAACTAGGACAACCAGGTAGGCTTGAAAATGATCTGGTATTTTCCTAAATTCTTTTGCAGTTCTGTACGACCAGCATGAGTCAAGAACATTGGCCTGACTTGTAAAAGTCATT
Organism: Amblyornis subalaris; assembly: GCA_018881555.1. Taxonomy (NCBI): domain Eukaryota; kingdom Metazoa; phylum Chordata; class Aves; order Passeriformes; family Ptilonorhynchidae; genus Amblyornis; species Amblyornis subalaris. Next base: position 1,352,948 of record JACAXG010000029.1, on the reverse strand, counting down.
GAACTCCGAATGAAAGGTGATACGTATTAGAAATGTATTCTATTTTGATTGGCATTTATGTTTCAAGCACAAAAGACTTCTTGTTCTCTGAAAAAAGTTGATAGCTGGGAAAGGCATGTGCAAGGGAAGAATCATCAGATTCACTTAGCTTTGGACATGATATGCTATATAGTGGATATTATGTAAAGTACAAATCCCTGTAGGTCACACAGTGAAGGACTCCTAGTCTGTGAAATTCTGCAGGGAATCAATGAACATCTGCATTACAATACATTGTTTCTTGTAGTTTCATGCACCGAGGGACCTGCAGAAGCTGGCAGAAAGCTTTGCACTTTTCAGCTGTCTCCACTGTAGTTTGGTCATAAATGCAATATAACACCCTGGTAATTGCAAAAGACTGGGAAACAATGTCTGGTTTTGGAAGCAGATGGGGTGAGATTCAAAAGGGACATGTAATCGGTCCACAACTATTTTGTTCTTTGTTGTGTTTTTCCCATTAATTCAGCCAAGATTATTGCATTTGAAATACTGCATGGCAACACTGACTTGAACAATTGAAGGATGGATGTGTTAATATATCAAACCATATGCACAACATAGCATTATTTAATTCGCAAAGGTGTAGTCCAGTAGTTGGATACAAATACCTAGTGAGAGATGCTAGTGACTTTATTTCTTGAATTGGCAGGTTTCAGTGATGAATTCTGTGTTCAGCAGTTCATTGAAGAAAATATTTTGATTTTCAAAGTACATTTTCCTTCTAACCCTTCAAAAACTGCTTTAATTACTCTCTCTTAAGACATCATAATATAAAAGTTGGAATAATACAAATAAAAAACAAAAAAATCATCACCAGGAACCATTGTACCTCCTTTCAAAAGAACTAACTTTTGCTGAGGGTAAAAAATTTGATGTGACACGTGATACTGTATTTACTCACAAAATTACACAGTTCAGAATGGTTCAGAGTCAGAAAAGGTAACTGGACATCGTGCTCATGGAACTGGAACTAACTACAAAAGTCCTCTCTCAATTCTGACATTAACTTTTTCAGTATCTGTGTTTAGCTCAATGAGACCAGCTTAGGACACATTTGGGTTCAGATTTAATTGACATATTTCATTTTTAGGGTGCCTTACCATTGGATGCTCAAAAGCAGAATATGAATTGAATAGTAGATGTTATTTTCTCTCCTTGATTTAGGCTTCAGACAAGAGTATGTGCAAATGATCTTTGTAAGGTGCTATTCTGGTTATCATAAAGAAATGCTACAGTAAACTCTTTTATGCAATCACTCAACACGTATTCACCAACATGGCAAAAGTAAGCATGGTTGTCTTAATAACGTTAGACCTCATTGTGATCTAACTACAGAATGTGTAGTTCTTTAAACATGTTCTAATGGAATCTGTGAGAAACCCCAGAGTCAAATATTCCCAAGTATGGTCTGTCCAGGGTTAAAACAAGTAAGATATTTGGGTAGGCAGAAGTAAAAATGATGAAAGCCTGATTTTGGAAAGCTGTAACTGTAAAAGGACCACTCTTAGTTTTTCCTGCAGTCAGCTGATTACCTTAGACCTTCTAAAATAGCTGTGTAGAGGACATTTGGTTCTCACTCCCCTCTCCCACTGACAAAGATTTCGAAGCTTTCTGAATGTGCTCTTTAATAATCAGGGTTTATTCCAAAAACTATTTTTAAAGTATAGCATATTAAATCATATTCATGGGGAAGATGTTTGCATATGCCTGTTTTGGTGTGRGCAGCCAGTCCAGTGTACACATTGCATCTGTTATGATATGTTACAGAAAAAGTGAACCAAATTGTCCCATCATAGCTTACTCTTTCCCTTTGCTCCCCTTGGTCTCCCTCAGGACTGTTAAGCAATGTATTCAAGCTGGAAACCTCGAACAGCCATATTGACTTCATAACATATTTTTGGGCATTATAGATAGAAAAACTTTACAGTATTTTACATAATTTTGTCTTAAGTGACTATTGCAGGATTACACATTGCCTTATTTTATAAAACAATATTGTCTGATATATTTCAAAGATTTGGGGTAAAGCTGTAAAAATCGTATTTTACTGAGAGAAAATACTCAAGGCAGTCCAGTTCAGGTCTCTGCTGCTCTGATTTTATGGCAATATAGCTGTGTTGATTTTAAAAATGCTTCATCAGCATAAAASCACACAATGATGGATTATTGTGGATAATTTGGAAAGATAATATAATGTATGCTTTAGGGACATACTGTTCCAGAGTGCCTTGTGTATGCATTTTGGGCTGGGTGGTTCTTAAAGGAGACTGAATTTCAGATTACCTCATTGTATGAAAAAAGCCCCTCATTAAGTTAGCTGAACTTTGATACATATAGTGTAGTGCCAAAATTACTGATCAGTTCATAAATCTTTGGCTTGCACATATAAATAGATACTAGTTCTCACAAAAAAAAAAAATTAGACTGTCTGGACAGTACTCAGGATACGCATGCAGTCAGAGTTTTCTTGAGTACAGTCCAATTTTCAGGGTTTGTGTAATGCAACATTGTARATGCTTCAAATAATTTGTTGCCATCTGATGAAGTATGTATAATGTTAGACTTTTACTTAGTACTTTTACGATAATGATTTCTACTTTATTATGATTATTGACTTATTCTCAGAAACCCCCCCTCTTTTTTCCTCTGTTACAGAACTGCTCAGCATTTGATACTGACTATTTTTCAAAGTTATGTAATGGATATCAACCTTTCATGAAAGTTTCTTTAAGAGGTGCTCTCTAAATATGTGACTATTTCTAGCAGCCAAAAGAGAAAAAACCTGCAACAAAACAACAGATATTTTGGTGTGTTGTGTTCCGATAAGATTTATCATTTAGTTTAATTACTATATCCGTAACACTTTAGCCATCAAATTTTGAGCATCTTCCAATGAAAGTATTTTCTCTCATCTTGTTCTGCTAATCATTATTTTAATAGTTACAAGTTAATTTTTTTTCTATATCGTCATGCCACTATGCGTGAGTCCTCAAAGGATGGTGTGATAAGGTAGTTGACAGGGATGTGGGACTTAAAATACATGGTATATATGTGCCAGAGGACATCTTCAGGGGACGCTGAAGAAGCGTCCTTGAGTATTGTTATGGTACTTTTAAATATGTGACCTGCAAAGCAATGGGCAATCAGGAGTGTTGGAGTGATGCATGAAGTAAGTTTCAGGTTTCTTTTATGCTTTTCTGTAGGAATGCATCTGATTACAGAAAAGTCAATCTCCTTGGATTCTGCCTCTTGTCAATATATTCTGCAATGGCATATGTGTATTGACAAGCATGATGTAACAGATTAGTTGCTCAACTGATTCATTGGTCCCACATTGTTCAGTGTTCTATATACTGGGAAGCTCAATCAAGAAATTAAATACACTAATAGTACTCAGAAACRGAACTTCCCTGTTAAAAAGCCTCTTGCCATCTACTTGCTTTTTAATTTTCCTCATACAAGAGATAAAAAATGGCTTGAATTTGTTAGAAAGCACGTCACATTAGTTTCACCATTTCTCAGCTTCTGGGATCATTGCCCTATAAAAATGCTATGTGTGTTTCCCAAAGCTTGCACATATCATGATGCTTATCTAAAGAGCAAAAATGATATATTTTTAAAAGAAAAATGCTGACCTAGTTAGTGAGGCTGAAATCATTCATTAATTAGAAGTCATAATTGCAATTACATGGTAAAATTAATTTATCACGAAAATAATCCTATCAGTTTTCCTTTTTGGAAAAATGGAACCAAATGATTTTAGCAGCCCGTATTGCTTAAGGCTGATATTACAATGATACTGGTTTAGAGTGAATAAAATAATCAAATTCTGTTTTGGAGATCTGAAATTCTGAGACTGTGTCGTAGATAGTTTATATGAGATTCACTTGAGTTGTAATTTTGTAATTACATATAATATATAAAGCATATATACACAGATAAATGCATGAAAGGAATATAGTGTGTTGAAATTTAAAAAGAGTGAAGATAACACAGCACATAATATATAGAAGAATTCATGTAATATGGCAAGTATGTTACAGTGTATGAAACTGAGAATGCCTTTTCTACTCTCAGGCTATTTAGACTTCCTTGATATTAAAATTTTAATGTACATTAAATGGAATTTAAGGAGGTCCACCTTGGTGGACCTCAGGCAGCCTTAGCAAGTAGTGATCCTTGGGGATACCACTTTATGTATATATTTGCAAAGATGTTATAGCCATGAAATATAGTCCTTTGATGACATCATAACTGTGAAATATGACATTATTTTGGTCACCAGCAGTCAGAGCTTTCTTTATCTGTACTAAGCAGTCTCTGTACGCATAAATAAAGAATACCAGTTACTGAAGCTGACTGCCATAACCCAACATGGCCATCTTCAGTTGAAGTACTCATCACTCTCTGTGATGCCCTATGCATGTCAGGGGATTATTTGCAGAGTAACTTGCTGTCAAATATCACTAAATTTAACATTGTCTTCTCTCCAGAAATAGGGTAATAAGTGGTGTGGATACTGTTAAACTGCTATATGTCCAAATTCAGCAATTATTTACGCTTTCTTAAATTTTAACAGAGGGCAGAAACTTATTATTTTATGTCAAGCTAGTCAAACTTGGTCTTTAAGGATCTCAAATATACAATTAAAATTTCTGGTCCTGTTGAAGTAAACAGAAAAGTATGCATTGATGACAGTGGAGTTAATACCTAGTCTGTTAATGGTTAGTTAATGTATGAATACATATATCATTTACACAAGACTCACAAATGTACTTTTTAGGAGAAAGTCTGTTAGCCACAGTCACCAGGCGAGTGTTCATCTGTCTGCACTTTGTTATTAATGAGAGATAAGAACAAGTCCACTTTTGAACACCTGAAAATATCTTGGATGTCCAAGAAAAAGACTTCATAGAACAGTGCGGGAAATCCATGCATAAATCTATCTGTCCTGACTAACCTGGCATTTGAAGATAGAATCAGTAAGACTTCTTTTATTTTTTTTTCTCTCCAGGTAGTATGAAAAAAAATGTACTTTCAGAAAAACACTTTTGGTTTTCTAGGTTCCCATCTTGCAAAGTATTTAAAAACTTTCATTTTATTGTGTGTGAGCATGCCATTAAAAAAAGAACTACCCTCATGCACATATGTGTTTGTAGGACTGGGCCTTAGGTCAGAAGCTCTTCCAGGAGGGAGCTGCCTTTATCACGGTACTTTCTACATACTCAGCAAACTGCTAGCTTGCATAAATTAATAGGGACGCTAATCAAAGCAGTACTAAAGGCCCCTTTCTACTCCTCTGGAAATGTAAAAGGCCTTAAAGGTGGACTAAATTACTTCAGCAATACCAAGAGTTCTAAATACAGTGAACTTCAAATTGTAGCTTCTGCAGTTTGTGTTAATTATAGAACATTGTTTCATGGATTTGCTTGATTTTCTAACTTCCTATTTGAAAACATTTTTTATTAAAATACTTAAGATGTTTTGACTCGTATATGCTTCTTAAAATTAATATTTTTCTTTTCCTTTGAGAAACAGGAGCTAAATCTTGAGGCTGCTGTTCATTTCACAGCCACTTCATTTTCAGTGGTGGGATAGTAATTAACATAACATGTTAATTTTTCTAATGGATAACTCATTTGGAGTCTGAAATCCTTTCTTTTTTTTTTAATTTTAAAATCTCCATCATATTTTATGCCTCTGATTACATCTGTAGATAGAGTCTTGTGGTGTCATAATGCACAAGAGTCCTGATCTTGTTTTGTTTTCTAGTGGCATGATTTTACTATAACTGTGTATATTTTTCTGTAACTGTATTTAGGAATATACCACTATAAAGAATCGAGAGAAGGAGATGTTTAAATATTGTGCAGGGATAGAAAAGGATTGTGATACATAATGTCCAAAGTGTTCCTAAGGACAAATATTTTCTTAAAGAAACTAGGTTTGGGGTTTTTTTTTTGTCTTTTGTCTTTTTTGTTTTTTAACAAAAAGTACCATAAATATGACTGAAGGAGTATCCTGAAATACCCTGTGTGAAGCATCAGTGGCTCTCAGTTTCTCCTTCTGAAAATCAGTTGTATCTACTGCCTATTGTTTTAATTATTAGCTAACTCCAAGCAGTATTTTAGAATTATGACTGTTGCTTGATGATTTTCTCAAGCATCAGCTGATAAACTAAATCTTATCTTGGCAGTTAAGGGGAATAAAAGAAAATATACCCTTTTAAAGCTCTTATTTTCTCAATGCAAGTTTCTTAATTGTGGTGCATCCTATTTGTGTTTTTATCAGCTTTTTTTCTTCAGTTTTTCTTTTATACAGGCACTTCCTACTCTTTAACTTTTGCCTTCCTTTTGCAATATTTCTAGTAATAAAACAAGCCCACATATATTGTTTTTTACTTGCCTTATAGTTATGCATTGTGAGAAAGAAGGCATGAGATTATTTAACTGAAATTTACTTCATATGAAAACTGTAGCCCCTAAGCTTACATGTGCTTCTCTCTTGTGATCGTGGCCYAGTGATACTTCCTTGTTGTATTTGTCTTCCCCACCTCCCTGCCTGCACTTGTGTTCCCCTTCCTTCACCCATGCAGACGGTCACAGCACAGTAGCTATTGAGGTAACAGTCTAGCAGTGCTTAGTGGAACAAAAGTCTTTATGTTTTGGCTGCTTAAAAACAATTCACAAAAAGTGTGTGCTGCAAAAAGGCAGTCCCAATGTACTCACACATGTGCTGAAGAAATGTTAGTTTCCTTGTCAAGTTTTTTCCCTTGGTAAAAAGGAAAGCATTTTGTTGCTCCTGTTCTCTTTTGATAATTTATAATTTCTGATCGTCTCCTTTTATATTCTTGGTCTGATTTTGTTCATGTTCTTCATTTTCACTCTGCTCTGTATTCATTCTCTTCCTATCATTTATTTTTCTTTGATTCTATTAAAGTCCTTTTTCCATGTGCTGTGTCTTTCATGCATTATAATTATAAAATATTTCTGTTTTCTCTTCAAGCACTCCAGATTTATTTACCTGGCTTTCTAAGTTTGGATATAATGTTTCCTATGGTATTTATCAAAGAGAGTACAGGAGAAACGAGCACACTACTACTGCTCTTGGCTTTGCTGTATTTTCAAAGAGCATCTCTGCTTGTGTTCATTTGATTATTTTTTTTTCCTCAGCTATGTATATAACACACGCATATGTATCATCAATTCAATGAAAACACCTCAGAGAAAATGAATTTTATGAAATTGGGAGGAAGTTTGCAGCAAACACTGGATTATATTGGTGTTATATAGCTATCTCATCAAAAGGTAGCAAATGCACAAGACCTTTTGCGCTTTTCAATTTGAAAGAAAATTATTTCATTAGAAAAAAAAGAACCATCACTCTGGATGTTGGAGAATGCCAGAGCCTGATGAAACCAGCTGAAGAGACAAACTGAGTGTACGGATGCAGATTAGCCTTCAGAAGATGAGGGTGTAAAAGGGATTTAATGGTAGGATGGATTATAGAAATCCTTGTAACAATGTTAAATAATTATAGTTCCAGCCGAGATCAAAGCAGTGCTGATTGAACCCCCTCAAGCTGTTAACACGGAGTATCTTGAAGGGAAAAAAAAAAAGAAAAAAAAAAAACCCTCTGAGATTGGTCAGCCTGTGCTGACAGTGTCCTCTGATCTGGGGAAGTTCTGGCTGTGTTGAAGGTACAACTTGTGGGGGAGGGAAAATGGAGGGAAGGATTTATCTGTCCAAGTAGTGTATTTGAGTGGGGGGGTTGTTTTTTTCTTTTTAAGGGAGGAGGAAGGGCTTATTACAATCAATGCTACTGGAGTTCACACACTTACTGAAATTGCAGTAAACTTTACAGTTGGCTTCTTTCCATATTGGAAAAAGGATTAAATTTCTTTAGCAGAACTCTGGTCTGTAACAGAAAATTATTAGACTTTTTTTTTTCCTCCCCGCACACACCTCCCCTCCACTTTTAGACTATGGTTCCTATATACATACCTGCCCAGCAACAACTATTAGTAGTGATAACTGGAAGAATGCCTTTGTAGTAGCGATATTTAGCTGCAGGCAGGGAGTACAGTTGCTATGCCCATTCAACAGCATTAAACATTTATTCTCATTGCCTTGCCTTCCTGGCATTCATGCCTGGAGTATTATGCTTATGCCTCTATTAATAAAAAAAGGGAAGTCAAAGTTAAATACTTATGRTTTGGTGGCGTAGTAACATGGCATAGCCAAAGCTTTTCCTTTTATGCCGCTGTCTGTAATGTGCATCACATCTAGTTTGTTGCAAAAGAAAATGCATTACTTTAACGATGTTGGGGTGTATTTCCAGTGATGGTGTGTTGACTATGTTCAGTTCTAAGTGGAAAGCTAGAGGGTACATTAGCTGAGTAATAAAAAACAAGGGTGGAGATAACACCTTATGGACTGGAACTAAATTATAGAATCATAGACTGATTTGGGTTGGAAGGGACTTTTTTTATTTCCCACTAGATCAGGTAGCTCAAAGCCACAYCCAGCCTGGCCTTGAACACTTCCATGGATGAGGCACCCAATATTAATTTGTTCCCCAGCTCTGTGGTGGAACTGCAGGTGGGTAAGAATGACCATGCCTGCATGGACATAGAGCACTAACAGCTGTTGGACATCTCTCTCCCTCTCTCCCTTCTCCCCCTCCTTCTCCCCTGTCACTCCCATATGACCATATTTTTGAACAAATACAAATACTTTGTTTCCTGGGTACTCCCAGTCTACTAAATGCCAATCAGAGTGTGTGTTAATGAACTGCTCTATATTTCAGAGAATAATGATGCATGTCAAAACCCCAAACCTGCTCTCAAATCCCTGTGTAAGAAGCTGCTGTAATATTTTCCAAATGTTACAGGTAAAAGCTTGTATAAAATACTATTACTTTTTTTTAAATTCAAAGATAGCTTTGGTATTGGTTTATGAACTGTTGTATGTGACCTGTCCAGGGACTTTTTTAACCTGTTAACTTAGGTAAGCTGTTTCTGAGTAGAAGTTTATATTGAGGGGGCCTTAAATAAATCTGTGTACCTTGGGTCATGGATTACGACTTTTTAATGGCACCATCTTTAAGGAATTTTATGGCCTTTTTCTTTAAATATGTGAAGTCTTTGCAAGCATCTTGAAGTGTCCATAGATGTCCAAGTTAAAGGTGCAGATTCTGTGTCTATTTTACTGGCCAAGTCCTATGGAAAACACGGAAGTCTCTCTTCTGATGATCTGGGGCATTTTCCCACCATGCGGGGTTTAATCATGTGGAAAATATTGTAGCAAATATTGAGCTTTCCTGTTGAAGGTGTGATCTAAGACAAGATAGAAACGATTTTGCAGTAATTTCTGAGAGATCTTGGCCAAAATCTGCAAAGTCATTTAGGTATCCAACTATTTGATATATAGTGGTTTGTAAAGTTAAACATATCTGCGAGAGCACAGTTTAGTTTTTAATCAAACTGGTAGTTACACTGCTGGATAGAAACTGATAATTCCAGTAAGTGAGCTTTAAAGAGGTACTATTTTGGGTGTAGTGAAAACTAATGTGATAAGTGCCTTGGAAAAGAAATCACCATGTCAGCCTGTGTTAACAGCTGAACTGTCAGGATGAGTTTTTTACACCAGAAATAGGAAAGAATAGTTACTTTTTGAGACCAAACAGAAGAAGTTTTTTGAATCGGGAGCAAACTGTGTGTGTAGTGTGGTTTAATTTTGAGACTGATTATGTGCAGTGTTAGCAAGAAGAAGGAGAGGAAGAGCTTCTGAAACAGTGCTTTTAAGGACAATAATTGAAGGCAGGAGGGGAGGATAAAGGAAGCCATTAGGAATGGTTCTTAACATGAGGAAGAGTTTCATGGTCTCTCTTTAGAAAATGTGCAGAATACTTTTTTTCCTTCTCCTTCCCCCCCCCCCCCACTGTCTAGGGTTCTGCTGCTGCTATCAGAAATGAATAATAAAATTGGGAATCAACATGAAATCTAAGTTCTCCCATCATTAGTGTCTGCTGCATGATGGAGTTATTCTGTATGATTCTTTCTTTCTTCTATCAGGTTACCAAACAAAGAATTAAAAAATTTTTTTTCCTCTCCCCCATCATCAGCATTCCCTATTGGTGTCTAACCCTTCCTGAAATTGTGGAGGAAGAGTTAATAATGGAACTAGCTCTAGTGCATGTTACATACCTATTCTCACTTCTTCTTCACACTTTAAAACCCTTCACAGAGGATTTTAGAATGGGAAAATGCTAAATCAGCTCTTTCCCTGTCCTTGGCTTCTGAGCTTTTTTTGTCATTGTGCTATGGAAAAAAGGATCAGACTCCAAACCTTTAAGCAGTAGCTGCATTTGGAAATAATCTAAAGTAAAGAGATGTCTTTGTGCAATAAGGAACATCATTCTTCCCCTTTGTGTTCTGAAATGGCAAAATATTGCCACTTGACAGTAAATTTGAAATCAGATAACTGAGATTCACTGGATGATTTTTATCTCCAGAGTCCATGTAAATTTGTTGTATGCTGTGTGTTGTGCATAGTGTTTGTAGTAGTACAGTGCAGCTCAGTTATATCCAGCTGCATGTGGATAATTCAAAGATCTGGCATTTTATGTTACCAGAGGGAGAAAATGCCTGATTAGACTTAAAATTTCCTAGTTATTTCCAATTGACATTACTATTTTAAACCTAAATTGTTTTCCATTTTAACATAACTTTCTGCGTTTTTATTTAGATTGTGCTTACAATATGAATGGTTCTAGATGTAAGTTAAAATATATATGATGGAGAGGGCAACCTTCCCCCTCTTTAATGTCCTCCCCCCTCCAGCCACTGTTTGTATTTTCAGGTATGAAAATATAGTATAAAGATTCCAGTTGCTGCTCAACTTCTGTGAGGACACTGGAAAAGAAGCTGTTGGTGTTGATGTCCCTTTAGTCATTTTTTCCTCTTTATTCTTCTTTTATCAAGGAACAAAGGAGAGGATACAAAACAATTTTAGGCCTTGGTTAAATAAGTGTATTGGAGATAGTTATGGCTGGTGTGTCTCATACTTTGAACTTAGAGATAAATACATGTAATACTATTTGTATTTGATACTTTTTAAGTGTGAAGGTTATCATGCACATTTAAAAAAGCAGAAAGGAAAGCAGTTGCTCATAAATTCCAGATTTCTGGATGTTGTAGTTTGTTTCTGAAATTTTGCTAGGAAGAAATCTGTTTTATGAAGAATTAGTTTCCTTTTAAATTGATACTACAGGGCTTTGTTAACATCTGAAATCTTTATTTGAATATCTTGCATTGTGAAATGTCTTACTCTATATGGAACCTTGTACACAGCTATAGACTAGCAAATCTCTCATTCAGATTTAAAGATTTCCTGTTATATTATAAATTATAATCAAAATTGTGCAAAATTGATGGGAGTACAAGCCAAACTGTACTTTCCAGCTTCAAAAGCATGATTTAAAGCTATTATTTGAAGATGGTGTTTCAGCCACTGCCCCTCCTTTGAAGACTTTTTTTCTTTTAACTATAATTTGTTTATATCTCTGAGACACACACCAATTTAAACCTTTCTGAACACAAGTACTAGAATTTACTTTGACAAATTCCCCTGAATAGCTTACTGTGTGCTAATTGTAGTGATTTCAGTAGATGTTTGCACATTGAAAGGACAGAGCACGCATGAATTTTTTATGTTTTCCATATGTACCAGAAGAGGACAAATTGAAAGAAATAGCCTCGTGATTTTTTTATACCTGTTTGCAGTAGCATGTAAACAACACTCTAAATATCTATTTTGTGTATATATCATCAAATATATTCACAATCAACCACTTGATCTTTCTTTCATATGACTTTTAAACATTCTTTTTAGATCACCTGTTAGATTTATGAATTCTCAGTGTGTGAACTAGGACAGATGCACAGAAAAGAACAAAGGCACATCTGAAGACTTAGTCCTCAAGCCTGATGTTTAGTTTTCAGAGGCTATAGTGTGGTATACTGACAACCATGAAATCCTACTGTACTTAGCACAGATAGAGTTCATTTCATCTTCATAATGCTGTACTTTATTAATAATCAATGTATATAGACTCAGTTTTAATACAGAAAAAAATCAGCAAGCCTTGGGTTTTTTTTCTGCACCAAATTCCCATGTTTGAAAAGGAGAGTGTAGAAATTGGCTATGGTTTATTTCGTAAAATTATGAATTTAATTTCAAAGTCATGCCTAGCCATATGTCAGATATGTCTCTTCAGTGAAGTCCTGAACCCATGTGGGACACTGCACCCTCCCCGCCCCAGTTTTCACCTTGAGTTTCATGATGCTTTTAATTCAAGTAAGGTGGTCTTCTGAAATTTTAGTTTACAATTGAACTTATCTAACTCAGGCAATAATATGGTTTGCTCACTGGCTTTGAGCTTCACTTAAATAACTAGCCCTCAGATACTTCTTCAGACACTAAGCTAGGGAAGAATTGATCTGGGTTCATTTAGAGCCATGCACAAAGCAACAGGACATCTCATTGCCACCTGCAAACAAAAGTCATGGTGCTGTTGGCTTAACATGGAATTTAGGTCCTGACCTAGGATTTCAGTTTCACTTAAAAAATATGTATTTCTAAAGATGTGATAACTTGGACATAGATAACTAAAGGTGGTAGTATAGACAAATCCTATAGGTGCCCCTTTTCTCCCAGCAGACTCTTCCCTGTAGCCCTTTTTGTAGGTGAAAGGGGAAGATTAATGGGGAAGTAGTTGTGGTGTAGGTTCTTCAGAAGGAAGTTATCATCCTATTATTGCTACTAGAAATAGCATCTTCCAAGCACTCAAAAGAGGATTTTGAGATTGGGGTGCTATGTAAAACAGCAAATGCTCCTGAGGTTCCAGGGCAAGGTCTAAGGGAAGACTGGAAACAACTTTCTGGTCTGCTGAAGCTGGTGAACCAGAAGTCTCTTTGTGGTGGGTGTCAGCCTTTCTTGTTCTTCTGAATCTACTTTGCCACTGCTGCTTCTTGCAAAAGAGGCTGCCATCTAGAATGTGGTGAAGTGGGATTTACAGAGAACAAAGCATCTAAATAGAGTGGAGGCCCTTGAGGTATAACAGGAAGGATTTGGCCCTACTGGTAGATGCAGTATTCAGACCTGTGTGAAATAGTTATAGTGTGCAGCCTGTGTGGCATTATACTTTCTGTGTTTCTCCTTTGGACACATCATCTAAATCATCACTAGACCATCTCAGCAGTTGTAACTACCTAGTTTTTCACTTTGCCTTGCTCAGTGGCTTGGGTTGGCTCAGGAGAGACCAGCTGGGGGCTGGCAGTGTTGTGGGGACATACATTTCCTTTCATGATTCAGAGGTCTGCAGCTACTCAGTCAGAAAATGAAAGAATCCTATAAGCAAATAAAATGTGAATTGAATACAAGGTTCCTGATTTATCTAAAAACATTCGCTAAAAGTACTTCATTTCTTTTACTGCTGCAATAAAATAATTTTACAGTTAGTAGCATATAACTTACAGGAGTGACAAATTTGGTACTTAAAAAATATTTAGGTTAAAAAAACCTGTCACTTCCAGTAAGTCATTTTTAGAGTGTAATCACTTTAATTCTCCTCTCTAATTTTATCACCAGGAGACAAGCTCCGAGCCCCCTAACCTCCTGTAAAAATCTTTGTGCTGCTGCTCGTGGTGGTTCCCACTCGGAGTGACAGAATGGGGATCGAGGCTGGCATGGCTGATCTAGGAAAGAGGGAAACATGTCTTAGTATCTAGCAGTCTAAGTGGTAGATAAACATCGTTAATGTCAGGTCACTTGAAGTCTGAGTTTAACATAAAACAGTAACTTGTCAGAAAATACAGCATGAAACTTATGACACGTCCTACTTGGACTGGAAAAACTGTAAGCATGTGGTGACAGTAATATTGCACTGGCACAGCTATTGATTTAAAGAGCTCTTTACAGCCCTGCAGAAGACAGGCTATTTGAGCTATACTCAGGGTATCTGTTCTCTTAGAGTGGTCGGATGTAGTTATAACACAGTGGTGCATGGTTTACGTTGTAGTGTTATGGATTAGCATCACTAAGGCAATAGCAGGCTGTGGAGAGGAGAGGACAAAGTCTTAGTTCCAGGGTAATCCAGCATTGCTGAAGTCCAAACCCAACATGTCGTGCTCTTTTGGCTTCCCCCACCATCATTTTCAGGCATTAAGAAGCTACCAAAATTGAGAGGCTTATTAGTCCACCATTCATATGTTTCTTTGCATTTGATTCATTTCTTGGATTAATCATTTCATGCTTTATTGGAAACTTCATCATAAATCTCAGTATATGCTGGGAAAAATATATAGGAAGTAAAAAGAACAGAATAAGTTGAGATAGAATTTTATATTGGATAGAATCATGGAATGGTTAGGGTTGGAAGCGACCTTAAAGATCATCTACTTCCAAGCCCCCTTCCATGGGCAAGGACACCTTCCCTGACACTTTCCCTGCTCAAAACCCAATCCAGCCTGGCCTTGAACACTTTCAGGGATGTGGCATCCATGGTTTCTTTGGGCAACCTGTTCCAGTAACACACCACCCTCACGGAGCAACATGACTCTTGGTTCATATCTCAAGAAAATAAATTTTTCAATTTATTAAATACCCTATTCTCCCTTCTTCCATATTATTAGTCTTGGGTTTTGTAGTCCTGAGATTAGGGCATCCACTTAGAAAGGTAAGGAGCTGAGTTCATGTCTGTTCTTCCAGAATTGATTGTATTTTGAATGAACTGATTCTTTGTTCAAAAATATGCTAAACTCTGGAGGAGTACACAGAAATCCACCTCTCTCTGTCCTTAGGTGGTGACCAGAGCAAAGGTGCTGTGTACATCATAAATTCTTGGTTAATGACTTTTTACTATTAACATGAGGGGTGGATAGAGAAGTTTCCCCTCCCTTTTAAGTATTTTTGGAGGCAAAAGAAATGGGTTGGAGTTTTCTAAGGGTGAAACAAACTGCAAGCCACATGTCCTGGTTCCTAGATCAGAGTTTTTTGTGAAATTATGGTCACTATCACAAGTTTCATTGTGAAAGCAAATGTGCCAACTGTGCTCTGTGCCGTACTCTGCACTGTTCAGGTATGTTTGGTGTGTTCTAAAGGTAGAGAACCTCTTACTTTATCTCTTTACATTTTGATACATTTAGAAGGATATTAACCTACCACCCCAGAATGCAACTGCATTTGAGTTTACACACCTATGGAATCAGAATAAAGAGACTTCTAGATATGTGTAATGATAAGCAGCTGCTGAAGTGAGATTTTCTACATCCTTTTCTTCAGTGTTGTTACCTATATTCCACTGAACTTCAATTAAGAACTAAATTATTAAGTCTTGACCCTGTCTTTAGTTCTGATTTGTATTTAAAATATGTTTTACAGATCGGAAAGAGAAAGCCTGAATAACTGACATGAGTTATGAATAAGAGCAAAGCTGTGCTTTTTATTTGGATTACTATGCAAAACGTTTTCCATTCACTGATAATGTTTTTTAAATTTAATCAGACTTTTTCATCCAAGAGAGCCTTCCTTCAGGAAGACATTAATTGTTAATGTATAGATTATTAATTAATAGTTATTAATTAATAACTATGAATAATAATACTCTTTAGAATAATTCAGTAATTTAGATTGGAAGGTACCTTCAGAGGTCATCTAGTCTATCCTCAGCTCAAAGCTGGGCTGACTTATATCACGTTGCTCAGGGCCTCACCCAGTCAAGGTTTAAAAATCACAAAGAATGGAGAATCTGCAGACTTTTCTCAGCAGTGTTCAATGTTTGATTTCCTTGCTTAGCTGTTCTAATGTTTGTCTACCATATGTTGTGGAAATTCTTAGAATTTTCTCTTGTTGCAATGCATGCTTGTTTCTTCTTGCCTTCTCCCTGATGATCTCCAGTAGGAGAGTGGCTTTGTGTTGTTTTTACTCTCTGATTATGTGATGCATACAGCACTTACAGCCCCGCAGCCTTCCTGTCCTAACACTGATCTTCCCAGCTCTTTCAGCCACCTCTTGCTGCAGTCCCCTGGCAGTCTTGTGGTCCTCTACCAGACTCATCTCAGTATGCATGTGTATGTCCTGCTCATTCAGAGCCCAGGATGCAACAGGCCTTCACTGCTGCAAGAGCACACTGAGGATCCAAGTGCAAATTCTCACAGATTCTTTTTAGCAAAGCTACTTTCCAGGTGGGCAGTGCCCAACTTGTACTGGTGCGTGGGGCCCAACCTGTACCAGGTACAGGACTCAGAATTTGCCTTGGTTGAACTTCATTTGGTTTCTGTCAGCCCATTTCTCCAGCTTATTATGGTCTCTTAGTAGCAGCTGTGCCCTCCAGTGGTTCTCAGCTGCTCCAACCAATTTGATACCATTTGCAAACCTGAAGGGCATTTGTTCGTAATTTCCAGACCATTAATAATTATGTTAGAAAGCACTGGCCCTAGAATTGCTCCTTAAGAGATGCCACTAGTAACTGGACTTCATACTGCTGTTCACATTGCTTTGATTCAGTGGTTCAGCCAGTTTTTCACCTGCTTTGTAATCTATCCGTGAATTCATAGTTCAGTAATGTGTTTATGAGAATACTCTTTGGAAAACCTTTTTAAAGTCTAGCAATACCCACTGCTGTCCTCTCTCACCTGCTGAGCCAGTCATCTCCTTGTAGGAGTCAGAGAGGTTGGTCAGGTATGATTTGTCTTTAGTAAATCCATGCCAGTGTTCCAAACCACCTTCTGATATTGTATGTGCTTGGTCATGGCAATGAGGAGAATTTGCTTCATACTAGACCCAGCGATGTAGTTTGGGTTAAAAACCCTTAGTACCCTGTAACCTCCTTCTTATCTTTCTTAATGCTTGGTGTAACATTTGCCTGTTCCTTGGGGGAACTTCCTTTTTCACGGGTGTTACAGCATTTCAAAGCTGATGGAGAGTGGATTCATAGTGACATTAGTCAGCTGCCTCATCATCCTTGGATGCAGCCCATCTGGTCCCATTGACACGTATGTGTATGTCTATTTTGTTTAAGTGCTCCCTTACTTAATGTTTCACTCCTGTGAATAATGCTGTAGACTCTTATTGCTAAGCACAGGAACCTAGGAAGCCTGATGGCAAACCTTAAAATTAAAAACTAAACCAAAGGAGGCAGTTAAAGCCTCAGCCATTTTTATGTTCAAAGTCACTATTGTCACTTGACTCACTGAGTACCAAGACCGCATTTTGTGGTTTGTTTTTTTTTTTATTTTAATTTTGATGCCTGTGTTCCTGCTGAAGTATATTTTGTGCCCTTCAAATCTCTCCCTATTTTTAACTCCAGGTAAGAACAGCCTTACAAGAAATGCATAGATAGTCCTTTTAATTTTATCTTATCTAAATATCGTAATCTCTAAGTTAGTTTAAGGTAGTCTTGAGTCAATGAAGAGAGATAAGCACCTTTACTCCTTGCATTTTAAGATAGTTATCTACAAGAAAGGGGATAATTTTACCTCTTGGAACATGTCTTAGTTTACAGCAGACAGAATCAGGATGTATAGCTTATACTTGGCGTCAAGTTTTTAGATGGCTGAAGTCAATGTTAAACTGTTAACTGCAATTTAAACAGCTAATTTTTGAATTCTGCTCATAATTCAAATAAAATACATGGTCATGCTCTCTCCTGAATTGGCTTGCTTCCTCAGTAATGTCAGAGGTTAGGGTTTCTGTAGGGTTTTCTATTTTATATTTCCTGATAATATTTATACTGTTACTTTGTTTAATTTACAAGATCATGAAATAAGATTAGTTAAATACAAGAAAAGATAACTGGGGCCAAATTCTGCTCCTCAGACTTCAAAATTGGCTACTGTATTTAAATGTATATTTAACTTTTTTTTTTGTATAAGATGTATTTGAATGCACACTGAATGGCCAACTCTAATATCAGGAAACACTTTCAATGAAATCATTCTTGTTCTGAGAGTAAAGAGAAACACTGCCAAAATGTTTTTGGACAGTTTATAGGGAGGTCATTTTTAGAGAATTTACAAAGCAGAAAGAAAATAAAACGTCATAAGATTTATTTCGGTGCAGAAAAAAAATTACAAATATCTGTAGGTTTAAGGTGTCTCAAATCTTACCTTCTACTTTTGAACAGAGCTGCTTCATGACCAAATAAGTCATGTAGGAGAAAAGGCTTCTCTAAATTCAAATAGCAAAGTTCTTTCTACCTAGCTTAAAATGTCTGTAGCTTGTTTTCTTTTTTTCTCTGCACACACTGAACAATGCAATTCCAGTTATAGTCTTTGAGGATGGTAGATTATCAAAACTCTGGAAATCATGTTCACATCATAGTATATCTAAAGGAAAATAAAACAGTAGATGTATTTTTCTTATTTTTTTCGGATTTACGTCTCACTCTGTGTGAATGCATCACTCCCTAAGGCTTTTGAGGTGACGTAATTAATGTTAGTAATGATATTATTGTTTATGACAAAAACAGTCATGCACTGTGAGCCTCACTAGAAGTACAGAGTCATCAGGAACATGAGGCATGGCTATTTCCACAGCTTTTATATCTTGGGAGCCCCATTCAGTTAAAATAACCAGGGAACAGATCCTGACAACAATGAATTGGTTTGATGCTGAACCTTTGATGATGTTGTCTCCACAGAGCTTAAAAATGTGAGGTAGAACATATTTCCAAAAACCATGACAAGTGGCCAAGGCAGAGGCCCTAGGGAATGACATCCAGTGAATTGTTTCTATCATGACATTAATTTAATGTACAATGCAGTCCACTTTTCTATATATTGGATGCTATGTGATTATATTAGTCTCATTTTCTCCTGGAGCTTCTTTTATTAAGTTGTATAAATCATGTGAGCACAGTAACCATGAGTCACTTACAATTCTGCTTGTTCACAAAATTTGTTACACATAACCACAAGCTATATGATCACTTACTATAGTATCCTGGACTGGAAAAATGTAGTAGAGGATTTTTTTGCTTTTTCTGTGGTTTGCCTTAAATATAAAGGCATTTAACTTCATTAGGCTGATGCAAACAGCAAGCTAATGTTTCATGCTCTGTTAAAAGCTCAAATTTGAGGGAGTCTTAAATGAGGTTGCTCTATTCTTCAATCTCTCTGATGCTCCTGCAGAGAAAAATAACAAAAACTTAAAAGTGTTGTGTTAGTGTTTGATATTTTTCCCATCATCTCCCTTCTCCTAGGGGTATTGTTTCAACTTGACTATTCTGCTTTAATAACAGATACGTGTGCAACTGTTTGTGTGTCTTTAAGCACTCATTTGCTACATCTAGAGTATTTGAAACTAAGGGAAATGTAGGGAAATTATAGATTCATAAAATGTATAAATTAAAAGACAGAAGAAAACATCCAGTTTGACAAGCCATAAAGCAAAAGGTATATTTTAGGGCAGAGTTCAGTTACAGCTTGAAGTACAGCATATGTTTAAACCAATATTTTATCCCATAATAATTCAGGTTGGAAGGGACCTCAGGACATCTCTCATCTGGTCTTCTCAAATCGTGGTTGCTCTGAGATCAGACCAGGAGGACTGTTATCCTGTTGGATCTTGAAAATCTCCAAGAATGGGGACTCTATGTGCTTTTGGGAAAACCCGTTCCAATGCTTTGTTGTCCTGATGATAAAATATGTCTATTCATATCCATTCTGAAACTTTCTTGTTCAAATTCATGTCTAGTGTTTCTTGTCTTCCTGGCATGCATCACTGTTAAGACCCTGCCTCTACCTTCTTGATGACCTCCTCTCAATATTGCAAGCTGCTTTCCCCTTGAAGTTTTCTCTTATTTAGACTGAACAAGTTCAGTTCCCTCTCTGTCTGCTCCAGCCCCCTGACCATTTTGAGAGTCTTTTGCTTGACTGCTTCAGTTTGTCAACATCTTACAAAGGAATTCCCACGACTGGAATATAGTATTCCAGATGTGGTCTAAGAAACAGAGGAGGGTAATCACTTCCCTTGGCCTAGTGGCTGTGCTCCTGTTAATACACCCCAGAAAGCTGTTGACCTTTTTTGGTGCCAGGGCATACTGTTGGCTCATGTTCAGCTTTCTGTCAACACACACCCCCAGGTGTTTTCCAGCAGAGCTGTTCTCCAGCCAGGCAATGCCTGTACTATTGCAAGGGTCCCTTCCTTCTCATGCCCGGGACATTGTATTTGTACTTGTCAAGTTTCATGAGGTTTCTGTAAGCTTGTTCATCCCAATTGTCTAGGCAGCTCTGAATGACAGACAGGGCTGCCTTTGCATGGATTCCCTCCCAATTTGACACCATCTGCAAGTCTGATGACATCACATGCCAACCTTTCTTCCAGGTCATTTATTAAGCCATTAAACAACATGGTTTCTAGCATACGCCTCTTCTTACCAAACTCTGGGATTAGGATGACCTAGTAGCCAGTACCAGCTGAGCCCAACTGTCACAGATTCATGGAGTCACAGAATTGCTAAAGTTCTTGAGGTCACCTACTTCAACTCTCCTGCTCAAGTGGGGCTACCTAGAACCTATTGCCCCAGACTATGTCCAGACTGATTTTGAACATCTCCAAGGATGGAGACTGCACAACCTCCCTGGACAATCACCTCACAGTGTCAGTCACCTCACAGTGCAAAAGTGTTTCCTAATGTTCAGGGGAACCTCCTATGGTTCAGTTTGTGCCCATTGCTTCTAGTCCTGTCACTGGGCACCACCAAAAAGAGACTGGCTCCATCTTATTTACATCATCCCTTCAAGTACTTGTATGCATGGATGAGATGAGATTTCCCTGAGTTATCTCTTCTCTAGGTTAAACAGTCCCAACTCTGTCAGCCTGTCCTCATTTGAGAGGTGTGCCAGTCCTTTAATCATCTTTGTAGACCTTTGATGGACTCTATTCAGTATGTCCRTATCTGTCTTGTATGGGGAAGCCCAGAACTGGGTACAGTAGTCCCAGTGTAGCTTATCAGCGATGCATAGAGAAATTTAAATTTTCAATTTAGATTTTCTATAAATAATCGATTGTATTTTTGATAGTTTGATTTGATCCAGCCTATTTGAGACTAAATTTTCCTACTTGGAGTTTTCAGTTATCACATCTTTGCTGTGCTTTTGGTTGCTTGATCGAGAACTCTACCATATATTTATTTTCCTCTTTCCTGTATGTGCACATTCAAGTCAAACCATAGCATTCTTTTTGATAAGCTTAGGAGACTTAATTTCTTGGCTCTTTTACCATATGACATCTTTTCTGGTATTTTAATTATTTTAATGTATTTCCAATAAATCTCCTCAAAGTTTTCAGCTTTTTTTCTGGGAACTGGGACAAGAGAACTGGCCACAGAATTACAGTAGGCCCATGCTATGGGCCCATGCCCATGCCCATGTTAGGGCATCTTACCCCGTTAATATAACCTTTCTACTTCAGCAATGTATCTTTCCACTGCTACTGCTCGGTAGCACTCACTACTGTGCATTTCCACTTTTGGCTACAGTGTTCAACTGGGAAATTCTGCTTAGCTGATAACAGGCCTGAATCCYCAAACATTTTTTCATAGCCAGTGCTTTTCAGAAGTGAGTCCCCTGCCCTGTGGGTATGTCCTGCATTGTTTGGTCCCATGGGCACTTTGTTTTTCTCTATTACCACACACATGCAGTGAGTCTAGATTTGCCAGCTCATTATGCTGTCTTGTACCAGCCTTCTTCATTATTTAGTCCTCTCCAATTGTTCCCTTTTCCTCAGCCTTTATCATTAAATGATTTGATTCTTTGTTCTAAGTCATTCATAATTGTGTTAAATGCTGAAGAGTCAAGAACCAGTGCTTTCCAGGCTTCACTGGAAATACATCCACTCAGTGACTAGCCATGTTCATATTTGTCATTTGTCCAGTTTCTAGTAAGCTTTATTTTTTGACTGCTGTTATCTTACCCCTAATTAAAATGCAATGTATTAAATCAAATACCTTACAGAAGAGTAAATGTAATACTAGTGGCATATGATTTAACAGATAGTTAATAGAAAACACAAAGTTAGTATTTTAAGATGTTTTCCCTAAGCATATGTTGATTGGCAGTAATTTAATTACTTTTATTTAATTCCTTATTAATTAAGCTTTATATCATCTGTTCAAACTGCTTTGCCATGTATCAATATGAGACTGACAGGTCTGTTATCCAGGTCATTCTCTTTTTGATTTTAAAGTATTGGCACAACAGTAGCCCTCTTCCGAACAGTTGTAAGAATGAGTCCTATAGTGACAAGGAAATAATTTCTTTTTAAAGTAAATCTTTAAAAAACAGCATATGGAATTAATACAAGAAAACACTGTACAAGAAAGAAAAACATGTAGAGAAATATTATAAATTGGTAGCATTCACAAACATGGTAATATGCATCAGAATTTTAAAGGAAATAATTGAACAGATGAATAAAGTAATTAATTTTATTAACCTGACCTACAATACAGCTTGTTTCCAGGAAAGGGGGCAAACAAAATATTTGGAATGAAAAGTCCAGAAATCAGGAAGGCTGCATAGAGAGTGCCTCACTGGTTTAGTGAGCAGTTACTCAGAAAGTAGCTCTTTTCAAGTCAGAGAAATTCACATCCTCATGGTTCACGGTCTATTCTCTAGATGAACCTAGTATCGTAAATTATAAACACAGATCCCTAGTAAAGAGACCCTAGATAATATATATTGGATATTTAAATACTGAATTACATATTAGTAAAGAAGAAATCTGATAACTATATTTTAATAAAACATCTGATCCTCATGAAACCATATTCCCTAAGTGATTCATTCAAACTGCCATATATGTGGACACAATCACTTGCAGTGAATCTGGTGCAAAAATCATAAACAAAAGGGTTTTCTAAAATAATGGAGTATTGAATTTTTAGGGCACCATCTGGCAGTGATGTAAAGAGATCTCTTCTTGGTAGGAATTTATTTATTTGCCTTTACTTAATAACTTCATTAATTATTTGATTCAAATTATTAAAATAATACTAAGTTGGGAAAGAGTTTTTGAAACTTCTAAGAAAAAAATGTATGTTTCTTTTGATTGCCCAAAATGTACTCGGGAATTAAAATCTTGGTCTTCTATTGCAATGAGACTGAACCAGTTACATTCCAGGTTTCACATATCTCAATAGGAAAAGAAATACTGAAAAAAAAAAAGAAAAAAATCAGTGAAAAAGAAAGTCAGTGTTTGAAGACCGTAGAAGACAAACTTTTAGAAAATGTTAAAAAGTTCATTTTTATGAATACATTGAATTTGCGGAAGAAATATCTTAAGGCTGTATTGGGCAGCCGTGAACTAATTAGAATCGTATCTGTGGCAATGTCAGTAATGGACGAATTGGGAAMGGTGATAAGCACACAGCAGGCAGATAGTGGTCTTTCCCCTGTTATACCTACCTGTCTTCTTATATTCTGCAGTCTGCATCTTCCTTGATCAGAAGTTGTATCTTTACATTTACATTTGATAAACTTGATGAACTTTGCTTGGATGAATTTCTGTTATTGCTAAAGCTTTGGCCTTCACACTCTTGCCCTGCTGTTGGGTAGAAAAATAACCTTTTTTCGGTATTTTAAATCTGCTGTTTGAGTGTTTCATTTGATGCTCTCTGGTTCCTTAAGTGAAGGAATGTTTATTACTACACTTGCTGATCACTCTTTTACATACTTCTGCTTTATCACCTCTATTTACTTCTTTTGCAACCCTACCAAAAGCTTACAGTTCTTAGGAAGAACTTCTTAGGAAGTTCTTCTTAGGAAGAACTCTGAGAACTAAAAACGTAGAATATTTTATTTACTTTGAAAGTAAGGTAAATTAAAAGGCAAAAAAAGGAAACCCAAATTTTGTAGCCATAGAGCTGAACATGGTTATATTTTTTAATAAACATTTTTAATACAAAATTTTAGAAAAAAGAGCAGTTGAATTTATGCCTAGAAGAGTCCAGGACAAGAGGCATTGTCTGCAGTTAAGCAAATTGCAGTGTGTGCTTCAACAATCTACAGAGTGATATGAACAGTGATATTTATTATAACTTAAGGTTTGAATTTGCTGACACCACAACTTGAAGATATATGGAAAACAGTCAAGTTGCAAGATTACATTATCAGAGAAACTGAAAAGATTGATCTGGTTATTGGGCCCCATGGTGGACAATGTAGTCTTTTCCCTGGCAGCTTTTTGGATAGGACCAAGTCCCTAGGTGTTGTGCAGGGTTGGGGGCCTCAGTGCTTCCAGCTGCTTCACTCTTTCCTAGATCATGCCCCTCAGATGTTTTACATTCCTTGAAAGCTGAAGGATGGTTGCTGTTATAATGGATTTATGCCTAAAAATGAACTTTTCTTCAGTTCAGATTTGCTGCTTTCTAACATGTTTGGATTTTGATCAAGTATTCTTTATATGTTTTCATTTAAAATGTTCATATCTTTTCAGCAATCAAATATTTCCCAAGTGATTTTTTTTTTTTTTTTTTTTGATTTGGACAGTTTTTCAGTAGATATATTTCTCTGACCTTAATTAATAGGATAGCTTGTATTTTTTCTTAGTTATAAGAACTGAGAAAAACTGTCAACCTTATAAGGTAAAGGGCCTTTTCTAGTTATCCTAAGAACAGCTGAATGAGGAAATACAGTTAGTGGCTCTGATGGCTCCTTTGTGACTCTTCAAAAGCGAAAAGTTCATCTTGTTTGCTGTGCCAGTACTTTCCAGATACTGAGTTGCAAAAGTGGGCATACAGGAACTTAAATAACCCCCAAGCTAAACTGCAGACTGGAAAATCAGTGTCTCCCAAAGGCACAGGTAAGCTGGGAGAGGTCTTGCTGAGCCTCTTGCTTAGAAATCCTGTGAGTGTTGTGTGTCTCCAATGTGCTTACCTTACATAGGATTTTTCTACAAAAACATATTAATTTCAAAGCAAAGTATTGAGGAATCTATGCTTGGAGCATAGGGGAGAACGGATGGCTTTGGAGGATGAAGCAGGTGGAATGGATTCCTTCTCTCACTGGCAGTGATGCTTTTCCAGGCTCTGTTACCTACTCAGCTGAGCTCTCACTACTTGTCCTCAGGATCGGGTGTTATCTGGGATTGCTGAGAGGCATGCAGTATCTCCTTTGGTTCCTTTAGACCCACAGAAGTCATTAAACGTTGCAGCTGGAGCACATACCCATTTCCTGTGGGAGTTTACTGCTTCCTTTTTCCCATCATCCATCTAAGGACAATGTGAGGATCCTTGAAAAGCATTCTTGCAGAAATTTTAATACTTGTGCTGCTTTTTGTAGAAAGAAATAAGTAGGAATCTTTCCTTGCTGTTTTATTTGATTATAGCAAAGGTGCAGCAGTATTTGCTTTGTGTTATCCTGTGCAAGTGTTTATTAATCTAAATAATGGAACTTCAGTTATCAGAAAATTCTTGTGCCTGCTTAAAGCGCTGAAGAAAGTATGAAGTCAGTAGATGCTAATTTTGGGGGAGAAGTCTGGAAAGATTTCTGTCTTAGCTCAAAAATTGTCAATTTTCCTATTAGTTTATTTCCAGAATAGAAAGTATTTACAGAACTATTATATATCCTGTTGAATTGGTATGCAAGTCTGAATTCAGTTTTGTAAAGAAAAGGGATGTTCCTGGCCCTTAAAATTAGTTTTTGCATAAGAATCAGTGTTAAATAACATCTGCCTTAAGTTGGATGGTAAGGATAAGTAAATAGAGGAAAATCAACCACATAAACAGTATAGATAAAATGAACCCTGGTCCATACCTTAATTGTTACTTTTGTGCCAGTCATAACATGGAATTAACCAGATGAATATGTTAACAAATTGTAGTTAGGACAGTTGTTCAGGTGAAGTTCTGGAAAGGGATAGTTCTTTAGTGCTTTGTTAATAGCTTATTTTTTCTGTATTTCCTTTTTCTGAGGTGGCTTTGCTTCTATTTTGAGTTYGGAAAAATGGCTGCTTGACCAAGTAACTATTCCTTCATGCTTAAACTGCGTCATATCTTTTTTCTTGCACTTAACCTGGCATTTCCTCACCTCTCGGTCAAAAACTGCATCATTTCGTAGTGAGAAGAGTACATTAAAACACACAATAATAATAATAATAATAAATGTTAATCAAAAAACTGCATGTGTCTTTCTGATTGTGCCAGTGTTGTGGTATTCAATTATGCAATTTTCATTGGCATATTAATCATCTTTTCAACAAACAAGCCAGCGTTAATTAAAGCAAACCATGGATAAAGACATGTTGCCGGATCATCATTCCGTTTATCACAGCGCACAGGCTGGCCGTTAAGTAAATTCTGGACTGTGAGATGAATTTCAATGTTGGCTTCATCTTTTTTGTTGGAGTTTGAATGCAACTCATCTAACAACAACAACAAACTTCAGGCTTCACAAGAGAAAGATGAATTTATTTGTAATTAATGGCAAAAGAAGAAAGATAAAGTAGTTGTATGCTTCTAATGGGAATTAGAGTATTTCAAACTAAGCCATTTTTGAAATTTTTTTCCCTCTTCCACTGCTCCCCTTCTTACCCTACTTCAACTATCAGAGCCCTGAGAGCAAGGAATAAGTGAACACTCACCTACCTTTATAAATACAGGTTTCATTTTGACTTTGGAGCAATTAGTAAACTGATTGGCATTAAATATGCAATCTGTGCAAAGAGACAATATGAGACAATCTATTTTACTGATACATGCATGAAAAAGGTGGGAGGGAAATATACCTGTATCTTTGAAGTGAAAATAGCCAACAATCCTTTGATGAACAATAGTTGCATGACGATTTTTCAGACACCTCCCTTAGAAATGGCTTCACTGTTGCAAGTGTGTACGGTCAAGATCACTTGAATATATTTATAAGTCTGTTAAAACCAGTATTTGTGGGTTTTTCAAGTGTTTATAAGACCATGATCTTATGGAGGAAAGCACTGGATGCTGCTATATGAATAGGTACTGCTTAGCATAATAATACTGGTTATTGTGCTTTTTGAGAGTTATTATAGAGACTGTTGAGAGAGTAGCTGAAGGTTTAAGGGTTTCATTCTTCATTTTATTTAGTTTGTGTATTGTTTTATTTGAACAGAAATGGAGTTTAATGCTTCTACTGTGAAAAGTACATGCTTCATCCAACAAAGCCCAGACAGTGGCGCAGAGGGGCTGCTTGTTTCTGTTTCTGTCCTGAACTCAAGGCTGATGGACTGTCTTCAGGACTATTTATCATAAGTATTTTAGTCTAGATTTCTTCAAACATAGGTTTCTACACAAAGGTGTAGAATGAGTTTTATTTTAATAGAGAAGTTTTTTTTAGTATGCCTGCTATGAAAAATGTATGGAAACACTAGTGGGATATATGCTCATGTCTTAAATCTCCTTAAGAGGATCTTGGGCAATAGCATTTAAAAGTGTGCCTTCCTGAATGTTCATAGTAATCTGTCTTTTTAGGTACCTCAGTCTTCCTGTGTCTTTCTGTTAATCTATTCTAATTCTAATCTAATCTAATCTAATCTAATCTAATCTAATTCTGTCAGCTACTTTACATTAGACTGTCTATACTTTGCAATGTAATCAGAATTCACATGATTCCTAAGAAACACAGAGAAATTGATTTGGGAAGAATTGTTATTTAGCTAAATAACAATGGTTTTAATGTAATTAGGTGGGGCTAAATTAGGAAAAAAAATAAAAAATAAATAAGTTAAACTAATTTAATCTTCATAGCTCTGTGATGCCCCAGTTAGATTATTTCTGCAATTTAGAATGCTTCATGTTCATGCTACTTTAAATACCTCTGTGCCACACAAAGAATATGCAAAGTAGATGTACATTCAGAATGGTAAAACCCAGTTGTCAGGTTGGCACAAGAACTTAAGACAGGCAACCTGTGGTAAAAAAATCTGCCTTCCCTTACGTTGCTGCATGTGTTGCTGATTTAAAGATATGAGATTACATTGTCTATCAAACTTGATCATCCTCCACATACTTAGTATGCTGAAACTGCTGGTAACAGTTTGTGATCTTCAAAGATCTCTTATTTGGACCAGCTTCAGTGAAATCAGATCTGCAGTACAGGAAGAGAGTTCAATATACCATGACTACTTTACAGTTCTTCTTTAAATATATGAAATTCTGTTTTAAATCATAACCTAAGCCTGTTAAAAATATAACACCATGTGTCTGATGAGTATGTTGTAAGGTGTTGTAAAGATATTCAATGTATAATGCGTTCARTTGTCTTTCACTGTGTTTCTTTTGTTTGGAAGCACGTGAGTCAGTTTAAATCTGCTTTATGCTATAAATTGATGAAACTAAGCTCATGACTTTTAATAGTTCAGTTCTCATTATAAAGTGTCTGAATATTTTCTGTAACTCTAATAAGATATTTTTAAGGAATAGCAAAATCTTCATAGGATTCAAATAGATTCTGGTTACACTGGCTAAATCATTAAATTGTTTCCTAAATGATTAGAGGTAAATAATTGAAAATTAATTCTACTAGAAGTACTATAATGGAGTATAAGTGCATATGGCATCTCATGAACCCCGGAGTGTGAACTCAAGTCTTATTCTTCCCTCATTTTGACTATGAACTGTTTACTGGTCCAGCTGCAAACATGTACCTGCCTGTTGAAACGGGAAGTCTCCGTGGTTGGATATGATATTTCCTGCAGCACGGCACTCACTTGCATTGTACTGATTACAGAAAATTCACTGTAGATGTCATCTTGATATCTAAGGTAACCAACATAGATCTTCATCTGTTTAGTATGCTAGATTATCAGAGAAAGTTTATGTTTGTGTTGCAGATCCCCATGGCTTTGAGGATCTCTCATCAGACGTTTTGTGCTAGGTAATAGACTTACAAAATGGAAAGCAGAGCAGCATTTTGTATTTTCAGAATCCGTTAATATGGGGAGTTCATTTTAGCATATGAGATCCATAAGCATTCTGAAATCTTTCTCATTGCTTTTGAGTATTGCAAGAATGGAAAATTATGGTGGTGGTCAAAGAAATAGTCTAATTCATGGTAAAAATGGGAACACTGTATAATGCTCTTTTTGGTTTATTGGTAGAGACCACCAGGCTAAAGTGCYATCTTGCGCTTATTCCTAAGCAGGGTTATATTAAATTTTATTATCTACCACACTGTTAACACTGACCAGTAAAGATCAAAACTCTTGGCTAATCTAGAACTGCTGCAGTTCCT
Source organism: Amblyornis subalaris (assembly GCA_018881555.1). Classification (NCBI taxonomy): domain Eukaryota; kingdom Metazoa; phylum Chordata; class Aves; order Passeriformes; family Ptilonorhynchidae; genus Amblyornis; species Amblyornis subalaris. The sequence goes on along the minus strand of JACAXG010000029.1, from coordinate 1,323,640 downwards.
TTGTTTTTTTAACAAGAATCTGAAATTAGCTAATCAGCAGTGTAATGTGAAGAAACCAGCACTGTAATTTCACTTTAGTGAAATCACTAAAGAAGTGATTTCAAATAGTTGTCACTTATTATCATTTGGATTCATTAATATCCATATCATTTATTATAACAATATTGTGTTCTGGGTCATACATAGCACTAAGAATCTGGTTTGTGTGTATAGTTCAGAAGGACTGTCATGTCTAGAAATGCTTTTGGAAAGGCCAGGAGTTACAACTTTTAAAGGAACTTACATAAAATTGTGTTACATAATATAGTACATTATTGAATAAAAAGGAACCTTTCTTCTATGGATCAAATATTTGCAGTTTTAGTGTACTGTGAAATGGTTTTGAATCTTTCTGATACAACAAAGTAACAAAAATTTGTCCTAAGAATTTTATGAGTCTGCTACAGAAATAGGAGTAGTACAAATATTATGTAAATGTGTCACTTTCTCACAGTATTAATAAATAGGAAAATAAAACATTCTCATTTTTTGCCATAATTTAAGTTAGTTTATTACTTGACAGCAGCAAGCAGTGAGTGCTTGTTAAATATCATCAATTGGTCACAGATGTGTAAACGTATCAGTTCTCTGCAGAGAAGAGAATTACTATCTCACTTTACTGAGAATAATTTTGGGGTACAAATAAATACTCTGTTTCTCCTTTGCCCCAGATCCTTTGTATATTGGTGCAACCATTAAAATTAGTGTAAATAAATGAATGCAAAACAGATCACATCTGTGTTTCACAGTGCCTTCACACGTCATTGGTGTATGCCTCCAAAAAGAGCAGCAGCTGCAGAGCAGGTGTGTTCCTCTCACAGAGAGAGCTTGTGTTCTACCTTTTGGATTATTCATTCATACAAAATGCAGACACAATAAGACACTCGTTTATAATTTTTCATCATGGTTTCATCGTATGTGTCAGCATAAGATACTGCACTGATGCAGTTTTGCAGTGTATATTTAAAATGTAAGTAAGAAAGTGAAATGAGAGCTGACATTTTTCACATATAAACAGAAATTCATCTATCTCATTGAGAAGAAGGGGTTGTGCTTCAAAGTGCTGGGGCCAGTTGAAATTAGTGTCAACAGTTACTGAGTAAAAAATTTCATTTGCCATTCCCTTGTCCAGTCAGTCTTTCCAAAGGACGAAAGGCGCCTCCTGTGGGAGTGTTTCCATGGATAATTTTGCCCGCCTGTCCTGTTTGTAACACAGTTAGTTTGTGAGATCCTTGGGTGATACTATGGCACATTTTTCATTTTCATAGCAGTGAGTGATGCCTGGCGAATGRAAAGGCAGTGAAATAATCTTCAGAAAGAAAATAAAACTCCAATCTTTAAAACCTTATAGAGTGTGCAGTACACAAGGCCAGTAAGGGGATATCACTGCATCAGAGGAGTCTGAGTTTAGGCAGCTTTGGAGGGGCAGGACCCACCTCCGTTCAGTTGGGTTGAATATCATGCAGAGCTGGAGGCAGACTTGCAAATATCCCAAACAGGCAGGAAGATGTGAGGGATTTGGTGTGGTGTGAAAGGCTAGTTGGAGAAGGTGCTCTGGGCTGAGGTGCAGTGCCTTCTGCCTTCCTTTTTTCATACATTCAGGAAGATTTTCTGCGGCACCATTGGTTTAGGGTCTGACCGTTAAAGCCTGAAGGACAAGTTCATACTTGCTGCTATCCTGCCCTACGTTCTTTCTGGATTAGTTCAGTAAAATTATATTCTGCTTTCTGGGTAGTTTCTGCCTTTGTGTTTCAGTAACAAATAYTCAGGTCTATTCTAAAGTATTCTCATTTGGCAAATAAGGGTGCACATCACCTTTCCTGTAGAGCTTTGAGGGTAAAAGTGCTATCTTGATGTAGTACTAGTTTATGGTACTGTAATGGTGGGAATTTTTTCTTCATTCTAGAGCTGCAGTAAATTGAAAAACATAGTATGTGATTTCACCTGCACACCGAGTACATACATTGGCCCTGGAATTAGAGAGCCTGTGGGTCTTTATTCCTTGTGTAAGAACAGGTGATATAAAATGTGTTTAAGGAGTGAATAATATTTTGATCTTTTTAAAAGTGCTGTTTTGGTATCAGACTATATTGGTTTTGTCCACAAAAATACATTTTATTTTTCTGGTATTCACAAGGAGAACTAAAAGGTGAAAATTATAAAGGGGGCTCTAATTTCAAGCTGATTTGTTACTTCGCTTCTATTGAAATATTTGTACATGTTTGGCTATGAGTATAGCCGAATGTGTACAAATATCAGCTTGCATCTACCTGCTTTCTTCTTAATAAATAACCACGCTTGGTTACTTCTGGCTTCTGTAGCAAACCCTTACTTTAGTTTTTTGAAGGGCTAGGAGGTGTCTTCACACCTAGAGCAGTCATTGCATTTGTAGGGTAGCACATCACAGCAAAACTAAGGACACATCCAGAACGGTGTCATTAAGCAGGGTGCTCTTTTCCAAGTTAAAAGGTACTGAGTGTGGTAGGGTTGAAGTGTATGGAAAGGGGGAGACTCCAGCACTGCCGTCCCTCTGCAAGCCTGCGGCAGCCGTCCTCAGTGCCCTGCTGGAGCCCTGCGGGGCCTGCTGTGCTCTGAGGGGAGAGTACCAGCGGCGCAGGCCCTGCGGGCTGGCCGGGCTGCCCCCCTGGGGCGGCACCGCCTGGGCCTCTGCGGTACAGGGGCCACAGAGGAGAAGCAGAAGTGGATGATGGCGCTGCAGGAGAGACACGTCTTCCTAAGGAAGCAAGGCAGGAAGGCAGGCCTGCAATTTGTAGAAGCTGATAAGAGGAGCGAGGCTTGCTTGCCACCGCAGGAGCACCAGTTTACCCATGAGCTGTGCAGACCTCTGAGCTCAGCCGTCACTTCCAGCAGGGAAACATCTCACTGCATGCCKCACAAAATCCCATCGGATAACACAAGAGGCCTTTTTAGGTGCTGCTGGAGCACCAGTCTGACCAGTAACACACAGTTCACTGAATCCCTAATTCCAGTTGGGAAGTTATCTGCTGTCTCTAGCAGTGAAATCCTGACTGATAAGCGAAGAGGCTCATCTGCTGGTAGCAGAGCCTCCAGTTTATCAGTGTCTGACCAGCTCATAAATCAGACTGGTGTCTGTTTTTATTTTGTTTTATCAAAATTTATTTCTATCATTGTAACAGTTAATACTTTAATAAGAGAACTTAGCTGGGAACATTAGGAAGTTAGTTAGAGACATTTTGCAGGCGCTTTTTCCCTTGTCAGTGACAAGGTAAGGTAATCCTATACACAGGCTGCTATTGTGAGATGAGAAACTGGCCTCCTTCACTGCCAGAGACCAGATGCACCTCTCTCTATCCTAATCTGTAAACGACTTAAAGGAGCCTTATCTCGGGGCTCTTCTGCTTCATTTCATGCTTGATTTACTTTAATTTGTCTGATAGGGCACAAGGATTTGGAGACGGCCCATCTTTCTGCAGAAAATGTTCAGATTTTTTTTTCCTTGGCATTGTTGTGTTGGGGGTTTTGACTTTTTTTATGTGGAGGAAATCTTGCTCCAGTGCAGCAAGCTGCTTGAGTGTGTTTAGATTTAAGCTACCCCAGCAGAAAAGAGTTTGTGAAGTGGTATGATTGTGTGATGGGCCACATTTACATTGAAATCACATTATACGATATATCTGGACTCCTGAAGGGAGCAGTGCAGTGGAGCGCTTGTGCCCACAAGATACTTTGAAAGGGCTATATATAGTGGCAACAATTGATACGAGATTTTACAGGAGACTTTATAAATATGTAAATGGGTGTTATCTGATTGGGTTCTTTGGCTACACATCTGTACCTCAAAGGAAGTGGAGCTGTGAGAACTACCAGGAAAACAGTAGTTTGCATTCTAAGTAAGGCTGAGAAATAGAAATGTCTCACAGGTTGACAGCGGGTCAGGGTGGAGGTGCTTTGCATACTTTGGAGGTAAGCCTCTTTGATGTGAAAGCGATCTCTTACTTCCACCAGAAAGGTAGAATTACCATGAACAATTTTCATTTGTTTTATAACATGGCTTAGATCAGGAGCCATTGACCTTTAGCATTCCTTGTTATTTCTTTAAATTGCTTGTGTGATATGGCACTGGGGGGAATTGCCTTTACGTTTTTTGCATTTTAAAAAATGTACTTTCAGTGACCCATGGGAGAGAAAATAAAGTCTTTGGTACATTGATCCCTTGATTAGTTATTTCCTAAATGAAAATGGAAATACTGTTAAAGCAGTAATAATGCTATGTCTTAATAGTTGAGAAGTCAATAAATGGCTCCCATGTGCTTCATTAAAGTTCTTAATGAAGCCATTTTTGATAGCTGAACTTTACATTATCTCTGCTTTAGTCAGATACTTTTTAGGGAGAAGGAGGCAGTAATTTGATGGAAAATGGTTTTCTTGTTCCCTCTAGTAACTATATTGCTAAAATGCCGTGTATCATAATACCTGTTTTATAGGGCCATGCAAAACCCATCAATCATAAGTATCGTTATTTATAGCCATACACAGAAAATATTTTTTTCTGGCAATTCATATATTTTATGTATTTATGTTATGGCATAGTCATACATTAATAAAATGTAGCATTTTTTTGTTGGTGTTTCAATATTGCTATTTGCAGGATGTTCTAAGTATTTCTGTGTAGCCTCACTGCAGTGGCAGCCTCTTCTTTCCTTTACACCCTTATTGCAGCAATTCTCATCCATTTAATTCCTCCCTCCTCCTCCTTGCACTGAATTACCAGCCCTGACAGAGCCCTTCATATTTTGACAGGAAGGATTTAGTCTCTGAGATGAACACACCATTCAGCAATGAGCTAAAAAAGGGTGTGAAAGGCTTGTGGGCTCCTCTTTTGCCTTTCATGAACTCTTCTACAGCCAGTAGAGTGGATTCCATGTATGATCCTTTACACAATAAATACGAGAAAGGAAATCTGAGTTAGATCTTGCATGTCTTCCTAATGGGATCTTCACCATTGTGAAAGTTGTTTCCCTGGATTACTTGGGCAATATTATATTTATTGTCTTATCATAGCTAAGTATAATACAACCAAGAAATTATAGCTATATATTTTTTATTAAAGAAAGCAAACAAAACTCTATTCTCTTCAATTTTTAAAATGTTTGGTGTGAAAACCAGATGGGCTTGAGACATAAAAGGATAATATAAAAAAGGAGAATACCACGTTATTTTCTCTGTGACACTGGCCAGCTCACGGATGCTTAAAATTTGACCTTGATTCTGGATGTCTACGACCTGGTTTTCACTGGTAAAGGACTTCACTGGTGGATTAGAAATACATTTGAAGTCAAGTTCTAAAGTCAAGCCCAACTTGAGCTGCACAACACTGAAAGGCTTTCGGTTAGGTTTGATATATTGTTTTTGTTAACCATGAAAAAGGCTAATATTACCTTCATCTGTTAATGAGATCTGATGCTTAATTCGCTTTTATGTTTCCAACATTTTGAAATCTTCTGGTAGAAAACATGGTTAATACATACATTTTTAGAACTGTGTGATCCAGCATATGTGCATTCCAGTTGACTTAGATAAGTATTAAAATGTCTTAATGAAGGCAGAGTATTGAAACACACACGTGGAAAGTTCTATTTTAACAATTTAGTTTTAGTAGGTACATGCTTTTCCCTAACATTTACTTCAGCTAAACACATTTACAGTACTAGAAAAAAGGATTCTTTCCATTTCAATTTACAGAGACGTATTTTTGATCCAACTAATAATAATTGAGAAATAAATGAATGGAAATAATAAACAGAAATAAGAGTAAAAAAGAAGCTCTGAAAAACACAAATTTCATCTAGAAGATGAAATTTACAACTAAAAAATCACTTCCACAGAGAACAGACTTTTTTTTCCTCCTTTTTTCTTTTTATCTTTTTCACAAAGTAGACTATGTTGGAAATTGATAATAATGTAATATAAATCAAAATGGTCATCAAACTGGTTTTGAATTTTTTAATCAATAATTCTATATGGTGGTTCCAATATAATCTCAAGGTCTGAACAGAGTGTGGAAGAGAAGTCTGAAGAAGCTGAATATACATCGTACATCCTGAGGTAGGTACTCCACACAGAGCTGTTGTATAAAACCATCCTTCTCCATTTAGGAGAAGGAATTACTGACACAATTTTAGAGAGGAGGAGATGGATGACTCCCAAAGGTAAAGGGCCTATTAGCACTCAATACGTTGGAGGTTACATAACAGAAAAAGGAATACTGTTTCTCTAAGGGTTTTTGAGGATTTTCTTCATGAACAGTTTAAAACACTGGTTTTACAGTGCTATATTGAATGTACTTTTTTCTTCTGGGTAATGGTTCAGACTGATATGCATTCTTAGTTAATGAGAATTATGAGAAGACCTCTGATCAATTGGCTTAATTCAGTAGATTTTATTAATAGGCAAGTATTCATAGTAAGTATGTTGAAAATATCAACAAGAAAGAAGGAGAGATCTGGTTAACAAGAAAGCTCTTTAAAAACACAGAAATGGTGAATTAAAATTTTCATCAGGTGGAACTAACTTCCCATATAAAGTATTTTCCAAAGCTTTTTCTTTGAATCTCTGTCTCTACTGATATTTATGGTTTCACTAAAATGTTCAGGTAGAGAAATACCTGCCCTCATAAATCATTTGCAGATAATACTGGTTCAGACGCTCTCTGTCCAAATTGATAATGGATATCTGATTCAAAAGAAATGTCTTGTTTCTCAAAAGTTCTGTGGAGGATGCTGGAAGATGGTAAAGCAAAAAAAAAAAAAGAAAAATAATAATAATACAAAACCCCAAAAACCCAAACAGCAAATAAAAGAAAACAAAAAAAAACCAGACAACCAAAGCAACCCTACTTTTAACCCTATTTTTAATTTCAACGCGGTTATTGTCTGTTACACTACTTGGCAGAAGTTGGCAACAGAGTGAACTACATTAGGATTGTTTGATTAGTGGTTTTATAATTCAGACCACTTTCAGAAAATTGAACTTATGTCTCATGTTTATATTGGCAGATTTTTGCCAAATCAAGAAATAAAAACATGCTACAAATAATATAATAAAAATAATAATATAATAAAAAAGCCCCCCAAGTCACCCAATTTGGAGCAGTGTGAACTCTTCCCACTGCACTGTTTTCCTGTTAGAAATTGAAAATGCAGCTGTTTTCTTTTTTCCTTTTTTTTTTATGTGCAGATTTTTTTTAGTATAACCTACTAAACTATTTAGTTTGTGGGGGAATTTTTTGGGTTTGTTTTTCTCTGATGTGTACTCTTTCTGATGTCTCTTTCTCTTGCTTTTGTACTTGTACTCTTATCCTGTGACTTGATGGATGTAAGATGAGAGATGGAATAAATTCAAATGCTTAATTATCACAAAAGAGATTGAGTCTCAAGGAATTTTTACCCTACCTTATTCATATCCCTGGTTTGGAAGAGGTTTGGGCTAAGTTTGAACTTTGTGGGTTTTGTTTTATTGCCTTATTTGCTAGTAATTTGGTTTCCAATGTGACACGCATAACTTCCGAAGAAGCAGCCGGGCAGGGCCATGCAAAGGAGATGAGTAGCATCTCAATCCARGGACTGAGGGAAGAGTGGAAGCATTGCTTGAACTGCATGTCATGCCTCTGTAGCACAGGTTGGACCCTACAGACAACAGTTATGCAGTAAATTATTAGGATAGCCAAGGATAAGTGTAGAATGTGATCTGATAGCTTTGAAGTCTTGATATTTTGGAATTCACTATACAGTCTGTATGTTAAAATTAGAGTTTAACTTCTGTTGTGATTTAGATACAATGCTCACACATTTTGCTTATTTTGTCCTCCAGAGCTCCAAATCTCTATAGTTTTACACATCTCTCATGCATAACAAATTGAAAGTATGTGTGTTGATTTGCTGGAAATGAGTCGTGCTAAAATAATGCAGATTCCTTTGTGTTCTTATAACAACAAAACTAGTATGAGCAGAGATGAAAAAGTAGGTGGAGCTGGCCTTGAAAGAGGTGCTCTAAATCCAAACAAGCTGTATGAAATAGCATTGTCACAAAGGAAAATTGAAAAGTACAACAAAAGCAACTTCGTGCTTCAGAAGTGTTTCTGTTGTGGGTAAATGCTGCTGTGCAGTTGAAAGTTTTAAGTGCCACAGGTCTTCTCATGATGATACTCTGGGACATTTTCAAAAATTTTTGTGTTTCATAGGTGTTTGTCCCAAAACATCCTTGTTACAGAGAGAGACTTTTAAAACTTTCCCTTGGTTGGTGTTTAGGAATTGACTCACAGATATCTGCCCTTTCTTTTGCAGAAAGGACTATTGCAGAGCAAGATTTTAAGATGATGTAGATCAGCATAACACCTTCCATCTGCCTTGGCTTTGATCTAGCTATAACTCTGATTTATACCAGCTGATGATTTAATTCTGTGCTCACGAAAATATTGCTTAAGAATAAACTTGTTGAACTGCAAATATTGACGAACAGAACATGACACCATTCAAAGAGAACAATCCTATCCTGTAGTCTTGAATATTAAAAGGCAATAGCAAGATAAATAGCCGTGTGTGTTTCCTAGCAGCATTTTATTCCATTTTATGTCTGAGTAATTCCTTTCACCTCACTGGACTTTTGATTTGTATGAGTGAAAAGGAGAAGGCCGCCTGTGTCCCTGGTGAAACTGCAGCATTTTGAGGGAGTTAAAAAGCTACGGTTTTTCGCTCATACTTATGCTATTTTATAATTTAAGCATATTCTCCTAATATAGAGTAATCTACATTTATCAGATTATATGCCCAGCACAGGAGAAATTACTTTTTTTCAGGGATTAAGTTTGTAATTGTTTCAATGATGGCTGAGGGCTCTTACCATTTGTTTAGATGAATGAATAACAATTGGAATTAGATTTATGAAATAATATCTCCTTCCCTGCATGAAAGATGAAAAAATAATTTCTTTGATGGCTGTCTTGGCAAGCTGTTTCAATTTCAGGTATCTTCCAGGTTTTTAGGTGTCATTTTTCACCTCAGTGTTTGTTTGTTTTTTATAATAGAAATAGTTTCACCAAGTAATATTAGAAACTTTCTAAAATTATAGGGTGCTATCTTCTTCAACTATCTTTGCAATTATGATACGGAAATATTGCATCAGCAACTTTCTAAACATAGTATGCAGTGGTGACACGAGTTAATTGAACAGTTAAGAGATAATGCAGTATCATTGACACGATTTACTATGTAATTACCATTGTTTCCAGTGGAGTTATCATGTCGCTACCACCTAATATCATATGTTATTTTGTGATAACTGTGAAATTTACTTATCATCCTGTTTTGAGAGACTCYGTTGGTCTTAGACCAACCCCTCTCCACCAAAGTTAAATATAAGAACTGTGTAATAGAGTTACCTGCCCACCAGCTTTGGAGTGTGGCAATTAAATCATAGGTCTTGCAGTAAAGCTTTGAAAGAATATATTGCTAAATACATTTAGAGTTCTGAATGGCTTAACTTCTAAATATTCTTTCTTGCTGCAAGCATCTATCTGTTTGAATGAGTCTGGCAGTGTTTCTACAACATGAGAAAAAATGCTGTATAATGCAACAAAACATTTCAAACGTCTTAATTTTAGAATTAATATTTTTAAACTTTTTTTGTGCAACRGGGAACAAAAATGTTTGTGTTTTAATAGCTTACTATATTCACCTTACTAGTTTATTTCTTAAATTTCATAATTCAGTTATGATCTGAGGTTTTGCATTACCAGGCAATRATTTGGTTGAAATTTCATCTCAGTGATTTTTGGAAGTTTTCAAAACAATGGGAAGGTCAGCAAACCATGTCTGTCCTTGTTAATTTAAGTAGAAAGTAATAAGAACTAAGAAAAGAGAAATAAGCGTCCTGTTTTATTTTAATTTGTTTTTTTATATAGTTTTATTTGTGACAATCTGTCTCCAGATGAAAACTCTAATAAATAGTTCAAAATCTATAGTTTTTCTTCTCACTTTTTACATGTACAACTGAAATTTAAGATGAAAATTAATTCAGGTTCTGTTATCTGCTGCAGTGTTTTGATAAGTATTTACATGAACATGTATCCTATGTTTGTGCATCTAAAAACTATCTTGAAGTCAGTTTCATTATAATTAGGCTTGTCTCAGGGTTTTTGTTATTTTTTGTTAGAATTAAATGTGCTACATTTCAATGTAAATGATTAACTTTTCATTTTATTTTCATTTTAAAGTTGTTCTTGTTCACATAATGTGTCTTTTTCCTCATTCACTCAGCAAATGCATTAACGCTAACAGTCAAAACAAACCATTTGTGCTGTTAAACACATTGTATGTAGGAGTAGCAGAGTAACCTAAGGGCTCCGGTAAATTCATCTGTCATTTCTGGAAACAAGCTTGTTATTTGTTTTCATGAAATAAATTAAATTGACTGCTTATGTCTGAATCTGACTTTTGTACTACAGGACAAATAAAATATGTTAGTACTAATGAAGAGGTTCTTCAGAGTACCTGTACCCTCATATCTTCTCTGTTACCTTCTCACGTGGTAACTTAGTCTCATGTACATTTAGTTGTACTAAACCAGACATTTTGTTCTACTAAACAGACATTGGTTATACTAATTAGCACCAGACTTTGACTACAAGCATTTCCTCTCTTATTCAACATAAAATAAAGCGTACATTTTTTATTTTCTATTTACATTGTGGATTTGATATATTGATATGGAATGTTGTGGAATTTTTTCTATGTCCGTAAATACTACTGGAAGTTCCCTCTACTGAGTGCTCTCTACTACACCGCCCTGGTGCTCATACACAATTGCATGCTTGAGCATAGGTTTGCTGAATGAAACAGTGAATCAGCTGAGCTGTTGTGTTGGAGGTTAATATTAAAAAAAAACCCACAAAAAAACCCCCAAAAACTCTGCAAAACAGAACAAACAAAAAAACAACCAAAACCCAATCAAAACCAGGGAGCAAGAATACACAGGCAAGAGTACTAAACATCAGGAGAGAGTCAGTGACGCTTTGTAGCTAGTAAGGGAAAAATATTTTAGCAGTTCTGCACTACCATGCTAACCTTCACTTTCCGTGTATATTAGGTAAGAAAAAGCTTTGAGGAGACTGTAGTGCTTTTCTTCCAAAGTGCAGGATTTTCTCTCCACATCGGTTTTAGATGGTATCTGTGATCAAAGGAACATACACTGTTCATATGCTTCCTCTGTACTTCAGAACGAGGGGTGACCTGGAGGGTGTATAAGTGCCCTTATGTGGTTGCCTGGAAACTTTGGCCCACACAAGTGTCAACTTTCTTTCATGGTTATAAAGGAAGACAGAGTCTCACAGAGAGCTTTAGTCTTGGAGAAAAAAGGTCCTTGTGTGTTTTAAAACAAGTGTCTCACCAGGAGATAATGGTAGAGCAGTGGGTTATAAATGATGTATTTTGTTCACTTCGCCTTGATAATGGCACAAGGGAAAAAAAGTTCATCGCTCTCTTATCAAAATACTGTGACATTTCTCCTTCAACTGTAAAATTTCCTATCACATTCCTGTGCTGCAACAGCAACTAAATTTACTCGATTGTAGAGACTACATAACCTCTCGTCAAAAGGTGTCTTTTTTATTTCTTCTTTCTCCATGCTTATACTTCAGGAGAAGCACCAACATTGCTGAAATCACTGCTTCTACGGTGAAGTAAATTTTTTTTTAAGGAGTTTATACATCAGCTACTGTCTACTATACAATGCCATGTAGACTATTTTTCTGTCTTGGCCAAAGGCAGCATGGCATTTTCTGTTGTCATGTCTTTTTACACTGATCACATTTGTTCTTGAACATGTGTCTGTAATGCAGCAAATTACAAATCAAGGTACCTAATTTCTGAAGACCAAACGCACTGCAAAACTGTTGCACTTGTCTTGAGAGATAGTACCTCCAGTTAGTACAGATTGCTGTTTGAGACAATAGATGGCATTTTTTGTTCCTGCAAACAAATATCTTTATGTAGCACTTTGAGTTTAGAAAAGTGCAGGTCTGTGTGTTCTACTCCATTTAAGGTTTGGTTTCCATATGCCCGGAGTATGGCTCTGAAACTGCACATCTCTGTGCTTTGTCRGCATGCTGTTCTGTTCCCGCCGACGGGAATGGCTGTGCAAATGTAGCTGTGCTCTTTGGGGGCTGTTTCCTAAATGCCTGTTCAAAGCCAGCTGAAGTAAATGGGAAGTGACACCAGTGGGTTTTGGATAAGTTATGCCTTTCTCTAATACAGAGGAGCAGCATGGTACTACGTGTAGTTGACTGTATTTCATCTGCAGAAGCTGGTGTACAATCACATAGAAAACTATGGAAAACTATTATCACAGGGGACTGTTCTGTTTCCAGGACTGTAATGGCAGACATCATAAAGTAAATCCAAAGTGTATGTCCAGTTACATTTTGACAACTGTTAGTATAACAATTCTAAAAAATCAATAATGAAATGTGCAACTTTGTGAACTGGATTCCCATAGTGGAAGTTCAACCATGCAGCTTTCACCCAATATTTTGCCCATATCAGTTTTTAACATGGATTTATCAAAGAATATTATAGAACTTCAGCATATTGCTGTAAATAACTGAAATATTAACAAAATACTATTGCTAAAATGCAGAAGTAAATCTCAAAATGGAAACACATCTAAGAGAAAATAAAGTTTAGTGTGCATGTAGGGGGTAGTCTTGAGTCAAGACTGCAGGCACAAAGATATTTTGTTTCTTCGAACAGAGCAAAAATTGAAGAAATAATGCTAATATAATGATTGACTCCTTCCAATGGATCCTGCTGAAAGTTGTAATGTTCTCAGAATTAATCTCCAGAGACATCTAGAGGATATGTGACATTCCCTGCAGGACTTGGGGCTGCCTCCTTCAATAACAGGCTTCTAATAATGAGTAAAAAGTCTACACATTAAGAATGTGCAACTACCCCAATACCAAATGATGATGTGGATAAAATCCTATATATGTGTAAGTGTGTTCTGTGCCTGGCATGCAAGTGTTCTGTTTCAACCAATTATGACTTCTCTTATATTTCAGAGAAGAGTTTACTACTGACTGGATCGTTGTTTCAGAGAAATTAAAAGTAGAGTAATAAAGGGATATGAATGTTTTATGATACGTATGATGACTGGGTGTGAAATTTGGGATAAGTGAAAGTTCATTTGATGTTACATACTTCTCTTTCATAGTCATGTGGTAATCTATTGGAAAATATATTGTCTTTAATCATAGTCTTTTGAAACAAGCTTGTGCATGGACTGTTTCTGAGATGCATGACATTATTTCCATATTTTTCAAGAGAAGACAACCATCTGTTGCAATTGAGACACTGCAAAGCATATTTTTATAAAAACTGCACTTTTATTAACATTACAACTCCAGAAAACTCTTGGTCCAAAATTTTATGTTTTTATTAGTTGAAACGGTGAGATTACATAGTAACTGAATTTTTATTTGCATTGGAATGGCCAATGAAAACATTCAGTGCACCCAAGAAATCTCCCATCCCTTTGCACAAACAGTCTTTGTTTCAAAGGATTAGGGTCGGTGGGGCAGTGCATTCTCATATTAATCAATAAATGTATGGTTTATATATTAACCTATAAATGTTAACCTACTAGTGTTCCCTGAGATCATCTGGGAATTTATTACACATGGCATCATGCTAAGTTAAAGAAAAGTAACAGATGAAGACAAGAGGCTGGCCCTAACCGTACCAGTTTACTGACAGTGCTATGATATGACACAAAAAATCTACAAGGCACTTTTGTCTTGAAAATAATGAAAAAAGTCTTGAAATTAGTTTAAACTTACTACAAATGAGGCAAAGTAACTTAGACACTACAGTCAAAATTTGATTGCCATCTCCAGGCTAGGTAGTGTGAGGTGCTGGGGAACGAGGTGGGAATCCAAAATAATCACATTCTGGAATAGTAAAGATGCGAGTAGAAATGCAAAAGCATTCATTGTGCTTTCTGAAGGCATATTATAACATGCCTTCGGAAAGCAGCAAAATRGGAAAATTAAAGCATGTTGTAAGCAGCAAAATTAAGAGACTGAGGTAGGTGTAGCAGCCCCATACTCTCACTGTAGTACATTTTCCGATTAAACAGCAGTTTCTTGAGGATCTTTGGTTCCAGTTACCAGAACTGAAACAGGGACTAAATCTGAGTAACTGTCACGCTTGTGCCAACTCAGTGGCCTTAAACATGATTTGAGGCTTTGGCAGAAAACCCAAAATTTGTAATACAGGATATCGGAATAACGTTGGCTTAGCATACAGGTGCATAGCTAAAAGAGAAAAGAAAAGCAGATGTCACCAAGAGGTGAGAGGTACTTTTGCACCTTTGCATGAACATCTACACAGAGTAGATGTAGTTGATCAGTATTTTGCTTGATTGAGTTTGGTGATGTTATTTGTTTCATGTGATTGAGATACAAAAAAAGAGTAATCTATGGGGCAGTCTGACCTGGATTTGGTCAGTCTACGACATATTCTTGCCAGAGTAGCTGTGAACAATATCCATTTGGAAATGTGAACTGTAGGAATTATTGTGCTAATCTTTTGAAGACTACAGAAACTCTTGATTTGTTTGGGGGTCCAACACAAAATGGCAACTCAAAAGAATTTACTTTACTATTTGTCCCAAGAATATGAAAAACATGAGCTCATTTCTTGCTTTTTGTAGCAAGGCTTTGAATATCTTTTCTGGTGTGTTTTACAAAAATTACTTGGTTTAGCACTTACATTATTTTTTTTCAGTAGTCTATAAAAAAGTGTACAGTGGCTAGAAACTATACAAAGGACACTTTTATGATGAATAGATGAAAGGAAGGAAGATGACAAATCTTGAAAGGAAAAAAAATAGTTTTTTTTGCTGAGAGCACTATAAAATTCATGAGTGAATATTAACAAATATAAATAATTAAGCAATACATATTATTTAGAATGTTATCTAGAATCTTTAGATTTTGGTCAAATATTGATAAACTGGTACACAAAGTTCTATTCTCCAGATGCATCCAGTTTAAATGCTTGGATATGAATGATGCCAGACAGTCAAAACGTAATCTGGTGCTGTATATACATAGCATTCTCTAAATTACAGTTTATTGAAAGTGTTACTGACAAGCAACTTGGGTATTGCCAGAATTGAATGACATCTGGAAGACTGGGATAAAGTGCATATGAAGGAAAAAGTTGGAACGAATTGCAAACATCGCTGGGACAGAAGTMATGCAAAGATACAGAAAGGATGACTGTAAAAGGGAAAATGAACTTGGGAAAAACAGAAAATAATCCACCTAGAGAACTTTGAAAGCATAACTTCTTCTTTGAAAAGAAGAAGTTAAACATACATTTGTTATTTGATTTGGGGATGAACAAGTCAAGATGCTTGTTGCTACTTGAGCTGGATACAGTTTTATTAGAATTTTTTTATCTATGTGCTGTCAAGTAGCCATGATTGCTGAATTCCATTTTGCCTACATATTACAGCATGAAATTATAATACATTGGATGAAAGTAACAAAAATAGGATCAAAAAAAGAATTTCTAATGGATTTCCATGCAATATGCTGTAAGTTGAAGTACTGAACAGGATCCATGATACCATTTGGGTAATTATAATAATGCTTAATTTTAGGGTTCTCTGACAGTTATTGCAGTAACCAAGAGAAAGGTCTGAGGAGGTGAGACTAAAGATGAATGAGAAGGAAGAAGAAAACCGAAAGACCCTTGTGAAAAAGGATTGCTGCTTTGTGTAGTGGGAATGAACTTTTTGGGTTATTGTGTAAAGGAAAGTTTTGTCCTTGTAACACTAAGGAGGTTTGAAAACAAGAGGTGTTTTAGGTTGATAGAACACAAAACATCAGACAAGGTAATAAGATAAGGAATCGCTGACGGAAATGTAGACACACACAGCTTTACATATGTGCGTACGTTGACTGTGTGCGCACACTCTTGTCCCCGTATGCTCCCAGGGAAGAGGAAGGGAAAGGTTACTGGGACCCCCAGTAAGTTGCTCCTTTTCGTTCTTCTTTTCTCCTACATTTTTCGTATATAATGCAAAATATGAAGTGGGGGCAGGGGTAAATAGCCCATATAACCCTTCTCCTCTCCGCAGTTCTGGCCCATCTTCTCCCAATTGTCTTTCAAGTAGATAAGCTAATTTACAATGTAATTATTTTCTCTAATTAATATGTGCAGCACAGGAGAACGAAAATCACTTAGTATGGAAAAATTATGGTTTAGGGTTTGGATATGTGAACATGCTATTGTGGGTTAGCAAGTTCCATACATTTAACTTCTGCTAACTGTCCATTAGTGTGCTTTAGATTGTGAATTCAGAGGGATTTGACTCAAGCCTTTGACCAACATTCATTTAGCCAGCCTCTATATTCCCTTCTACAAGTTATAAGTCTCAAGCCCAGCACACATCTGCATTTAGTGCCTTTAGCAAAGAGATTTAAAGACTCAAAAATATCATTATGTACAAGAGGCATGCAGGGTGGGTGAGATAAAATAATTGGTAGCAACATTTCTCCATTGGTAAGCAAAGGCCAACACAGCAGTTTGAACCCTAGAGCCCTTGGGCAGAACCCTAGAAAATGTTCTGTTATTAGCAATGCCTTTTGGTAGGTGAATAAATGAACTCCTGAATGGTCTTTTCTTGGTGTAACTGCTGTGAGTGTAAACATATGTGAAAGGAGAGAAAGCAATCATATAAAAACCATAATGACTGGAATTTGTTGTCATTTCTTCTTTTAAAATATTTCCACACATTGACTGATGCTTTCTTGCACAATAAGGTGGATCACAGGAAATACATTATTGATTATGTTATTGTAAATCGTTTGCAGGTGAGAGATACTTTGTTTTATTACTTGTGCAGAGTGCAACAATCATGAGATAAAAAGGCCAAATGGGAATTTCACTTGATGGAGCACATCAGATACCCTTCTGTTGGGGGCTGCCACTAGTGCAGCAGAAATGCCAAAAGGAGAGGTGTTAGGTAGAAAAATCACAGCAACTGCAGCCTGCATTTCTGGAACTGGACAACATGAATCAGGTAATCATTTGTCTGTCTATGCACAGTGTCAGCGTTGTGGTGTGGAATGCAGGTGATGTGACCTTCTTACGGATGGGAATTCATCTTTTTTTTCTTCTTCTGTTTCACAGACCTAGTGCAAGAGAAGAGCCAAGCCTTCTAAAGCAGGTGCTGGAGGCTTTCAGGTATGTGATGTCGAATGCATGAATCACAAGGCAATTGCTGTGACAGAGGCACTTCAAATGTTTGTGCTGTCTCTAGAATTCCCGTCACCTTTAACACTGCACTCCTTATAAAAGGAGATTTTTTTTTAAATTAGCTCTTCTATACCTGCAAGCATTTTACTATTCTCTTCTGTAAAAACAAAACAAAAAAACCAACAAAACAAAAACAAAAGAAAATGTGAAAAAAGGGGACAAGGACAACTATGGGGAGTTACCCTCATCTTATTCATTGTACATGCTTTTGTATCATTGAAAGGACTATGATACAACAACTGGGAGATTATGACTTTTCTTAACTTCAAGTAGATAGTGCCAGGAAAGTGAACAGGGACGTGATATACTGAGTCTAATTTATCATACTGTTTTTCTGCCTATGAAGCCTGAAACAGTGAAGTGTTTAGGTTGAAATATTGATCAAATTTGCTGTTTTCTAGAGGGGAGCTTTCAGGTTTTGTGAAATGGAGTAAGAATGAAAGAGCTGTTAAGCTGTCAGTAGCTGTTAAGCTGTTGGCATCCTGAACTCCTGGAGAAAATGAAAACAAACCAACCACTTCTTCTGCACAAAAAACAAAAGCACTTCCCTTCAGAAGATTTTATTTTAAAAGCTACATTACAATCCTAATTTGGACAAACATTTTGTACTTATGAAGTCATTTCAGTGATCTGAAAATCAAAATATAGTTTTGAAAATTTTATTTTTGTAAGGCTGAAATGTTCCAGTGTAGTGAATTTTTATTTCCTTGAAATTGCCATTCATTTCCTCTATGTTTCTTTTTTTCCAGAGTCCACAATTTATCACCTTAACATATTCCAGAGAAAATCACTGCAGTGTTGCACATTTGTAATGATTTTCTTTTTTTTTTAAAGAAGAACAGAAACTGTAAAAATTTACTTTTGCATATTCAAAAATGCCTTTGAAAACATGTTTGTGCAAAGAAGGAAGTAACTGCAGAGAGTAATTTCAGACACTTCAAGTTTCAGTGGAAATGCATAAACTGCTGAGAGGGTGTGAACTGGTGACAGGGGGAACATTCTTTAGAAACACTGCAAAATTACACTGAACCATCATGTTGAACATGCAGGGCCTAGCTGAAACCTGCTGAGGTCAAATAAAATCTTGATATTAATTTTCATAGGTTTCAGATTAACCTAATCTTTATTTTGTGGAATTATATTATGATGGATTTATTTTATCCTCAGGCTTACATGCTTCTGTCCTCACACTTATTGTTGTCTTCTAATAATGTTGGTTTTAATTTGGTGTTCAAGTTCTGTTCCTCCCTGTGAGAAATACACATATAATACAAATAAAAGCCAGGAAATGGTTACCTGAAGATGGTGTTCTCATACCCCAAATGTTCTAAAATGCCAGGTTTTGTCTGATGGAAATATTTGATATTATTTAAATAAACATCCTTTATTAAATAAAAAGTAGTTGGTGTGATAGTCTGTAATTGTTTTCTTGAATTACCCGTCCTCATAGATCTTTTTTCTGTTGTTTTGTCCACTATTTCTGATAATCTTGAAAAATTCTGGATCTGCACTTCTGAATTCCAGACTCTTTTAGGCTCTGTCTGTAAGAAAATACTTATTAGTCTTATCTATGGTGCATCATTACACTGCATTAGTTTATCTTTGTTATGCATAGGTACAGTTTTAATATTACRTAAAATGTGACTAGATTCCAGGGTTGGTGCAGCTGTATGTGTAAAGCTACATGGTCCCGAAAACTTGTGAAACTCATTTTTTTGTGTTTCCCCATGAATCCACAATGTAATGAAATGTCTGAGGATAAATCATGGGTATGGATTTTTTCATAATATATCTGGTAAGATAGCTCTGAATCAAATGAATAAATCAAGACTGTTTTTAGCCCTCCAATTCCATATGCTTAGATGTCTGTGGCTGATGAAGAGCAATGTGCCAGGAATCAGGATTTTCACTGTGCCATCTCCCAGCCGATGCAGTCTGTATCCCTTGAACACTAAAAAGAAAATCACAATGAACCAATCACTCTCTTTCAAGCTCTGTCTATACAGGTTGGTATTAATGTGGCAGGAAAATGTGTGCCAAAAGTACACCGTAGTACAGTACTGTTAAACTTGGAATAAAGAGAGGTATGTGAACAAAGCTCTGAGCAAAAGGGGAATCTTTAGATTAGCCTCTCCAGTTAGAATTCTTCCTGTAAAGTCAGCCAACTGCCCTGGGGACTAATTTAGGCAATWTGAAAGAGCTAATTCAAAATGTTTGTAATAATGTCACTGAGAATTGTCAGCTACTAGCATTGCAATATTGTTCTATACAATAATCATCTGTTTAATCAGATTACAAAAGAAAACATTGACTGCCTGTGTACCTGTGTCCAGAGGAGTTTTTGTAACCCATTCTTATGTGCATCTTTTCCGTCATTCAGATTGTCATGTTATTTTGTAACCATGGAGAAGTAGGGAGGGGTGCCTGTTGGTCGAATTTAGATTTCTCCGGCTGAGTGCAAACCAATTTTTGAGAAAAATGAGAAAACATTTCTTAATGTAAATTGTACTGTCACTCCCTTATATCATCAGTGCAAAATGGATTTCTTTCCAGATCATCTGAATAATTAGCATATTGTTACAGCAAAGGTTTGGATGTGCAATATTGTATACATTTTTAGTGACTAAAGAGAAATGCAATTGCATCAAAGAAACTAATAATTGGTCAAATAATAAAAGTTAATTTTTTTTTTATAAAACTGAGTCATCTTCTGACAACTTCATAGCCATTTTCTCTTAAAATTACTCTTTGCAGATTTTTTTTTAATCTACCTGTGTTTTGAGTAGGAATGATTGAAAGGAAATGTGAATAACCATTGCTTCCAAAATGGTATAGCCCTTCTGACTGGGATGAGCCATTTTTGTAAGAAGATAGGATTTCAAGTCTATCATCAATTCCAGAAGTATTGTATGTGATTTTGGTGCTGTGCTCCCCATCTTATATTTCTCAAATTTTCCTACTGTCTTGGTTTACAAAGGTAGTGGCTAATTTGATGTAAATCATCTGGCAATCACAGTTTGGTTTTCATCACTATTTTCTGACTATTTGTTTGCTTTAGACTTCAGAATTATCCATATTCTATATTGCCCAGTAACATTTTAAAAATACAATATAGTTGCCGAGTTTAATTCATTTATCTTGCCTGGGTATTTGGAGCATGTATAAAATGTAACTTCTCCATCATGTCGTAAAAAGTTATTGCACTCTTAGTATCATGAATTCAAGAAACATGACATAATAGACTGGCAAATATGGCCTTGTGTCTTCTGATGATGATCCAAATCCACCCACTTATCTTGATCTGCCTATATTGTTAACAACATAGGATGTCACACAACAAATTTTTCATTTTAACTGTTCTTTATGTACAGTGCAGTGTAGAATTTACTTTTTATTGCCTTTTGGAGGGAAGTATCATACCTCTCAGTGAAATAATGGTTTTGTCAGACACTGGTATCTTTATTGTGTAGTGCTTTTAAATTCTATGCTATTTATACCAAGCTCTTGTGGCATAGGACAGGTGAGATGTGATGCCTGTGATTCTCCATGAGAATACTTAAAGCTTTTTGGATACTGAAGTATACTGTTGATATGGTAGTTGTGAGGTCTGTGTTGTAGCTTTCAAACAGAATTATTTTGTTCTTCTAAGTACTCTATGAATGTGCGAAATGTAAACAGCCACTAGAAATGACTGACAAATGTAAAGCTTCTACTCACAATCTTCATACTGATTTGCCAGCTTGTTCCTAGCTATAAATATACTCATTAAAAAGTGTAGACATTGATTTGCTGCTGGAGGTTTTATTTCATTTGTGCATGACAAGGGGGAATGGCAGAAATTTTATTGCATATACTGCCAGTGTTCAGTTGTCAGGAGTTGTTTAAACAGGTGATTGTGAAAAAAGTCAAAGAATGATGCATGATTGTAAAACTCTTGGGATCCAAGGAAGTAAAAATAGATGACACATTTGTCCTGGAATGGCACTGAAGAGTGGGCTGCCACTCAAATTGAAATTATTTTAATTGGTCTAAATATTTCTAGGAAGGTGACAATAAATTAGAAAAGGTGCTCTCTGTGTGCTTTGGTGGCAAGTAAGAAGGGAGTGAATGGTTTGCTTTCTTGTGTTATATGTAATATTTTGGAACAACTGAACTCAGCATTTCAAAGGGTATAATTTTTTTTAATGTATCTAAGAGATACAAAGCAATATATAAATAAATGATTCCCCACCTACCTAAATTTGTCGATCATAATAATTTCAAGAGTAAAACGGTGCAATGTTTGAATTTAGATAAATTTCAAAATTAAATGAAAGCAAAGGCCTCAAACATCAAGTACTATATTTGAAACCAATCCTCTCTGTCTTTCTCTGGTTGTCTTTTCCTGTTATTCAGAGGGTATAGAGTCTGAGCTTTGTTTAACTATTCTAAAAGGTGATATGAAGTACATATCAGAAACATAATCAAAACCTCCTTGCTAGCCAACTTGCCAGAGACAAAAAAGATGCAGAATATTTGAAAAAGGCATTCCTTTCAGAATGCCAAGATATGTTATTTTTTGCTGTATGTATTACAGTAAGACATAGAAACTGTTGGTTTCTACTGACACAGATCCTTTTGTCTTAGATACGATACTTTATAGATAAATTAAAATGTGTGTGTATATCTTTATCTCTCTATCTATCTATCTATCATGTATATCTTTGTATCTGTTTTACATTTTTGATGTGTATGTCTACATATGCAAACGCAGTTACAGTCCTCACTCTAGATTGCTTGCTATTTAAAAAGACAGGTCAATAAAAGGTGAGAGAAAGGAATTATTATTACTTCCAGAGTTACAGGGAGATTATGAATGATATTGGATATCCCATATGGTAGGCTTAGATCCAATTTAACAAGCCCAGATCTTTCAAAGATTATAACTAAAATGTTTGCCACAAGACTGGCCTTCTCGAAATGTCTATGCATCTTCTTTATTTGATAGTTTCTTGGAACCGTTATTGTGATATGCATGAGAAAGTACTTGCAAGGGTTTGACCTACCTGTTTGTAGGAGTTTGGTACTGGCTTTTGAATATCTGTCTCTCATTTAAGAAAGAGAGTATTTTTTGGGTATTTGTCAAGAGGAGAAGACAGCATAAGCATATAGAAAGTMCCTAAACATATCATGGCTGTATTTGGCATAGTGGAAGACTTTGTAAGCTGTGTGTGTTTATTTATGCATGTATTCTTGCATATGAGTAAGTTAAGGTGCTAATGTTACAACCCAGCCATAAATGTCTTTTTTTTTGGTATGAAATTATGTTATTGATTTAGAATTCTAACATATTTATAGCCATTTACAAAAAGTGTGAAAAAATTTAAAACTTGTATGGAGTATAGTATGACATTTTCCTCCAAGTATTGCTAATACTTTCATTTKTATTCACTTTAAGTCAGTATGAAGTTTACGAACATGGAGTTTACTTTTATTTCATTATGACCTTATTGCTTCTCCTGTACCTTGAAAGTTTCTAGTTTCAGCTTAGGCTTGACTTGCAGATGATCTGTGATCAACAGAGGGAAGACAGAAAGTTAAAAACCGGTTGTGTGAAGGAAAGCATATGTGCCTTACTGATCATGTGTTTTCTGACATTTGCTTCTGGACATTGTTAGAGGCAGTCACTGGGAGCTTGGGTATGACACAGTACTGGGAAGGAACACGGAGGCCACAGAAGGCAATAGGGGGAGGACAAGTGGCAGATTAACTGCCCAAAGAAGCAGTGTCTGGGGGACAGGGGATGGGTAGAAAGCTGGCTTTTATGGAGAGATGCTGGAATATACAAAAGAGTGGTCCCAGCTTCTGCATTGAAGTTCAAGCTTTTCCTAATGTAATGAAAGGCTTGATTTTTTAAATCAGTAACTGCAATATTGGTTATGTAAAAGTAGGATTTGTTTGTCTAGATATTCTATTCCTTTTAAGCTAATGCATTATGAATCCTGTTAATGTACTGTGTTAATTGAAATGAAAACATATGGGGAAAAAAACTGGTAAAATCAAACTGTCCTTCTACAAGACTCGTTTTACAGCAAATTGTCTGTGCCTATCAAAAAGGAATTGTTAAGTTGAAAAGTACCTATGTACATCAAAGTAATAGTCATAGTTAAAATAGAAGTTTTCTCTTTGCATTGATGCATGTAATTTTTCTTAATGGGGAGGAAGAGAGGAGCCAATATTTTTAGGGGAGTTTTTATGTTATTACATATAATTTTGTAAACTGCCAATTTTATTAGCGGGAGAATAGATATTTCAACCTGCCTCTTTTTCAATATGATTATTTCCTACATACTTCACCATTTTAACTCTATCTATTTAATATTAGGCTATGCTTCTTACATTCTTACACTAAGTCACCATTGCAGGATAATAAGAAGCTGTTTTAAATTGACATTAGTATTTTTAAAACATCATAGTATAGGAGCAGTTTTAATGCTTCAACAAAATAATTCTGTAGCCCAGATATATTTTGAATTATAATTCTTTTGATCACTGTTGACACTGCATGTTTCATGACTATACTTTGCCACAAATACTTTCCTACTTCTTCAAAATAATGGGTTTATTTTAAGTATTGTGTTTTCAGAAGCAGTGATTGCAACTGTCAAGTTAGGACTCCTGTCACTAGCACTGACTTCCTCTGAGACCCTGAGTTTCTTATTTAGGCTGAAATTTCCAGTAAGGCCCTAGAGTGGCCTTGTGTGGACTTGTTTTCAGTCATTGTTTACAGRGGTAAAGTCTAAGCTGTGAAAAGTCAGTCTCAGGAGATCATTCTTCTGGAGAAAGACAGTCTATCTACATCCTACTGCCACAGAACATGTGCCAGTGGCTCTTCCTCACGCTCCCCAGTCACTGCATCTGTCCAAGCAGTAATGGGGTGTTCAAAGCCTGTGCTTGTAAAAGAGAAGGTGGTAAGGCAAAGCAATTTGGGATATGCTTTACACACATGATGCCCCTGGGACTTACTCGTATGAAGGTCAAGATCATTCCTGTACAGAAAGCTGCCACAAGGCCAGTATTCTACTTAAGTCTTATGTAAGCCTCAGAGTAGGATTTAGGCAGTGCACAGGACTTGTGCTCAATCTCTGTTCAAGGGTTTATTTCACTCAAAGTTACAAGTCTGCCGTATAAGTGAGCATCACTCTTTATATCGGCTTCAAAGTCTCTGCCATGCTAAGATGTAGCTGCACGTGGAAGCAGTGTGATAGTCCAGACTGTGGCACTGAAGGGTACTCTGGTCCGTGTCCAAACCCAGCAGTCAATTCCTGTCTGGCACAGTGTTAAAAAGCTGTGTTGGTCACTGCTGGTGCTTGATCATAGAAGACGTAGATAAGCACATAACTCAGTGCCGGAGCAGTGCGGAGCCATGTGTCTGTTATGCATGGCCATCCTCAGCAAGTGCAAAGAAATTATTAATTTGAATCTTGATATTGTATATTATAGTTATTGTACATTTATCTCTATTTATTATAATGTTGCTTTTCATATAAATTGTATTTATAATGGATGTGACTATATATTGCATGCATGCAGTGGAGCATGGCATTCAATCTCCCTTTGTCCCTGTCTCCTTCTCACTTTCCTAATCTCAACAATAACTAGATCTTTTGGACGGTTATACTAAATACTGATAAATTTGAGTCTTTCTTGAGATTTTTGTCTTTTTCTTGGTACTCTTCTTCTTTCAGAATTTTGTTGGAAACATTGAAAGGAAATAGGAAAATCATATTAAAGCATCTGCTTCTTTTGCAAGACATTTGGACAGTTTAGTTCACATACTTTTAGCTAAAAATCAGTATCTAAGCAGTGTCTTCATAGCTCTGAGTATGCATATCTGATAGAAAGCAAATAACTTATCAGCTGTTACACAAATGAGAGATGAAAATAGATCCTTCTATCTCTAAGCATAAGTACTGTAAACTGAGAAGACACCACAGATACAGTCACAGATGATCTCATTGCTCTTGCTTTTAGAGTTAAAAAGAATACTTTTCAAAACATTTTTGTTCATGTAATGTATTTCATTACATCCATATTAATACAGGAGTCTACTAAGTTAACTTCAGTAGCTTTTTACATTCACTAGCAACACAGGCTACATTGATATCTTTCATTCTTTCCAAGTAAAAAAAGAAATCCAACAATATGGGGTAAACATGCAAATGTCTGTGAATTATTTTATACAAAAATCATATATACACTTGTGTAAAGAATACTGTAAAAAATAAAATGTGAGCATCTTTCAACTAAAAGGATTCCAAAAAGTCCTTTAGTGTTCTTGCTAAATTCTGTAGATTACAGGAGTGTGGGTTACTATAAGAATGTAACTTTTTTCCATTGTAGTCATTTTATATAAGTAACTAAGTACAAATAGAGCACATTGAATTTTTTAATGTGTCAGTGCATACACTTCTTTTGAAACTATGGTCTCTGAAAACTATGCTTGTGCTGCAAGACATAGTGCACCTTCACATCACTGAAGTGAACTCTGCATTTCAGTTGTAAATTTGGAGCAGTTTCTGTACCCATACCTAGGTCACATCAACATGTGGAGTAGCATGTCACTGTGGTGGGCATAACTGGGTCCTGGTGAAAGATAAATAATCAGTAATGAAACTTTTTCTCAAAAAAAGTTTTATGGCATACATGGTGATCTGGTTACTTGGAGGTAGAGAATGGGTTTGACCAAATGTCAGGTGAAATCACATCACTGGGTGCAGCATAGACACACTTCAGTTGTTCAGTTTAGCCAGGATTCAGCTGAGCGATGAGGTATTAGAATATGTATATTTTGCTTTAGTAATTAGCGTATAAATTAAGCACTGTAATAACACAGATGCCTTGGCTAAAATAGAATAAGAGTGTTTGCATTCTGATTCTAAATATGAATTCCTGCATTTCTCTTGTGTTTCAGACTAGGAAACRTATGTTTCTTCTCTCACTCTGGCAAGTTTTCTGCATCCCACTTTTTCTTGAATATCTTATGATCTTCTTTTTCCAGGTTCTGTCTTGGTGCCCTGATCAGACCCAGCTGGGTCTTCAAATGGTCCTTTCCCTAGACTTCCTCTTTCTTGCCTTGTTTCTGAAATTTATTTCTCCCCTCCCATCCTCCTGTGTTTTTTTTTCTCTGAAAGTCTTTGCCTAGGCTTTCCCTATCCTCACTTTCACGATATTCTTTCCTTCCCTTTATTGCCTGATGTAGGACAGCACTGTTGCAGATAAGGATGGCACCTGCACTCTCTGCCATTTGCAGTACTAGCAGCAGGTAGGAGAGATAAAGAAACTCTGCTTCTGACTTTCAGGGCTCTAAAGAAAGGTAGGGAGCAGCAAATTTTTTTGTTATAGAAAACGGAGAAGCCTTTTCATTTGTCATCCTTACCTAGAGTGCACGGCTGCCCTGTGGGAGCATTGTCAAGATGGGGCAATGTTAGGCAGCTGAGTTAGGAATCAAACAGCTTGTGGCAGCTTCTCCTGCGTGATGTTTGCTGTCTAGACCTGCTTCTAAGCATAGGCAAAGGAGATCAGTAGATTAGACCCATAAGTACCTGTGGCTTGTTCTTGTGTTTGCTTCCGGCATGGCTAAGATGTTTGGTTAACTCTACTCCTGAAGTGGGATGGATACAGGAAGGATCAGGGGAAGGGGAGGGAGTTGCTGGTGGGTGGGGATAACTTCAGGGGAAGAAAAAAGGCTGTTATGTTCAGAAGCCCTCCACCATCTCAGCAGCAACAGAATAGCAACCCTCCTTCCAGGATGACTGCAATCCAGAGCTGTTTTCTCAGCTTTCAGTCCTGAATCTGTTCCTCTTTCTATGTTTGTTGTCCTAACAATGTCCTGGCCCATCTTTCGGGAAGCAAAATTAAGTTTTGCCTTTGCTTCTGGACAACCTAAATAACCTCTGGTTTTGCCAAGACTCTGAGAATGCCATTTTCATAGCAAAGCAAATGATAACATTTCTTTCAAAGATTGACTGTAATTTGGTCCATTACTGTTTGGACGCAGTGTGAAGTTGTCTCATATGTATGTGTGTCTTTCTAGTAAGATAACTACAGGTTTTGTATCCCACAGGAGACTTGCAGTGCTGCAAAACAGACTGAACCCTGACACCGCCCAGGGCTTCTCAATCTGGAGTCAGCAGACTGACTGCAGAATGGGTACAGTACTGTCCATTGTGGGGACATGCGAGAATTAGGTAACATGATGTATTAAATCCCTGGCAAACACAGTAATCTGAGATGCTTTGCCATTTTCAGGAATTTTTAAATTGAAGGTGGTGAGACACTGGAAGAGGTTGCCCAGAGAGGTGGTAGGTGCCCCATCCCTAGAAACATTCAAGGTCAGGTTGAATGGGGCTCTTAGTGACCTGATCTAGTTGAAGATGTCCCTGCTTAGTGAAGGGAGGTAGGACTAGATGACCTTTAAGGGTCCCTTCCAACCCAGACTATTCTATGATTCTATGAATTGTCTGTTACCCAACATTTTTCCACAACAGCAGAAGCAAACATCTAGTCAGTGCTGGAAGAGGATGCATTCATTAGTTCATTCATTCATTCATTCATTCATTTCGTCACCATGAAGTGCCATAGCACAGCATATTTTGGGCTACTACCTCAGAGGCACAGTTACTTGTTTCAGGGTTTTGGGCTATTGAGTGAGTCCTGTGGAAAGGGAATGTTACTGTTTTACCATTTCCATTATGTTATCTTTTCCAGTGCAATTATCAGCTAATTCAAAGCTCTTTGTGTTAAGCTAATAGCTTTTGACTCTCTGCTGTCAGCCACTCCTCTTTGTGCACTTTTCATACCGCTTACCAGTCCCCCTACCACTTACCTATGAAGAACATTTATTTTTTGTCTGAGTAGAGGCTCATCATAGACAAATCATTAAATGGAACATCAAAAAGATCCCATCTGTTAGAGTTGCATATGGGTAAGATCACAATTATCGAAAGCCTCTTTTTTTTCCACTATGCTTATCCGTACAATAAATGTAGTTGTCAGCAGGATAAGTTCACGCATCGGATAAGGTCACAATTTCATTTAGTGACAACTTCCAACAGCGTGAACTTACAAGGTTCGATTTATTAAAGAGTCAGAAGGGATAAGATCACTGCATGGCCAGCCTGATTTATCAGGGTTTGACTGGAGTACTTGAATAGAGAATGTCGTATTTCAAGTTTATGTTCAAAACTGTAGTTTAGTGTGTGTTATGTCTCAGAGACTTGAAAATTGAAGGAGGAGAATTTACAGGAAGTATCTCAATAATGCAGTTTATGTCTGCCAAACAAGCGTGTGAACACTGAATATTGGAGCTRCCTTATTAAGAATCACAGAAGTGGAAATGGGATAGTTCTCCACTATCAGTGAACTGCTATGTGCACATATTAGTTTGTTATAATGGAAGCAATCACCAGCCAAGTATTAATTGCAAGTTCTTCCTGTGCATATCGGATGGCAGGCAGATACTGGGTGCTGGGCTGGGCAGCACTTAAGGACTTCTAAGAGTGTTTTTAACTTGCTCTCTCTGACTTCAAAGCAGTCCTTGTTTGAAACTGCAACATGCACCATTTCTCTGCCATGCAAAAATACTCATTAGAGAGCCAGGTGGCTGTGGATTGGAAATATGCAAAGAAGGAGCCATTTGCTTGTGGAAATTGGTAAAGCCCCATGATGTCAAAAAAACAGTCTCTAATTACAGCAGAGGAAGATCTTACTCATTGTTTTTAACTGACTCCACTTAGAAAGCTATTCTTGATTGAAAAAAACCCAAAGACGACCACTGCCAAAGCTATCAGTGACTTGCTTAGAAATGTTGAACACATGTGAATCTGGATACACTTATTTCTAAATGAAGAAGTTCTCTTTTTGTCCCACAAAAGCTGTTAATCATTCACCTTCAGGTATACTCTCCTTTGTTTCTTACTCCAGAATGCAGGTAGATGGATAAAAGCAAGTATTTTTTTGTTTCAGAAATACTGTGTATAGTTGCATTTTTCTGGTACTCTAACTGTGGTCAAATCCTGTTAGGGGCCAAAAGCTTTTGTTGGGTTCCTGTGTACTCTGTTTTGTGGTTTTGTTTTTGTTTGKTTTTTTTTTTAATGATCCTGATTGTACTCTAAAAGAATACAAAGCTAAACTGACCTCCCTACCTTCTGTTTTATTAAAGCTCTATGTGGCATGCCTGAAACAATATATGTATGTATGAAAAGAATCCTAAATTGAGTCCTTTCATTCTGGTTTTCTATCCACCAAGGTGGCCTAATATCTTAAAAGCCATGGGATGTTTTGTAGCTGTACTAGTGAGTCATGACTTGAGGCTTCTTTTACAGTGCAGCTATCATAAGTCTTTGAGTAATCACAGACTTTAAAAGTATGCTACATCAACAAGATAAGAGAAACAGCCCACAGCACTAACAGCATTATCTTTTACCAAAATTGATTAGCCCATACTATGTGTCTCAAATATTTTGTATAAACTTACTCAGCAAGCTGGAAATAAGTGTGTTCCTGAAGAACAAGCTGAAAAAAAAATGCTTGCTCCTTTGCAATGAAAGGGTGCGTGAATATCACTAAATGGAATGTCTCTTAAGTAATTTTTTTACCTAACTCACAAAAACTAAAAGCAGAGCATCACTTCCTCTCTACTTATATTTCTTAGTGCTGCTTCTGTTATACTTCTTGCTGTCCTTTTCAGTCGGGGAGCTGACAAGTCTAGGATGAAAACAATAAAACTGCTTCTCTACTTTGCCATGGAAATTATATCACATATTTTATTCCAGGGGTATGAAGGAATTGTATTATAATTTGCTGTTATGTGAAGGAACGCTGTATTCAGTACTGAGGTGGTCTGTTGCAATTGCTGATTACTAGAAGTGCCCAACAGTGTTTGTGTCAGAATTTTCTGCTTCCTTTGGGCTTGACCATGGGTTAAAGGAAGCTGCAGCAGTTTTTCATCCTTTCTTTTCTTTTTCTCCCCACATGTTGGAATTTCCGTGGACAAGCATGTGTGAAGAGTCAGTACCAGCTGAATCTTTACACTTCTTACCGTGTGTGGTGATACAGCAATAAAGTCTCAGATCCTCTTCCTTCTCCTGATGTAATCTGTGAAGATCCTGAGCAATTGTGCAGGGGATGGTAGCTGCAGAGAGCACTTCAGATTTACATCTGAACTTCCTCTGAGGCTGAAGGGGAAAATCTTGTCTTGCTGACACATTTTGCAAACCCTTTTAATGAAGAGTCACAGGGTGAGGTTCTCTTTTTCCAGCAAACACCCTTGAAATCACACGTTGCTTAGGGCCACAGGTATGGCACTTAAACCAGCATCCCTATGGGAAGTCAGCAGTGAGCAGGGGACAGCCCCAGTTACATCAGGGGGCAACTGGGCCCCTCTGTGCTACAGGTTTGATACCATTCACCAAATAGGAAATTTCAGAGAAGCAAAATGTTTTAAATGAATGCAGGACAGTTGCAGGCAGTGTTAATTTTTTCCTCTAAAAAACCAAAGATTTTCAGCCAAAAAAAAAAATCTTTGCCAAGGACCAAATTGTAATGTGCTGCACCTTGTATAAGCATAGCCAAATTGCCTAGTTTTGACAAAACATGCAATTAAATTGTCCTTCCCAACTCTGACATTCACCCAAAGCATTAAAATGGCTGCAGGTAATGGTGACAGGAGAGAAGTATATCTCTTTTAGAGAACTGTGATGAAGAGAAACAGAAAGATTTTGCAGCAAAATATTTTGTTACCCTGTCTGCAATCTACTGCTCTGTCATGGTGTTCTAAGTGGATGGGAAAACACAAGAGTTTCAGGACAATTCAACATGATGTTACCCAACCTGTAGTACATTTCAAAGTATTCATATTTATTGAAATATTGCCTGAACTTCAGCTTGGAACTGTAACAAAAGAGAATAAAACAGAGAGAGAATCCATATTAACTTATGTAATTATCAACTGGAAGGAAAAACTATATTTGAAAAAAAATGCTTGTTCTTATGCTTGCTTCCAGCCTGAACTACTTATCAGGTATAAGGTTCATGTTGTTAATTTTATTTAAAATATAATGTGTAATGATGTGTACCTTAAATTTTGGTAGCTTTTGGATATCACTGGATGATCTGCCCTAAGTTTGTCGTTCTTAATCCATTAAAAGACAGGCCTGCTTGTAAATCCACAGGTACAGATAAGAAGTCACTGTTTGACTGTGTCTGAACCCTTTTCAAATGAAAAATGTCAGTGGCAGAAAGGGAGGCTGAATTATTTTTTAAAAGGGTTTTCAAAGATTCTCATGATTCCTCTGGTATCAGTTAAATGTGACATGTCCATAGACATGGCTGTTTTTTAGTGTGTAAAAGCAAGCAAATGCTGCAGTTTTCATCTCTATGTAGAGAGAAAATTCTGCAGTAGGCTAAGTGATAAACATATTACCTTGCAATTTCTCTCTTCCATAATTAACATATAAAGAGATTTTTCTAGTTAATACAATTTGTAACAATGTGACTGTGAGAAGGAAAAAATGCGTTTATTGTTGGTTGTTCTTTTTTTCTGTTTGGATGCATATATGTCACATGTGTAAATTAGATATAATTAATCCATAAGCTTTCCTGCTCACATACTGCCTTTTAAAATGTCATAGCACTGTCATGACGAGGACTCACCCTCATACATAGAAGCTTTTGTAAACCAATACAGCTCTATTTCCTAGATTTGTTCCAGTTTGCAGGAAGGATCTGATGCACAATTTTACGTAGAGTAGTTTTGTAATCTGCAACACTCAGAGGTGAAATTTAGATTTCTGTGCTTGAAAATGGAAACTGAAGCCAAGTCATCCCTTTGGAAGACGGTCAAGATTAGCCCCTGTGGACAAGGAAAAGCTTTGCAGCCTGACTGTAATGTAAATCCAGACATCCATGGGAATGGTTAGCTCAGGGAAGTCTGTGGAGGCTGCCTGTGAGCCAGGAGGAGTTACTCACTTCCTTCAACTCAAGGTTCATTTCACAACAACCACCAGTTCTAAATCTGGGATGAGTTGACTCCTTGCACAGTTGGACTTTTCTCTGTTTGTGGAAAAGCACCATCCTTATTTGGGGTAGAGTTGTTGAGATGTGCTGATGCAAAAGACAGGAATCACTGTTGCATCTGTTTGGTATGGAAAGGGAGGAAGGGGCTTTAGCAGTCATGGAAAACAGATAATGAAAAAATCATGGCTACAGCAAAGTCAAGGTGAGCTCTGCTGCTCATGAGAACAAGAGGGCAAAGCTTGGAAATGCAAGAGCATGGAAAAATGCAGTCAAACATCTAACAGGAAAAGCACAGATCAGCCTGTCCTCTTGTTCAATCCTATACCTATGAAAATCAGAAAACAGTATTTATTTAGAAAATAATGTTAAAAAATATGTATATAAATATAACTGTTTCTGTATTTTTGATTGAAACATTTGTTCCTAGAAAAATAGGCTTAGTGAAGAGATTGCTTTCAAAGAAGGCTTGTCCAGACTATTTTTTTAGTCTTGAAATGAAGTAAAAAATATATGAGGAGGGAAGGTGGTGAATGAAGTTTTTCCCTCCACAGGAGTGATCAATTCTGTGTTATTCTTTCTCTTTACTGGAAAATCCAGAAAAGTTAAGGTGAGCTAAGGCAAAAATTTCTCTTTCAAGTGTTAATTTTGAAGTCTTTGCTTTCAAAAATAGAATTTGCTTTTAAAAAAATACGAATTATCATGCACTAAATAAAAATCATTTTACATCATTCCCATTGCTTTTACTTATTTTGTCTTATAACATTAAGCTAAGAATTAAAATGATTTTTTATTTCATTCTGAAATGTTACTGCCTGTAAAACCTCACTCAGTTCAAAATCCTTGTTGTAGTTGTAGTAAATGTTTTCAGTAGTACCTTGGAGATGTTGTGAATTTTTTATGGCTATATGGTGTGTCTCTCAAATTTTTAGTAGCTGCATGCTTCAAAATGTGATCTTGTGCAGCAAAATGCATCAAGGAGGTTAATGCACCAGGTGTGGCTTGTATTGCACTCTCTCTTTTCAGCTGTCATTTCCCTCCTCCTCAGCACTTCTTAATAACTTTCGTGAAACTGCTATTCTGAATAAAATTGCTTTCAAACTAATGTGTGTGAAAAGATGCAAGAAAGGAATGGGACTTTCTAAACCAAATTTGAATATAATTATAAGGGAAAAAGGTTTGTTTTCCTTTTGCAGGATGACAAGATCAGTTGTTTTTCAGACAAGCATAATTAATTCTCATTATATTGGTCCTCAGAACATTGTGCCTATAAAACCAACACAAAGGCAGAGGTGGTTGTTGTCAAGGCATGAGTGAAAGTACTCTCAACACTGCTTGTTTTCTTTGTTTGCAGGAGAGTTGGAGGTGGTCCAGAAAGACGGGGAGCGCAAGATTCAGAGCCGGCAGCAGCTTCCGGTTGGAACAACATGGGGGCCTTTCACTGGGAAGATGGATCTGAATAATAACACCTTGGTATGTAGATGCTCCGAGACTCTCCGCTTTGTTATATTGTGTGTCGTTCTTTAGGGAATAGCCTGAATTGCTCCTCAGACGGAGCATTTGAAAACAGGCATTGTTAGCTTTAACGGACAGTGGTATTTGGCTCTTTTCCAATTTGTTCGTCTATGGCAACCAGCCACATGAAGTTATTTGGAGCACAGGTTAATAGTGTTTAACTTGTTATTTTACTGAAGGGAAATGTCACTTCCTTGTTTGCTGAACCAAGGTGTTGTGTTTTGGTATTAAGATCTGATTTTTTCAGTGGCTTTTTAAATTTTTCATAGTATTAATTGCTAAATACTTAATTTATATTATAGAATGGTATCAAAAATAAATAGCTGCATTATTTTAGGATAAAATTAATTAAATTTGCCTTAATGTAACTGAACATAGCAAAAACCTTCCATCAAATTAACGTTTTTTTGAAAAACATCAAAAGACACCTGTCATATAATATATTCTCAATTAGCCTCATTTTTTATTCTGATTGAGGAAAGCATGTGGACCATATTACTTAAAAGTAATGCTTTGCTGATCTCAGTTCAGTGCACTGAAAATCATGTCATTTGTAGGTCTTCATTTCATCTTTGTTTGTGTTGGTTTTAAGTCTGAGTTTCAATATTATTTGTGTATAGTTCAGATTAATTTTCTGAAAATATCAGGAAGGAAACAACTAATATCTCTAGAAGGGTTTAAACAGTCTTGAAACATGCATTGCCCTGTGGGATACTTCTGAAGAACCATTATCTGCAGCTGGATCACTGTTTGCTATTACAGACTTTGCATTGAATGTATTTAGCATAAAGACCTATGGAATGGTTTCCCAGAAGGGGACTACACACATTTGGGGTGCATACATCTGCGCTGTAAATGGAGAAGCTGAGCTTCCCAGTGTTCACCTACACTAGGTATTGTCTTGCCCTTGCAGACCTGAGGAGAATGAGGAGCACTGAGTTGCTGATGTGTCATCTGGGACACTGTGAGAGAGGGGTTATGTGGACGTGGGAGAAAAGGGAGAAATTGATAGTCTTCAACTCCTTCCTGGAGAACCTATGCCTGTATATTGGAGTTCTCTTTCTAAGGGTTGCTGGATAGGATGCATATTACTGTAAATGTGAATATTAAAATTTGAGTGAAGCATTATTCTCTTATGGGTACATAGTTGAAATTTAAAATCTTAATATTTTGTACTCTTTAGCATAACTTATTAATCAAGTGGTGCTAAGAAATGTATAGAAAGTGGCATGGAAACTTTGTCTAAGTTTCCTAGAGTTCAGTATTCCCAACCCAGATCAGATTTCCCTTTCAGGCACCTGAATAAAGAATAGATTTTCAAAAGTACTGCATCATCAAAGCACCCTATTGTTAGAAAGGAAAAACTGGAAAATTTGAATACTTGTCTCCATTTTCTCTATCCATTTAATTTTTATTTCTTC
Organism: Amblyornis subalaris; assembly: GCA_018881555.1. NCBI lineage: Eukaryota > Metazoa > Chordata > Aves > Passeriformes > Ptilonorhynchidae > Amblyornis > Amblyornis subalaris. The sequence goes on along the minus strand of JACAXG010000029.1, from coordinate 1,288,248 downwards.
ATCTATTTTAATATTGGCCTATCATCATTCTCAAAATGCTTTTCATAAAATGTTGTTTGTGACAACCACCTGTAATTCAAATAATTTTCTAAATTCCACTATAACTACTTTCATTATCTTTCATGTAACAGAAACCTTAGACCTGTTGTAGCTCAAAGTCAGTCCGCAATCCATACTTTAGGAGAAATGCTAGCTTGGTGCTGTCCACTTATACCACTTCATCAGGTACATGCAACATGAAGATAATGTTTAAGTATGGGATATGATGTTGATTGACCCATCACTACAAAATTAATCTTTATCATATATTCTCAAAATGAATTTGCAACATGTCAGCTGGCAATCATATTGTTTCATTTTGTTTTTTGATGGAGTCGTGGAGTAACCACAATCCTTCTAGCAGGACCTCACTTCTCCTTTGGTAGCACAGGCGTGTATTAAGGTCTGTTATTGCTTTTTAAATTTGGGCAAATACCACTTTTGCTGTATCAAAAACATTTAGCTAAGATAGTTGGGTTTTAATGAACTGGTAATTAAGCAGTGAGCAGAACTGACTTGTGATTTGTTGATTGTAATGGGATGGAACTGCTTTCTCAACATRGTTCAGAGAGATGTGGGATGAAAATATTCAGGACTTTTTTCTCACTAAACTGGAAAGATACTTTGTTTCTTGTCAAATTAAAAATCATAAAGTCTGTTTTAACTAACACTTGAAAGATTTTACTTTTGTTTTGCCTACAAATATAAACACATTTGGAAATATGAAAAAGTCCCTGCAAACAGAATTTTAGTCCTCAGAAATATTGTTTTGTCCCCTGAGAAACTCCATCCTTTGAAAAAGTCAAAACTGAACTGGATATCACCTAGAGCAATCTGATTAGCTTCGAAGTTGGATCTGACTTTGAAGTTTGCCCTGCTTTGAGCAGGAGTTTGGACTGGATGACCTCCAGAGATTCCTTCCAACCTGAATTATTCTCTAAGTATTGTTTCTTTTTCCCAAATATCAGATGTTTCCTGTAATCCTACATTTGTTACTTTAAAATGCTGTGTGAAGAAATGTAAACCTTTTGATGCAACTTTTATTTGCTGTTAAAGCAACAAAACCTCAGTATCAGCTTCTACATGGTTTTCTCTTTTTTTTTTCTTGAAATGATTCTTGGTTTTTTATGATTTTTTTGACACATTTGATTACTTATCTCACTATTGTGCATGTTCTCTGTTGTCCATCAGGGGAGTTGTGATTTTTTACTTAGGTTATTTATATCTGTTTTGAAAAGCTCATTTGGGTAAAACCTCACATCCCTAGAATTTGATCAAATTTTCACGAGCAGCTGAAAGCAGATTTAGTTCTTTACTGAATGAGAACTTTAAACATTGCACTGCTATAAACATCAAATAATTTTTGGAAAAGAGCTTTAGTGTCGATTTTTGGTATAGAAAGGGAAGGAAAGAAAAATTCAGGGACCTTCACGTGAGTAAATAACATAATTTTTGCAGCTGCTCTCTTTATTGGGAAAGATGTTTGTGGCTGACTACACGTATCTTACCTGACTGTACTGTTTAGTGTTAGCGATGTGACACTGCCTCACAGGATGCATTCAACAGTTAGAGCTTACTTATTCCACTTGCACTCTGCACTGGATACAGCCTGTACTTGTTATATCCTGTTGAAGTGCTCCTTTATTCCAGCAGTCTTGCTGCTGCTGGTGCCGAAGACGGAGCAAGGTAATTAATTCAGCATGGTATTTAATTGAGTCACCGTGCCAGATGTGAATTACATTTTAGATCTTTCAAGTTTCTGTCTTGAAGTATATTAGCAATATACATCTCAGAGTAGTGGAAAGTTGGGGACCTTGAACAAAATTTATTTAAATGCTGTTCACAATTGCAATAGCAATAGCAGCTGTTGAGGTCATCAACAGTGTTGCAGCTCTGTCAGGAGATGGTAGAGCAAGATCCATATCAGGACTGAAGAATACTCAAACTAAAGGTAGACTTGAAATAGCTCAATAACTAATAATATTCTTAATTTTTCTCATCTAGGAGTTTAGCCAATACTCATGAATTACATACAATTACATAATGAAATAATGTATGCTGTTATTACTGTTACTGTTGATGAAATAATCTGCATGCAGCAACCAGAAAATTTTAAGATGTTGTTTTTAACAAGTGAGTCTCAACTCTTAAAACTTGTCTAGGCATTTAAGTTTTGTTTCAATTTGGCCTTAAGAACTCTTTATATCATTATTAAATATTTATAGATATCTATTTAGATACTTTTATTATATTTAGAGTGATAGATCTCCTATTTAAGTACTTTTAATGATCTGTTCCTGTAATTTTGCCAAACCTCCAAAATTCCTCTGCTCTCAGCTGTATGCACAGTTTGTATCTGTCAGCACAGTTGGGCATAGAGGTTATTGCCTCCCATTTCCTTCAATTACTTTCACTTTCTGTGCACTGTTCCATAATGGTTGGATAGTCCCAAGAAAATTAAATGCACAAGAATATCTTTTCAAACCTAGAAAATGTGCATGTCTACATATTTCCAGATTCCCTTTGAGATTTAATATAATCTTGCTGTTTAGACAAACAGAACCATGAACAGTTTGAACAATACTTCTAGCTGTCTACAGCTGGTGAGAAATCAGCTGTAGAATGGAAAGTGACATGATTTGATCTCTCCTTTGACCAGGAAGACTCCAACTTTGTGTCTTGGTGCATCACAGAAAATTCAGTAGTTCATGGGTACCTACAAGTAGACAGAAGTATATTTTGAAGCATCAGACTCCTAGTTTGGGATTCCTGTCTTTAATGGGAAAGTAGGTTTGCACAAATGCCAAGTCTAGTATGACCATGCAGGTGACAAGAGCAGAAGACCTCTCTAGACTGGACACACAGACCACTGAAAGAGCTGTGTGTAAGCAGATCTAAATTCAAGGCACTAGCAGCCTGGTTAAGAAAAAGCTGTTCACTTGCTTTTTTCAGCTGTAAATATTTTCCCTGTTTGAGGGGACAGCTTGATGGAATGAGGCTCTTGGAAATGAAAGCAGCACTGAACCACATAGCCCACGACGGATGTCAAACAGCGGTCGCTTCGGCAGTAGTGTGGAGGCATTCCGAGAGGCCTTTTCCCTTGGCGGCTGCCATCTAGTTTTTGGTGTTAATCTGTGCCCATGGCAGGGTTTTGTGAAGCAAAACAATAAGCAGCTGGATCCAGCCCGCCATTCTCGTCTCCTTGTTGCAGGGAGGAGTGTGCGGGGCAGGCCTGTATCAGCCTGATAAGGTAAAGAGGATTCAATGTGGCTGTGAAGGGAATCCACAGGAGGAGAGTGTGCAGGGCTGGGCCAGGCAAGCAGTGGGACACAGCAGGGACCCTTTAATGGGATCTAGGAGGTTCAACACCAAAGAGACATCTCTAGAAGATACACTCGCGGAACTGTTTGACTCGGTAGTGTGTGAGGGGCTGAGAAGCCAAGGTTCAAAATGCAGTAAAGTTATTCACTCACTAATCTGTGGCTGGTCACTTCGGGTCAGAAACCTTGTATCTGTAGTAGACAGTGACTTTTAATCTTCAGAGTTGCAGCATGAGGGTTTTCTGGGAACTTTGGTTGTAGGTACTGCATGGCTACAGAGACAGGCAGTACTCTGTCCGTAGTCAAGCTGTAGCCAGTCTGTAGTTTCTGTTTCTCTTGTTCAAACACGGAGAGGTATAAGGTAGATTTTATCTTTAGGTATTTAACTGCAAATGGGGATTTTGGTTCTTAATAGCACAGAGCCATTTTTATATTTAATTACCAAAAATAGTGTACTGAGTAATAAACCTTGATTCTAATCTTTGATATATTACTTTTATATCTTTAAATATGTCAAGTGACTACAAAAGCATTTCTTTCTCATTTTCACTTCTGTTACTTGCTGTCAGGCTCTTCATGTATTGAACTAGTTTAAGATCACTTCCTTCTGTCCCAAGCATGAGCTGGGACATTATTGCTGTGGCACTTTAGGACAGCACATGGTGTCACCCAACAGCCATATGCTGATGCGCTGTGCATGCGTTGGGATTGGCTGCTTAGAACCATAGAATCGTTAAGACTGGAAAACGCCTCTAAGATCATCAAGTCTAACTGTTAACCCAGCACCACTATGTTCAACATGTCCCCAAGTGCCACATTCAAACGTGTTTTGAACAGCTTGGGGACAGTGATTCCACTGCTTCCCTGGGCAGCTTGTTCCAATGCCTGCCAAAGTGAAGCAACTTTTCCTAATATCTATTGTAAACCTTATCTGGCACAACTTGAGGCCACTTCATACAAACTGAAATACTTTAAAAAACTGAGATATGCCAAGATGTCCACATGCAAGATGTCCACATGGCCGTCCACAATGATCTTTGAGAACACATCACCTGACATTGCTTCACCTTTTACCAATTGCTCTCCCATTTGTATCGACGTGTAGTTGAGGAGAATGCAATGACAGAAGAACTTTTTTAAAAAACTTTTGTGCATAATTGTAGTTTAGACACTTCTTTTCTTCTTTTTTAAAAAAGACGTTATTTCTGCTCTTTTACTTACATTTACACAAATTTAAAACATGTTACTAATATGATAGCAAGATGTGGTAAGGATCTGAATAAACACCCTGTTTTGGAAAACTCCAAAAGCATTTTTTTCCAGCTTGCAGAAGTAGTTTCCAGGTCTCAAATAGGTGATGAATAATAAGGTATCATGTACCATGGTACATTAAAAGAAAGAGAACCTTTATCCTACACTTCTGTCTAAATGCTATTAATACACTGATATTATTACTGCACACCATTACCATAGCCTTAATTTTAAGTTATTAAATATTTAAGGGACATACAAATAAGACAGGATTGACATTAGATTCTTCCCTTTTTTTCTTCATTTCTGATTTGGTTATTTCCAGAATGTCAGCAGGGGATTTTTACACAAAATTGCTCCTATTTTTTAACCTCATTTCCTTGGCTTTAGCTCTTTTTTAAAACTACGTGTAACCATGGTTCATTTTGACACCTGTTTATCAAAACAGCAGAACTTTAATGTTTGTTTAAAACTACCACTTGGAAAGGTTTTTAAAAACAATTTTGTTACTTGATGCTTGCTGTAAACATCTCTATTAAGCAGAATTTATCTTAATAATATTATAATTAAGTAGTAGACTTTACCAGTCATTCCCATTATACTAACTCAGTTCCCTGGGAGAAAACCACAATAAACTATCTGTCCTACTTTGGCAATCTTCGTTTCGGTAGGTGGTCCTTCTGAAAGTGGGAGTATACCCTGGGGCACATTGCCAGGCAGCTGCTGAGAGCAGAGCAAGGGGATGGCTCTGCAGAAGAGATGAGGCAAAGTCAGGAGCCTGGAACAGAAAAAAACGCAAGAAAGTTTGGTCCAGGGACTCCCAGACAGCAGCAGAGGGAGATGCTATCTCCAAGTGCCAGGTTCTTGCATTTTAGGATGTGGGGAAAAGAGAGAGAAAAAAGGCTGTTTAGAGAGAATCACTGCAATAAACTTCAGTAGTAACATATTCTTGTGCTTCTACACTATGTCAAATCTTAATAGTCTTCTATCTAGTCTAGTCTTCTCTGTCCCACAGGCTTTAAGATTCAGATGCTTATTTTGCTATTGTAGATTTTGCTAAATTTATAACACAACTTGCAGAATTGGATGTAGTCTTATTTAAAAACTTCATGCAAGAGAAATAATTTATTTATCTCCATTTAAGGTCATTCATGTGGCTCACTGCACTGCACTACCTGACAGGCACGAGCTCTATACCTATGTTTAAGACGAGACATTTAACATTAATATTGTCCTCTGCAGAAAATTTTTCAATTCGTGCTTTTTATAATGATATTTCTTCTTATTTATGAAACATACATATTATAGACTAGGCAGATATAAAATGTCAGATTTAAATATTCAGCAGTTTTGGAAATAATTTTCTTCTCACTAAATGTTAACACTATCTTTTTTTATTCTGAAATAAAATTCAGTTTCTAAAATGTTGACACATTTCTTTCAGTAGTTTCACATTCATAGAACAAGCATAGGAAATTCTAGCTCCATCATTTTAGTGGCACATAAGGCTATGAAGGTGCTTGTGTCTATGAAAATGTTTGCACTGTTAAGCCAAGAATTTGGTAGTTACAATGGGCACTGAACTGCAAGGCTTGGAGACTTGTGCTCTCTCTTTGACCATTTGAAAATAAAATGTCCTGGAAGCTCCTGGGTATTTTTTTGCCTACTACACGAAATGCTATGCCTGCCCAAGGGTAGTTAGCCTTAGGGTACATTGGTAGTAGAAAAAAGCACGGTGATGCTGTTGCCTGTGGAACTGTGGTAGCACTTATGTTCCACTCAGTATGTTGTCAAGATGTACTGTCTGGACATACAAATGCATAGGATTATGAGAACATCAGTGGATGCTTTCCATAAGTCTTGTGGACACCATAGTGGACAGTTGTTTGGAATAAAAGTGTGCTGTAGTGGAAATCTTGGTGTGAAAGGAAAAGTCACATTTTGGTGGTGTCAAAACGTGTTAATAAAAGCACAGACCAAGATACCATATCATAGTAACAATAACAATATTTTAAATTATTGTCTATCTTCATTTAAATAAATAAATTACTTCAAATAAAGGAGTGGACCTGCGGTTTCGGTTAAGACACTGGCTGCTTGCTGCTCACTTTCATACAGTGTGATAGAATGATCAAAATTCCAAAGGTCAGTTCCCTTCTATATGAATATGCTTGAGAGAAGTAGCCTGTAAATTTTAAAGAATGATGGAAATAAAAGTTATTTCTGGTTGTTTCATTGCCAACCAAATTAACTGTGTTGTGAGAAAGTGTGGGTTTGAATGTTTTGAATAGAAAAAACCCTCTCAATATTTCTAGTAAGTATTGTCAGTACAGGATGTGTGAATACATAAATATATAAAAAATGGATATTTAAATGTAAATGTGTAAAAAATATAGTATCTATATATACATAGAGATATATATATATATGCACAATGTAAGTGATTGTGAGTATATAAAAATAGCATATTCCAGTCAGAAGGAAGTATTGATGTTACTAGGTCCTAAAACTCAGTTTTATTTGAAATACTATAATTTTGCTAAACTTTCCTCGCTTTCAGCTGTAGCTCCTTTTCTAATGATGTTGAAGTATCAGATGGCTAGTAGCAAAATGGGTCGTTTTCCAGATGCAGCAGATCTACTTTGCACTACCAAAGTATGGGCAAAGAAATTCAGAGCTTGGCCTGAGAAATTCAGTGCTGAATGAAGYTTATAAATGTCCTGAGCCTCATTTATCAAGCCTGGAGAACAAGTTCATCAATCTAACCCCATGGTGGCTCCTCAGACTCCAGGCAAGCTCAAAAGATGATCAGCTTCAGCCACTAGAGCTCTGGATCAAAGAGCATGGGAGGCACTGTCACTTGCTGTCCTTACCTTCCCTACCAACCCCAGACCACCTGCAGCAGGCAAAAGGCTGCAGCAAGGACTGCACAGCTAGTACTCTATCTGATGATATTATTTATTTATAGGTTTATTTGCGTATCCTGATGTTCCATACGTGGTAAATTATATGCATAGCCTCGTTGGATTTTATATTGTATCATATTGTTTTATTGGTTGTAGCAAGGTGGGGGTCGGTCTTTTCTCCCAGGCAGCCAGTGACAGGACAAGAGGAAATGTCCTTAAGATGCACCGGGGGAGGTTCAGGCTGCTCATCAGGAGGAATTTCTTCGTGGAAAGGGTTGTTAAACATTGGAATGCGCTGCTCAGGGAGGTGGTGGAGTCACGTGTTCAAGAAATGACTGGACATGGCACTTAATGCCATGGTCTAGTTGACAAGGTGGTGATCAGTCAAAGGACTCGATTTGATTTGATGACCTCAGAGCTCTTTTCCAGCCTAAATTATTCTGTGATTCTGTGATAATCATGTCCCACCTTAAATAACTGAACATTAATTAATAAACTTTTGCCCCGTTTCTTTTTACTAATGCATTTTAATGTATCTACAAAATGCTTTACAACTTGTGAATCATTAAATATAGTTATAGTTTTTTTGAGCTCTTTTAACATATTTAGAAAATAATTGAGTTTTACATAGACAAAATACTGTCCTTTCTGTGCTTTAAGGGAAGGATAGCAGTGTGAACACTACTGATGCATTTAGAAAAAACTACATAACATATGAGATATCGTCATAGTTTATGTAGATTATTCTCACTCTGAGACTATGTCTTATAGTTTAAAATTCTTCCTGTCACAGATTAGCTTTTATATCTTGTTTTTGACATTTGATTTAATATCTGAAATGCATAGAAGATAACTGTTTTTAACAAAAGCTTTATATATGTTAGTAATTATTATTTATGTATTTATTTATAAACGTCTCACATTTCCCAAAATATTTCTTTTTGTTTGAAGCTTTCTTTTCTGCATGACAATCTCTGATCTGGGGGATGAGTGACCACTTTTTTTAAACAAGAAACTGGAACTCATGCCATGTGTGAGGACATTAAAGACAAGTTTAGGGGAGCTGAGGGAGGTGTGCCTCGAAGCTGGGGAGGTGAGGAAGGATTCTTCCCTCTCTCCCCCTCTTGCAAGCTGTTGTCCTCACTTTTGGAAGAAAACTGGGGCAAATTAGCATAAAGGAAAGAGAGCAATAAAGCAAAAACAATAGTAGATCCAAAATATCGTAGTTCCTTCTTTTCTGCTTTTCTTGAAGCTGTCCTGGTTCTACTATCGCTAATTTTTAATTCTGCAGTGGACCTTATAGTATGTCTTAGTCTTATGCTTTGCTTTTACAGTGTTTCTTCTTCTTGGATGCAGTTGCATTTACTACATTAAATATTGTATTTTGTTGTTTATATTTGTTAAATTCCAGATCATATTCTTCTTTTTTTTTTTATCCAGTATTTTACCTTACTCCTGTTTCCCTTCTCACTCTGGTCAATCCATTTCCTCCAAGCCAAAATACCATCTTGATCCTGTACACATCTGTGGTGGAGGATTTCCCTTGCTTCTTGAATCCACCTGGATCACAAGCCATAGAACGACATGAAGGATTGCATTAGGTGAACCTCCCAGACTCAGCAAGGTATCAGCAAGCGAAATTTAGGTTAGATACAAGAAGGAGCTTCCTAATGTTAATGAGAGTGAGAAGCTGGAGGAGATTCAGGAGGCTGCAGTAAATCTGTGGCTGGTGTGTTTCAGAACAGGCTGGAGCAAGACGACAGGAGTGGTGTAGGCGCAGCTGAGCCGTGGCGTGGGGGAAGGAAAGGGAGCAGATGACCTGTGGCTTTTGGCAGCCTGATGCTGAGAAATGTCTGCAGCCAACTTCACTTGTTTGGCTGCCCAGAAATGCCTGCAGGTAGCTAAAATCTTTCAAGATTGRCTTTAAAAGGGCCAGAATGAGACATTGTTTTTTTGTCGAAGATGGCAGATGGGACATTACAGGAAGCTGGACAGTTGGTCACACCAGTATAGGATACCGGTTTCAAAATTTAATTGAAATATAACAAGGGCTAGCTGAGAGATAAGGAAGTAAGCTGCTATATTTCTTTGGCATGCCCCTTCTCAAATGCCTGCAGGTTTTTTTTCTTCTGAATATTCTCCCTTCCCACTCCAGTTTCTTGCTAAATAAAGTTAGAATTATAGCCAAATATTAAATCAGTGTAACTTTTTTGAAACATTACTTTCAGCTTTACTTAGGACACTGTTTCTAAGTTTTCTGTACTTCTTTTTTCAGGAATATTGTCTAATATATAAGGATCATTGTCCCAGGTTTCTAAGGATCATTGTCCCTGTTTTTTGTGCCACACATTTGCAGAGTGAGAGCAATGGTATTGCATTTTCAGGTTGCCAAGTGTGTGCACTTTGATCTGGCAGTACAGCATGCCTCAGGGAGTAAGCTGAATCTTGATTTTTATAGTCAGTCATCCACTATCAGGTACCAGAGCCCCGATTAGACAGGCTGAAAAACAGAGAATACACCATGGGTTGGATGTGGAAACATTTGCAAGGAGACTCTTGGCATCGCCAGCATCCTCACAGTTCGGTTTGTGCTTCTGTGCTAGTAAATTTCTTAAATGCATACAGAAACAGTACCTGTGTGCAGTAAATGACTGCACATGCACTGATTACTTTGGAAACCACTTCCCCCCACCCTGTCACATTCTGCAGTGGAAAATAAAAATCATATCCATGTTTTGAAACTTGACCTCACAAATATGAGACCACTTGATGTGGTTGTGACTCCTTAACATTTCTCACATTCACTCTCCCAAGCCCAATTGTTAGCACTTGTTTCAGGGTTTAAATGGCTTGTAGTAGCACCTATTAGCTTGCTCTGGTTAGTGACATACTTGGGACTAAATGACCTTTCTGACCTTTAATAACCTTTTCTTGTCAGTCATACCAAAGRCACTTGACTACCTGTTTATTCACTATTACTGCCATAACTGAGAGGTCTCCTGAACTCTTCAGAAATAGAGTCATGATGTTCTCATTGTTTTCTATGTTTCTTTGGCTGTGCTGTTGGACAGGAGCACTTGCAGTGTCTCCTTTGGGATAGTTGCAAGGCGTGGGGAAGTAAAGAGTTTCACAGGGTGGAATTTGCTGCCATGACCCACTGCAGCCTGCTATTCAACCTCATGAAAGCTACAGTAGCACACTACCTCGATATTCTCACTTTAAATCTGTATTGGGATAACAAAGATCATTGAAGTTATTCTTTCAAGGCAACACAGAGCATGTGCAAATGGTTTCCAAATGAAGCATGTGTTAGAGGTTGCAGTTATATGTCAGTATTTTTTAATCTAACTAAGTGTTTTTCTGTTTCCATGTGTAGTCTGAAAAATTATAAAGCAATGACAGGGAACGCACAATGATTTCAAATTTCCAACAGTGATTAATAATGCATTTAGGACTTCATTTTGCCTAGCACTGAGCGCTAGTGGGAGGTGCAGAGCACCCCAAACGTTCATTCAAAGCAGTAGGACTGAGGTATGCTTAGCATTTTCTGACACTGGATGCTGAAAGTACAGCCTGTAAACCTCTAGAAGATAAATAGATATTTATAGAAGATAAATAGATATCTTCTATAGAAGATAAATATTTGTTATTTAKTTGACCTTGAAGATGGGACTGGTTTGATAGGGTTAAGGTCAATGAGTATATTATTTTTAGACAAGATACAGAGAACTTGGATGGTTCAGCTTTATTTTAGTGTGTTAACATCTGGCAGCATTCTTGTTCCATATGCTGCTGATTGTCTTGATACATTCATCTTCAGTGATTATCAAAAAGATTTCAGTGCTTTGGAGTTAATCACACATTTGAGAAGACAAATAGATGAAGATAAGTAGAAAAGCTGCCTGTAGCTTTCTGTGTATAAGACCAATATTTGTGTAATCTTGGCAAGTACACTATTAGTTCAGAAATATTTTTTAAATTGACTTAATTAGCTAATGTCTGTAAGAGTGAAAAATAGTGTATTAGAGTTCAATATTGATGTCACAGTAGACATAGAGAACATTGGTTCTTGGACTTCTGATTATGCCTTGAATGCTACCTATAGCACATTGCTTATTTTTGTTAATGGTGAATAGTTAAGGGGATTTTAGATTTGCACCCTTTTCTCAAGTATTATTTGTGTATAGCTTTGGTGTATGAAAGTTTAGCTATGCTTCTGCTATTTCATTACAATAAGCAGACACATAACTATCAACTGACGTTTGTTGGGTTTTTTTTTATATTGGTGTTTCCAGTTTTCCTAGGTTGATACAATTTTTTCCAGGGCTATAAATTCTTATTTTCATTCTGTGCTGTTTTGGCCTTACATGTTAAGAGCTTCAGGGGAGAAACAATTAAGAGTTTCACAAAGAATTTGCCTCACCAAAGCAGGTGTTCCCTTTTACAGTACCACCTTCTTTCTGAGAATGCAGAAACTCTACCGCAATCAGAACAAGTGGTGAAGCCGAAAATCAAACTAAGCCAGATGTCTGTCAACCTTGTAAGTCTCTTGTGGCTTTTGCCACAACCCACACTTTAGAGGTCAGTCCTATAGGCTAGCCCACTGTGGGGCTGCCCAAATTCCTGCAAGGAATAGCTCAAGTAAGGAAACAGCTGTAGGGCTCAAAGTCTAGAAGGATGACTCTTTGCTTCCCATACCGCCTGTCAGACAGTTCCTTGCTGCTCCACTCTCTTCTAAGAAGGAAGGGCACCGTGAAATCAGCTGTGGCCCTGACTCTTCAGGCAAACCCTGGGACAAAGGTCGGTCCACACAACATAGTGTGGGATCTGGTCAAAGTAGACATGAGGAAAGCAGCAGGAAGACTAAAGTGGCAGTTTGCCACAAAACAGAAGGTACAGAACAAACTAAGGTAGCAATGTTGTTCCTCAATATTTCTCTCTTAATTCAATATCTGTCATTTCAAAGAAAAAAAATAAAGGCAACAAAGTCTCTTAGGGCACATAAAATATCCTGACCCACTATTCAGATAAAACTTGTTTTATTTAATTATGCACAGATTTGTTTAGATCKTAGCAGTGACCACTATTCCTGTTGCCAATATCTATTAATGATAATTACTTCAAATACTATACTCACTCAGTGATAGCATCACATCATGGTGAGGAAGATTGTGATCTTATCTAAACCTATTCTGTTTAACTCTGACACTCCTTCTATTATAGTGGGGCCCCGATAAGATCATGCCTGTTAGGATCAGACATTAGTTGGAATCAATATTTGAAAATGTGCCTGTTTTTGCTTAATAGCAAAGTTAGTGTGAGGGTCAGAGTGAGATCATTTGTTGGATGAGATTTTACAGCTTCATCTTGTAATGGAAATGTGTTCCTTGCTTCAGCTGCTGGTGAAAAGTAAAAACAAGGGCTCTTTGAAAGCTGTACAGCTTTGCTAATAATCACTGTGTGAGGAAGATACAATCATTATTATGATATTTAACATCTGTAGTGCTGCAGCATGTTGAGATTCGAGTCGGAAACTAGTGCTCCTTTTTGCTAGACTCCGGACCTGATATTAAGAAGACAGCTGCTAGCCTCTGCTAGCTTAGGCCCTGGTTTTAGACCAGGCATGAGTGCAATGGCAACAAGTGAGTTTGGAAGCCAAAAGCTAAAATGGCAATAATTAAGATTAGTATAGTACCAGTTACATCACACTAAAGCAGCAGACACGAGTTTTCTAAAGATAGTGAACTTACAATGAAGTGAGTTTCCAGATGACTTCAGAGAATTTTTCCTATATGCATTAACCTAGTGGAAGAAAATACAAATAAATAGGGAGTATTTATTTAGATAGGAATTTTGAAACTTACTTTGTGATAAAGAAGGATGTAATCTAGATCAGTGATGATGAACCCTTTCAGAGCTTGGTGCCAAATTTATTTTTAAAAGCTCAGAAGCTCTTGTGCTGCCAACATTAATCTCTCTGTAACAAATTTGATACTAGTGCCAACTGTTTATGGTTACTGGTGGAGATGAATAGTCAGAAAACACAAAGCACCATAATGCTGTTTTGCTGAAAAATGTGGTTACTCATATTATAAGGCTTTTCAAGATTTAGTCAAAGAAACCAAAGCAAAGCCCTGAGGGTATTGCATGGGATATATGAGACCTGCAGTGCCCCTTTCTCCTTAAAAACACTAATTTTTACTCTCCAATAAATAAAAAAATCCAACAGAATAAATTTAAAATGGAAAGTGAATAGTGAATTGTTTTGATTGTTTTGATCTCAGGACTGCAAAATGTGAATGACACTAGTCCTGTGCCTAAAGTTGGCATTGAAGAGCCTCATGCATAGCTTCCAGTGCAAGGCACATGCTCTGACCCCTAGACTGCTCTAGAGAGTAAGGCTTCAAGAGATATATTAATAGATCTGTTAAATCATTCCAGTGTAGAATTGAAAAAAAAAAATAAAAAATTGGAAATTTCCACATTTTTTTCCTGAAATGGAAGTCTGTTTGAATGGCCATCTCTTTATTTAGATAAACTGCTAATATTAGTGATGTGCTAAGACCTGGGCAGTGTTTACCAACCATTTCCACTTCAGTAATGCCACTCCTCACTGACTGTGTCTGATCATAACCTCTAACTTCTTGTGGTTTGACTTGGATTTCTTTTGCAGTTCTCAACTCGATTACAATTCCTCACATTTGACACACCAGTCACTAAATTTATGATGGTGTTTTCTGAAAGAGAGGAATGTGCACATGACAGGAGTGACAGTTTTCATTAGACAAAGTCAGAAAGTTTTTGATTCGGAATAGAACATATACAGTGTCATGATCTCTTCTAATTATTTATGTATATGTCATTACAAGTATCACATGTGTGCCAACTGGTAGTTATGAAGAGGTGTAACTTTAATTTATGTTTGTTCGAACACAAAAGTAAGTGGAATGACAAATGAATAAATCATTGCACCAGTGTTAACAGTAAAAGCATGTCTGAACTCACTATCATCATATTGCCTTTCGATTCAATTAAATGTCATTGCTTAYTGTTTTAATATCATATATAAAAGCACTGTAAATTGAACATCAAGGTGGATTTATATAGATGAAAAATTTCCCCTATAAGATGTGCATAAGGATATTTGAGTGGTGTTTTGCCCATAAAAAGTGAGGCATTTCGTGTTTTCTTTGAATAGTGCATAGTTTTGGATACAATATGAATAATAAAAGTGTAGATTTAATTTTACTTTTAATTTTACTTGTAACAAGCAGAGGGAGGAGCAGAGCCATTTTGAAATCATCTCTGAAAAAAATAGAAAGAATGTGTCTTTGAAAGAAATCTAAAATATGTCAAGATTTTAGACATCTGTGTCACAGTGCAGGGCATCTTTTCTTAAGATTTTTTTCCATTTACCCAACTTTATTTTAATCTGTGTCCATACCAAAAGTGTTTCTTGCGTAATCTTGCATCATTGCAGTATTTGTATACAAAAATGGGTGTTTTCCCACCAAGGCATTTCCACAACATGGCATTTAATAGACTAGTGATACCATTTGTCATGAATGTTACTGAAAAACAATGTACTGGTAGAACTCTGAAGTGTTACTATTTAAACATTGATCTCTTTAAAATGTTGACTTTTTGAAGAACTATAATTCTCCTCATTATTTCTTTCTTGGTTGTTTTAATTCTGAAATATTTTCAAATTCACGGAGTATCAACACTTTTCACTTGCCTGTTCTTATTTCAGAAGTCTTTGTGACATATTTATGGCTGTGGTGTGCTAGATGTAGAACCCCAAATGTTTCAGTGAGGCAGAAGAGGTGACTTTTCTTTCTTGTTCTGAAACCATGATGAGTTTAATTTTAGACACAATGCAAAGCAGAGCAGTACAGTTGCCTGCCTTATTCCCAGATATGTATAAAATAAGAATACCATTAAGACAATTGGATATATCTGAAGAAGGAAGGTGGATTTTTTTCCATTGATATGTCTTCTTTCTCCCTATATAAAGAATGATGAAGAGCTGTAATTTTATTTTTATAATAGCAAAATATTCCACTTACTCAATTCCTTAGTTGCCAGCATTGACCACACGCAGCAAGTGTAAGACGTTCTGTTAAATTTGTGTGCCAGTGCAGTCGGAGCTTCACTTTAAACCTGATTCTGAAACAATTAGGTTAAGAAACAATAAGAGAAGATTAAAATCAATTATAGCTGCATAAATAATGGACAACAGTATTTGTGACTATTTATTTACATTCTAGTATTTTAGTTGTTATAACTTTATTTTTCTTGATTTGTGCTTTCTGCCCCAAGAAGTTCTTGGTATCAGGACTAGCCTATCAAATGCCACAAAACAGATAATCATGCTGTTGTTACTACAATGCCTGAATCAAGGCGGCAAAAAAGAGGAAATCCCTTCCTGAAAGAACTTATAGACAAAGAACAGGAAACATTTTCTAATGGGAGACTGAGGCACAAAGAAATTAGCAGACCTGCTTGACAGTGCACTGGCAATCTCAGGTTTTCTACAGGTTAGACAAACACCTGTGTTACAAGATTGTTCCCTGGAATGATGAGCAGGCACCCAAAGAGTTGTATATTAGTACCCTGAAAATTGAACTAACTTTTATACTCTTTATTTTAAAATTGTTAATAAAAAGTAGACATGTAGGAATTCATCTGTTCATAGACAATTCATGATATAAAAGAAGACTAAACTTTTTATGTATATTATATGCAGATCTTAACTGTAAAGAAAATGCTAATATAAAACAATGCTCCTTTGAATGCACTGTCAAATGTACCACCTATGAAAAATAAAAGAAAATCAGTGGACTCATTCATAAGTCAATAAACAATTACTCTGCAACGAAGTCCCATCATTTCATAACTGATAGGTTAAAATTGGAACATGAAGGTATATAAAAAAATCCAGATTTGCCAAGAGTAGGATCCCTTACAATGTAAAGGAATGATTAAACCAATAGATAGCGCACTGGTGTGCATAGTCTGGATTATGTCTTTGAAAAAGAGAAAATGCTTGATGATGGTGTAGCAGCACTATGTTTCCAATAGGCCAGTCAGTCAAATGCAAATACAGTCTATAATAAAAGAGCTGGTTGGCATAGTAATTGGGAAATGAATGTTATTTGTAGCTCCATATTTCTGTCTTTAGGAGTCTAAGAACTAGGAGGTTGCTATTGATAAGAGGGTTTGTGTATAAATCCTTTGTAATGAGGCTGTGCCTCTTCAGTCATTTGTATTAATTTTAACTTTAGATATGAACATCATTCTCTGAAAGGGGTGACAACTAAAATAACTAATTTCACAAATGTCTGGGGAGAAAAAGAATTACTCATTTTAGAAAAGAAAAAATCCCTGCTTCTTTTTTGATTGTTTGGTTGGGGTTGGGTGGGGTTGTTCTGTGGCAGGGGGAGTTTGAGAATACGTACAGGATCACCTTACATCTGTGTAAGGCATGCGCTATAAATTACTGCTGCATTTGTGCAGATACTGACAAAGATGAGTTCAGGTTTGGATGAAGGAAACTATTTTGCAGGAGAAAAACCAAGTATAACATGTATCTGAAGAGGTATAAAAGTCCTTGCTATCCTTAAGTCAGGTCAAAAACTCTCTAAATATCTTGAGATCTTCATCAGCTTCAGCCATCGATAGTGCTCTCATGTTCTTTTTTTTCCTTATTGGCCTATGTGGGTGATTACTTAGCAATGTATTTGACAGTTTTWGCTGTTACATGTCTTCACGCATACACCCCTATTTGACATCTTGTTCATATTCTGAACTTTTGACTGTTTCYGTAAGATCACCTGGAATGCAGAACTTCAGGATCTTAAAGAGTAGAGAGTCTGGAGCATTGTGGAAAGGTGAAGTTCTGTCAGTGGCTTTGGTTGCCTTCGTCTTGTTACTCTGTCCACACCCCAAGAGGTGTCTCCATGCAGCATCATTTGCAGCGACATGGATTCCCTTAACTCTTCACTTTCCTGTCCCTCATCTCCTGATATTTATCTCTTTATGTTTCTGGCACTTGCCCCTTAGCCTTTTTCCTCACTTTCCAGTCTCTCTCTGTTCACTCTTTCAGCTGTGTTTCCTTCTCCTTTCTGTGATTTCTCTGTCCTTTTTCTTACTGATCTTCAAGAATTTTTTTAAATGTTCAAGGACTTGCCCTTCCTTAATTTCAAGCTCCCCCCCAAACAGGTAATTTAGAGTTAATTCCTTGGAAGTAGCGTTTAGACCTGATTTTAAGGAAATAAAAAATAAGACTGAATGGTAATTTTGTGTAGAATAGAAATGTATGATCAGTTTCCCTGTTCAGAAGAGCACACCCATTCCTGAGGCTAGTTGTAGGGCTGACTTGAAAAGGATCCATATACTTTTATCTCTGCCTGTTACTTTGCTGGTTACAGGGGCATAATCAGTTCCTGTCTTTGGGTAGTAAGTGAACACTGCAGAGAGCAAGAAGGAATCTCTTGCCTCTGCTCCTGCCCAAGTTTAACATTACAACAATTAGGTGTATTGAGGGCTTACTGTGCCATCTTCTGCTTAAGCATCAGACTTGGGTACTACCAGAGGCATGCTAGCAGGCTCGATGGACCAGTGGACTGATCTTACACAGTAAATCCCATGCTTTTGTGATATGTTGACAGACCCTTACCTCAAACAGTGCTAGCAGGCACTGCTGTAATAAAACCAGACTGGCTCATTATTTACTTCTGAGATTTTCCATAAAAGCAGCATAAATGTTAATGAATAAATAATCTTCTCCTAAATTTCTTACAATAACTGAGCTTACCCCAGGCAGGTTGTGCCGCTGTAGATCAGGGTTTAAAATATGTGAGAATTCCTTATTCCCAGCAGTGCAGTGGGAGGAAAAGTTTGTCACTCCCATGTCATTTATTTCTCTGTAAGGTGTTGAGGGCTACAGCCRCTTGTCTTTACACATCCTTGCTCATACTAAATCGTCGCTAAGAGCTAACAAAAATTTTTAGAGGAAAGAAAGATAACAGAAAAAACATGCAAAATATTAGTTAAATTAATAAAATAATCCCACTTCCCTGATCTTGTGTGCRGAGAGAAAAGAAGAAATTGAATTGAAAATGCATTAGGTAATGCCTGATCTAGGAATTAATCTGCTTACTTACACACAGCAGAGATACAAATTCTCTTGAGATAGCTAACTTGGTTTCTGATGTGGTATAATCCATGTTTACACATGTTGCACTGAATTGTAAAGAGAA
Organism: Amblyornis subalaris; assembly: GCA_018881555.1. Lineage (NCBI taxonomy): Eukaryota > Metazoa > Chordata > Aves > Passeriformes > Ptilonorhynchidae > Amblyornis > Amblyornis subalaris. The sequence continues at coordinate 1,269,468 of JACAXG010000029.1, read as the reverse complement.
AAGATTCCTGTGTAAAATGAAGCAGAGATGGAAAGCAGAATGAGAAAAAAAAAGTTTTTTTAACATAAAGTAGTACTCTCTTTCTCACCATTCAAAAGAGCACATTAAAAGAAATATGTCACCTCTGATCTGAACTGGAAAAAAGGTGCTTGTTTTAATTGAATCTCCTTATTTCAGAAGGTTTTAGCTACATTTTTGGCTGACTGCTTAAGGCTGTGGGAAAATGTAAAGTTATTGTTGTTCAGCCTCAATGGAAATTAAGAGGTTTGAATCGTTCTTTCAACCTTTCATATACTTTTTTTTAATACATTTACTGTGAGTAGTGCACTTTATTCCTTTGCATTTGGATCACTCCTTAGGCATTTGTCTTTATTTAGAAGCAAATGTCCTGTTGTCACAGCTTAACCAACCTGTGTGCTGGGAAACGATGTTGTTTAAGCCAAGTTTTGGGGAAACACGTCAGGTAGAGATGGCCATCTCATCACCCATGCCTATCCAGGAATTTGTAGGCAATGCTGGGATGACTCTGGTTTCCTTGAGACTGAGTATGACACACCTTCTTGCTTTTATTTTATACTCATCTTTGTAAATGAATTGGAGAAGTGTTCAGTTTTGAGAAGGTYTAGAATTTCAGGCACATTTCATTATGAAAAGAGGGGTTCATCTTAAATGAGTTTTGCAGCTTTTCAGATAAAAAAACAAACTAACAATAAACAAAAAAACCAACCAAAAACAAACACAAAAAACCCCCAAACTCTCAAAAGAGAAGATGTTGATCATCTAAGAATAATTGTTCAACAAGTTCTCTGAAGTGCAAAGTGAGATCATGGGTGCCCTGTCTGTGATGAGCAGAGGAACTGCTGATCTGTCTAGCTGTACCTTAAACAGCGACTGTAAGGAGATGGAAACGGTGCCTGAAGCCCTGAAAGGTGGAGCACAGAGTGGGATGAGTGGGATGCTTGCAACCCTGATAAAGGCATCAATGATGAAATACAACTCTATTTGATATTAATTGTGTGTAATTAAACTTTAAAATATTCAGCACATGTGAAAGTTAAAACTCTTAATGCAGCAATTAGTAAAACCTGCTATTATATTTGGGGATCTAAATACTGACGTAATAAAATATATACTCTAAAGATGAAAAATGCTGTGTAAAATGAGATAGTACTGACATAACATTGCTGTGAACTCCTCACATTCTGTAGATCCTGGATTTTTAATATGTTTTATGTCTTGGTTTGTTTGGTTTTTTTTACATTTGTCCATATTTTATTTAGTTCTCCATACAGCTTCTCTGTATTCAGTATCTCGGCAGCAAAAGACATGGAATTTTCTGGAATCCCACTGATTTTCATGTGAAGTTATGAATACACTGAATACTGTGGAATCAGAATAGAAGACTTATCACTAAAATATATGGCTATTATTTTTTCATATCTGGCTCTTGTATATTTTCTAACGTTTTTCTTTACTCTGAATATGTAAATTGAAAAGGTGAAGTCAGAGAGGAGAAAGGAAGGGAGATATAAAAAGCCTGAATTTTCCACCAAGCGAGAAATTTCCTCCAAAATGCTTTGGGGTCCCATGCCTGAAGAAAATCCCTGCCTACAAGTGTCAAAAGGGCTGTGTGTAGAGGTCATTTCCGTGACATACTATGAAGATCTGTTTTTTACCTATCATGTTACTGGATTGATACTTTTTAGGATTGTGAAGCCTGAAGTGCTTCATTATGTTTTAAGTATTAGGATTTTAGTAATATTKCATTGAATTTTAATAATTGAGAAGATGCTATGCACCTCGGCTCAAAGAAGCTATTTCACTCTGCTGTGCTGACAAGGAAAATAACAACAACAACAGCAGCAAGATAACCAGTAAAAAATATTGTTTATCCCTAGAGAAAAAATGTGTAACTTGGTGGCATACTGCAGCTCTGTGCACCTGTCTACAGCCAGGCCACAGCCAGTGGTTATGAGAAACATCTGTATGAAAACAGATGTTTTCCAAAAATTGTTACAATTTACCTTCATTTAGTGTTTTCTACAAGCAGCCCGAGGTCGCATTTAAACATTTCAGTGTGGTCTAGATTGAATTTTAATTTTTTTTTTCCAGTGGACACTGATTTTAAATGTAAGCAAAGAAATAGATACTATCAGAAAATTAACCTAAAATTAAAACTTTGTGGTGAACTGTTTGTTTGCACAACATTTTTAGAAGAAAGGTGACATTAATCACGAGTCCTTTTTAAACCAAGGCAGAGAGAGGGGAAAGTATGATAACATACATTGAAAGACTAATGATTGCTCAATCAGACTTTTGCTGGCACCTCCTTAATCACTTAAATCATGATGCATGTTGTACTTTGGAGAGTAATTTCAGACTGGTATAGGGCTGCTTTCCTATAATGTGGGCTGCTGTGAGAAGTTTGGACCCTTTTTGAGCAGAAAAATATCAATGGAGGAATAAGGTAAGGTTATTACAAATTCTTATCTGTGGTAGTTAGACGAGTTAGAGAAATAACACCAACCACTCTGCTCCTGAAACAGCATCAGTGTATGGCTTGTAACTCCCCACTGAACCACAAGGATTTGGGATTGCATGCCCTGAGACACAGAAGAAACAGAGGTGAGCTCAAAATGAGTTTGACAATTCTGTTACACTTGTAAGCTGTTGMAGCAACCCGCGTGTTCCTACATGCACAGCAAAGTGACCTCTGCTGAGAACAATGCAGATTCCGCATTCATGAGATTCAAATCCTCAAACTTAACGGGCAAGACCCCATGAGGCTTGATGTATTAACGTTGAATGTATTGTTTTGAATAGAAGAGTAAAAGCCTACCATCAGTCTGGTTGTTGGTGTTAGTGGGCTTTGGTTTTCGGTGTGCTGCTTCGTGGCCTGATCTTGCAGGTCCTGCAGGCCGTGCACAGCTGCTGAGCACTGATGATAGGTAGTTCCCAGCCAATGTCACTGAGCTTAAAGGCTTGGGTTTCTGGAGATCTCGGATCACTTTTGAATTTATGCTTCTTCAAAACTTCATTCAGGCAAAGGGGGAATGAATTCTGAGTCTTACTCATATAAGCCAACTCTGTTACCAAGAAGAGCGGACTATGATAGATCCTGAAGCATCATTTGAACACAATGGATGTGCTGGCTCCAGATTTCAGTAGTATGTGTCATTTGGATGCAAGGATGTSTCTATTGGTGAGCTGCGCTCCTCAGCATATCCTCTGACAATCCTGACGGGAGCTCTTTAGATTTCCTTTCTGTGTGTGCATGGCAGAAGAATAGGAGAACACTGGCAATATGGCCCTTGCAGCTGTCCAGGTGTCTGAAAAAAATACATACACACATACATACATACATATATATATATATATAAACATGCATATTTTTAAACCGTGACGGAGTCAAGCGTGGGTGGCAGTGTAGGGTTTGAGGATTTTCTTACTTACCAGCATATTTCCGTAGTTAGGTGAGATAATCCAAAAGAGTGTTATTTGTTTTATGGCTGCACCACTAGCACTGTGCAGTGATACTAAAATCACCAAAAATCTGGATCAGTGTTGAATGAAGCAGTTTACTAAATTTTATTAACAGAAAATTAAGTATCAAAAATTATATATCCATCTTCCCAAAAGAAAATAGAGTATGAGGTGCTAGAAGGTAAAAATAGGAGACAATAAAATCTACTAAGGTGATTTTTTTAACTGTCTAAAACAAAAAATAAAAATATAAATATTTTAAATTAGTCCTCAAAATGCAGGGAGCTTAGCTGTAAAATTCCATCTGATCACTATTAGGCTTACATGAGATTACAAAAGCCTGCTGATAATAGAGTTAAATTCAATTTCAAAGCACTGCAGTGAGGACACTGAAACTGTAACAAGCCGGTAGTACTGTTTGGGTGAAAAAGAGGGGATACTCTGAGTATAAAAACAGAGAGTCAAGAGGATGCTGTTTGCACAGTAATTGACTGTAAGGGTAATTTTTGTGATATATTGTTTTCAGAGTTTAGATAAGGCATGAAAATAGAAAATCAATAGTGTAATAAAGGAGAATTTCAGGACTTTGGTGGGTAAGGAGGAGGCCTTTGAAGGTCATACACAATTATCAAAGATCTCTGCTTACCTTGATTTTATATTTTGATTTATTTCTGAGCCAGACCCTGGGCAGGTGAGGGTTACTTTTCAGTTTTGCTTTCATCGTTAAATAAATTTCCGAAGTGCCTGGGTATATGTGTACAAAGTTAACTATGCAGTCGTTGCAGCAGTTCAAACCCACACCGAGTAAGTCAGAAGAGAAAATTCTAAAGGGAAATATACTGAGGCTACATGTCAGATGTTTCTCTCTTCTTTTCTCTCCCTCTCTTTTTATGCACACAACACCCATATGCACATGCACATATATTAATATATATAATATATGCAGATATTGATGGAATTCTATGAGTTGAAAGAGAGGGAAGATGTCTTTAAGGATCCATATCTCTCGCAGCAGATATATGTTATTATCACTGAAATGTGGCCTTCAGTCTTGAAACAGTTAAAAGAGTTCTACGGCCACAAAAGAAGAGATTTCTTCAGAATTATCTCCCGCCTCACATTTGCTCTTAGGCAAGCAGTTTAAAAAAGCCCAGTGATTGAGCCAGTGATCCAATTTGAAATGCAGAAATGATTAGAGCTGCTTGCCTCATTTCATATCGAAATTCTCTGATTTATGACAGGGCTGCAGCCAAGATCTATCTCCAAAGGGAATTAGTGTGCAAGTTTGCATATTTTTGTTATTTAGGTTTCTGATAGCAGCTGCTAGCTAGAAATACTGAACTGGGAGGTGGTGGTGCAGGGTTTTTCAGCCATTGGAGCAAAGAAAGATAAGAGCCTTATGTTTAGGACATTTAGACCCCTTGACCATCTCACCATACAGTAATTTTTTAACTTGGATTGCAGTAATACAGGAATCCAGCGGAATGGTTAATTGTAGTTGTGGAGAAAGGAATTACCAAAATTCTGTCTCCATGTTTTAACTAGGGGAATTTTAATGAGGCATAAAACTTCAATCATGCGACTGACCTGTGGGGCAGAGTGTAGAACATATAATGAAACAGAAATAGAATTCTGAAAAAAAATTATTACCTTATCTGGAATTTACATGAAGTGTTAACAGGAAATTATGCAGCGGTTATAAATGAAAAATATGGGATTTAATGTACTTATTAATAAAGATTTGTTACATACATGATACCAGTGTCCCAAATCTGCTGTCCGCAGCTGTCCCCAATTTCTTATTTCTCTGTCCTCAAATGCATTTAGTGTCTTATTACTCCGGAAGCTAAGGCCAATATCCATTTAACACCAGTGTCTAAGACAAACGGAAACATCTTTGTGTAGGGGTCAAGGAGTGAGGAATTTCCCTTTGCTACAGCATTCAAACAGTAATAAAATTCTGGGTTTTTAATTGGGAATTCAGTTAATGTTTTCTTTGGATATGTAAACCTTCTGTGATGAGGGGGAAAGAATGAGCACATGGTGGTTCTTAAATAAAGGAAAAAAAAGCACTCTCCATTGAATGAAAGATGAGTAACTGCCGAATTATGTGAGTATTGCACTGAGCAAAGAAATCACACTGTGAAAGTTTATTACCTTAGCTACTGTCCGGCTCCATATGGAGTCATTATGGCCTAGAGTCTCAATAGTGCTCCTAAATTGACCTCACTATAATGCAGCTGTGCTTCCAGGTATTAAAACCTCTCTCATATTTCACTGAATATTCCCTGGGAGATCCAAGGTTATTGTAGTAAAAACTTTAAATTTCATTACTTTGTTCTTAGACAAAGAAGTTGGTGAGAAGATTCTACAGCCTGCAGACAGAAATGTGTGTTATTTCTTTTTGCAAGCTTTTATTTTTGCATTCCTACCCTTGTTATTCAGTGGTAATTCTGCCAACAGAACTGGTCATGTTTAGGTGTGTTACACAGTTACCTAAGTAACCCACTTTCTTTGTAAAGTCTCTCTGAGCATAGTGCTGACCTTAAAATAACACCGTGATACTGCACCTAAAACAGCACCAACACTGGGGCTGAACTTCCTGTCACTCTCTGCAGATGCCAGTGATTTAGAATTTACATTAGCACATTTGAAACCACAGTTTAAAACATTGTGCACCCAGTGAGTGAAGAGTTATCAAAACAAGGACAGAATGGAAATGGAGGAAATGGAAATGAAGATGGTTTTCCTTGCGACTAATTCATCCACTTGCTTGGGACCATTATTCAGACAAAAGAGACAATGCAGTCAAAATGAAATAGTCACCTGAAGAGGAGGACTATTTTTATAGACTCGTACATTAAGACAATCTATGTGTCTTTGAAGTTTTTCGGTTTCCAAAATAATAGCATAGAATGGCATATATTGAAGATTATTTGAAATACAAAGATGGTGTGGTGGTTTTTTTTTGTTTGTTTGGGGTTTGTTTTTTGTTTTTTGTTTTTTGTTTTTTTATCAATAACAGAAAAATTCCAGCAGAAATATAAAAGAATAAATGTTTGGACAAAGTCCACCTTCTCTGTTCCCAGTAAAATTGAGCAAGCTCTCTTTCCTACTGCCTTCTTTACTGATTTGATTGCAATGGATTCTGTGCCTGCTGTACTATGAGTTTTATGATTCTGTGAGAAAAGATGAATATAGCACTATAAATGTCCCTTCTGAATGCTATTTTAGCTTCTCTGAAGATATTGTAATCTAGTCTACCCATGCTCCTTGCTGAAAAGCAGGAGATAGATTTTTTGTTAGCTAGTGAGTGAAGTTTTCAGAGCATGGACCCAATCCGTGGCCCTGAAGCTTCGTAAGAGCAATCACCAATGAATGAGTATATTTTCCCATTTTCAGTTGTGCAGGCAGAAATGGAGATCTTTATGTGAAAACATGGTGCAACTTTGCTTAACTAGAAGGTTATATTTAGAGTTGTATTATGAAGTCCAGTGGTGTGGAGAGAGTAGGGATCAAATATGTCCAAGGCCATTGCATTAGTTGTCAGAGGATACATTTGTCCTTAGAGATATCCCTCACTTAGCAAAGATGGAATGGATTGGGTTTTTTTAGTGAAATGCTGTTGTGAAAATATAAAACATTTACATTATGAAGGAAGGGATTTAAACTGAAAGCATGCATAGGTTTTTCTGAGGACGACTTCCATCCTCATAAAGTATAAATGCTCTTGAATAACCAGTCTTGCTTTTTTCTTCATTAAATTATTTTACTTTAAACTTTACCATGGGCTATCATGTCTGAGAATCTCTGCATATGCTAAAACCATTTCCACAAGGTATTATTTTTAAAGCATATTATTTTAATGATTTATCATAAAGTATGATCTTTTGTATTGCTCTGATAGCCAGTAAAAGTTAAAATATTAACTGTGCAGTATAGTTAACTTGGATAAGTGCAGCATTAAAGTAGATACACGTTAGCCAATATGAGGCATCAGAGGTAAAATCAAGAGGATTAAATTTGACAGAAGAGCCCCATTTAATTTCTTCCAACCCCTGTGGTTCTATTGAATAAAATGTACTTTAAGTACCTTTCTGGACTGCTCTAACATCTGCTGTTCTTGGAAAACAGTTTTTGCCAGAGATAGCTATGTTACTGGGAAATGCTGGCCCACAATGGCTTGCAGAGAGAGCTGTCTTCTTGTCTTATTCTTACTAATTAATTCCCATGAGGCTTGCTTCAGGACTAACTATTGTGAGCCCAGCAGTGTGAAGAGGTTAGCTGAGAAAGTCATGGGGAGGGATGCTGCTGCGGTAGCAGAGCCCATGTGTGCGCGCACATGTATATCCCCAAGAGATGTATACATACAAAAAGATGTATGAAACAGTCAAAGACAGGCAATAAAGTATAGTGACTTAGTCAGCTATGGCCCTTCCAAATAGCCTATGTATTCTATTAATTATATCTAGTCTGACCAATTGGACACCATCCCAAACCTTATGAACTTATCTTAGCAAATCCCTCAAGTATGATTGATTTTCACTGTGTAAGTTTAGAAAAATAAATAGTTGTTGAAAAAGTTGGGAAACCCACTTAAATCTGGAGACCTATTGTGCCTCCATAAATAGTAGTGGTCAAATCCCATGTGCTTCATGTTTGTGTTGACTTCAGTGATGGCAGTCTCTAAGATAAGCCAGGGTTATGTGATTTTATGTGTGTTTGTATGTGTGTATGTTTGCATGACAGACACATATGCCCATATGCACGCTGCACATATGCACAGGCTTTTTCTAGGAACCCTGCTTTCAAACCACTTCCTCAAAGAAGAAGGGAAAACAGTTTTAATTTCACAGAACTGACCAGGAGAGATAATGAAGTACTTTCAAAACTCTTTATGTGTGGAAGCCCTAGAGGCAAACCCCAAAGCTTTCTTACTTTTAGCAACCAATTACCACAAAAAAAGAGTTTCCCCAATTATGAAATATACTAACACAGGCTGCACAGACTCAATTTCACAAAGTGTATTGAAAAGACAGCATTCACATAATTAATGAGAAAATGCTGCATGTGTTCAGGCCGTCTGTTAATTGATTAAATGAGTCTATGTCTAAATCTGATTATAATCACACTGTGGCAGTACAATTGAGCGAGYGTGTAAGAGGTAAAGGGACTCTCTCTTCCTCTCTTGTACACTCTCGGATATGTGGACGCACGTCCTCTCTCCTACTCCCCCTCCCCAAATTGTAAGAACAGGTTAAAAATTGGGCTAATAGGAAAGGTAGCAGACTTCCCTATCAAAAAGGGATAGTTTAATCACAATTACTTGAACAGTGGTTCTTGGTTTAGTGTCTTCCTGTTTAATCCATCACTGGCACTTGTAAAATACAGTGGGCTTTGTAGCAGACGTCAGTTTGATGCTGATTGTGGTTAACGGTTAACAAGTGCTGGTTAGTTTTCCCGCGGTGTCGCAATAAAACACAAAACCTGCCATGTGCTTGTCATTTTTTTAAAGAAGGCCACAGTGTTCCCTAAGGGTTGTGAGAGAAGTTCATCCCATTGAACTGGTCAGCAAGATATCATTAGCTCGTTGTGTACATGAAATCCAGGGGTTAGAGCACCAAGCGTCACAAGCCAGTTTCTTTACCTCCTTGAGCTGATCAGAGGATCAGAGTATCAAGGAAGGATTAGCACTGACTTGGGATTTGTGTGATTGGTTAATTTATTGCGGCGATGGCAGGCCTTTCATCTATGGCAACATTTAATCAGCACGGCCATGGAGGCTATTACGGGTTAGCTCTTTTCTCAAGTCAGCCAGGGCTGCACCATCAGCCCTATCACAATTCCCCTGAAATTTCCAAATTATCTGGAACAGGCTTTAGCCTCACAGTAATAAAAATTAGAAGAGATTCCTGATAGCGCTGGTGGAAAAGGCTTTCACTTGCACAGGGCAAATTATAAATAGTATGAACGTGCACTTTAAAAAAAAAAATTCTCCACCTCTTAAGAGATGTGCAGGACTTATCACCCCTGCTCTGATCCAAATCCTCGTGGTTGAAAATTTATATTAGATTTTATCAGTGAGGCCTAAGTCTAGAAAAATCAATGAAGGTTATCTTTTATGTTGCAGGAACTTGTGGAAATATTGATTTTCATTTTATAGTGAATTTGGAGCATGAGTTGGTAATCACTGCTGAGCTGACTACAATGTTTGCCTACTGTATCTTTTACTGAGTTTTGCTCAAGTATTTAAGATAGTATATTCCTGTTGATTTTAGCATGTAGTTTGAAGTCAAATGTTTCTTATTATAAGTTGGTGCATCTCTTGTTATATAATGTAATCCTTCAGAGTAATGGTGATTAGCTAATGTCTGTTGAATGATTTCTGAATTTAATAGTGATGTTCAGAATGAGAAAGAGAGAGATTTCAGGACTCCAGTCATATATCTTGCTTCTCCTTTTTCCTTACCAGTCACTAAACCTCTAAGTAAAATACAAAGTATAAGAGAATATAATGGAAAATAGGATGAAGGATGCTAAAAGATAAAATACTCATGTATGAAAAGACTTAGGAACCTGAATATCTGCTAGTGTAAATTWTAGTTATTCTAGCTATTAAGCATTAAATCTTTCAGAACTAATGAAAGCTAGAAAAACTTCTACTGATAAAAGACACCATGGCCGCRGTTTATTAAATGAATCTAGATCCTTCATCTTGGCTCTTAATAATGCTTTAACTTAGTAAAACAGTGATTCAGAGAGTGATTTTAGAGCTTTTCTCATGTAATGCCCTTATTCACTCTCTGTAGTTCTTATTTCTATAGACTATGTTTGCTTACGATGTCATTTCTATTGGTGGTGTATCTGTGCAACTGATTTTAAAATGGATGAATTCTTCAAAAAGAATGCCAAATTTATGCCAATTTTGTTTTGATTTTAGGTAATGTGAATTTTCTTTCAGACCTGATATTGAAACAGGAACTTTTAATGCCTTCTTCACACAATCTAACTCTAGGGCAAGTAAAATAAAACTCCATGAATTTCCAAAGATAAAGCCTAGCTGACCATGAGCACTGAAAACAGGGATACTCTCAGATAACTGTAGGRAAAAAAATTATAGTTAGCTTTAAATAGATTTTGGAGTATGGGCTCTGCTTGTTCCCTCCTTCCCAATTCCTTTGGGCAGGACCTGTTGTTCCCCAAGTATAGAAGGCACAATGGTAACAAGTACTTTGCCTGAACAACCTTTTTAGCTTATTGAGTAAGGATTTAAATCTGTAACTCTATAGGGATGTTGAAATACATAGGTTTTTTTTTAAACATTGGTGCAGGAAATGGGACAGAAATAGTGAAGCTTTTTGCAAGTACATGTCCTCAAGAATATGAGGCTGCAGGTGTCTCTGAGCATAATCTCTAAAWACATCATCATTCTTAGCTGCAGAAAACTGACAGGAAAAACTGTATGAATGTAGATACCTGGATCTCCTGGTTGGAGCACTTGCAGCATGATGCTGCAGAACATAGAAGGATGCACTTAGCAGGATGCACAGATATATAAGATTCTAGTTCCTAGAATGAACTGTGTGTCACTGCATTTATTTACATTGTATTAGCATCCTTCCCCAAGTTAATTATGCTTCTATTGCTGTCATTATTTTAGTATTCTAACTTTTAGTGTTCTTGAGTATTCATTTGGTACRTCTTTGGTTCTATCCATTTTCCTCCAATCACAGTCTGTTCATATATTACACAAGTGTTATGAATTTGTAGATATGAGTAATGATGTGTCACTGAGATCAGGGAGAGCAGTATTGTGTCCATTTTGTGGTTTTGAGTGTTCTGATTAAGCTGATTGTTATTCCTTTAGATGGAAATCATTTTCAGGAAAAAAAAAAGATATGTAATGGAATGAATTCCTTACTGGAATTATGAATTCCTTACTAGTCCTGGCATTTGTATGAATTATGAATACTGGTGGTATATGTAAAGGAAATTAAGGGAGGTTTTACCTGCAATAATGTTAACTTTTATAAAGTACAATGAAATAGAAAAAAGGTATTTTTTTCTTCCTATAGGTAAATGCTTATGATACCCAAAGCCTGTAATCCTTGAAGGTTGTTCCACAGCAACTCCGACTGACTTCTCTGGTATTTTGAGTTAAAGTAATGCAGAAATAAACATTTGAAGGGTCAGGCTTGATATGTTTGGGCATGGGGTGTGTGTGGAGGGTAGGTAAGTGTAGCAACATTTTTTCCCTTTAAATTCAAAATGAAATTATTAACATCATAAAATCTCTGTCAGTCAAGAAACTCCAAAGAATATCGGCTTAAATTCTGTTATCTGAATCACAGGTGCAATTCCTTTTTACGTTAATRGGAGTATTGTCTGTGTTACTGAAAGTAAAATGAGACCTGTTATCTATTTGTCTATTTGTCTATTATGGAACTACAGATGAGGCTGCATAACCAAACAGATATGCCTGGACAGATCTGATTGCCTTTATGAACTGTTAGTCTTGAACCTGGCATTTGCGTGAAACGACCCTGAATATTTTATTTTGCACGCTTCAAGCAGTGCTAAGTATAAAGAAAACAATTAATGGGTTCATAATGCAACTAATCAGGATTTGGAACATTTTGTTGTATTCTCTATTTTATTACCATTATTCGTTTGGGTCTTTTTCCCCATATCAAGTCATACTTGTCATTAGTTCTTAAAAATTTAGCACAATTGGAAAGTCTACTTTTTCCATTACTGAAAGATATATTTCCATGAATTTTTCTTTGAACCATCTGTAGATTCCAGCAATGCACCTTTTTTTATGATTCTTTTCTGCTGCCATTAGTTATACACCAATGACAAACCACCAAGTGATTACAAATGACAATCCTCTGAAGCATTGSTTCTGTTAGAAATACACCTTGCTTAGCTGATTTTTCCACAGTGGTAATTGCCAAATTTGGTCCTTAGTTGTAGCTTTATCAAAAGTTTTTGCTCATTAAGATTTAGGAAATATTTTAGATTAAGTTTGAAGAAGTGGAGATTTGCAGTCAGATGATGAGATGGTTGTGTGCTGGATTCCTGAGGTTTACTGAGCAATTTATAGCAATTTATGTAGTAATTTATAAAGCAGAATCTCCCACCTCACCATTACAAACCCTGTGTGCAGGGCATGATACTCTCTTTCTTTTGAAGTTTTTTTAGAAAGCCTATTACCTGCTGTAAGCCCCATGACTCTTTTTGTGCCTGATCAAGAAGGGCAAATACTCACAAGAAGGGAGGACTTCTCTGGGGAATATGTGGCGGAGTTCTCCCAGGTCTATAAAGATTTTTCAAGGAAGAAAACATTTGACCTTGATTTGTCCCCAAGAAGACAAGTCCTTGTAATTGACCTGGACAAATAAACCATGTACAAATAATCTTTCCCTTTCGAAATAATTGTATACAACTATAACAAAGCCAAAGGAGTTGGGATCCATACCTACCTGGTAAGAGATATATAGACATCAAGTGAGTTGGTTAGCAGGCCAGATAGGCAAACACAGCAATTTAAAGGTAGTATGAAAATATGGTGGAGTTTGGGGAATAAAAAATAAATAAATAATAAATAAATAAATAAATAATTGGTGATGTTGCTTTTTTAAAGAAAAAAATCTTGCTTGAAATAATATAGTGGAAAACTAGGATTGTTATACCTTCCTAGAAATATGTGTAATATATTGACTAGCCATTTCTAGATTAATTTGGTCATATTCCTGGGAAATAAGMCAACACTGATAAATAGACGTGATTTTTGAAATGCCGTTAGGGTGAATCTAATGATTATAGTATTGTAAATATGAAATTTAATTCTAGAAAATGTAGTCCATTTGACTTTATGAAAAAGATTTTGAAAAAAATGTAAAAGGTAAGTTACTTCGAATGCTATATATCAGATCAATTACAGAAAAATAGGAAGTGTTTCAGAAGTTGAAAAATACAATTGTAACACATCCTGAGTCAGAGAAACTAATTCGAGTCATTCTCCCAGTAAACATTTTCTTACCTGTGTATATTTCAGCACCATCCTTACATGTGGTGTGCACCTCAGTCATTCTTATCCAAAATCTCAAATTATCTACACTAAAGCATTAAAACAATTTGGATTAGACCAGAAGTGTGTTTTTTGCCCAGTGCCATCAGTCTGTCATTGTTTATTTATAGTGCGGGCGATATGTGTGAGGTTTTTTTGACACATAGGTGTTTATTAAGAWGGAAAAAGTAAAGTTAGCTTGTCCACTTTAACAGGTTCTGCAAAACCTGTAAATTCTGTTAATTTTCTGTAAAAAAAGAATAGCACATATTAAGATTTCTAGCATTGTTCACTGACATACACATCTATTATTCAGAATTCAGTTTCTTGTAAACTTAAACATCTTAGTCAATGTTTCATTTTAATAAAACTGAGTATTGTAGTACTGATATTCCATTAATCTTAATATACTCTGGTTATTCTTCCTTTTATTGCAAATGGCATCTTTATTCTAGTGTACTGAAAGTTACATAACCTTCAGTTTAGTGTGGACACCATTTCAAAAAGATCTTAAGATAATTTACACACTACTTCAGTCACTTCAACTTATATGGGCTCATTTACATGTAAATTTTGCTTTTATAAAGAAAAGTATGTTGTTTATCTCAGTTGTTCAGTTCTGCAAAAATATCCAATTATATTTATTAATGATCTTTTAACTTTATCTATGTCAAAGTGAGTGAAGTAATTCTGTAGAATATCAACTGAGCATTTCACTCTCAGGAACAACAAATTGGGCATTCCATAAAGAGTCTATTTCTGCCCAGTACTGAAGGGTCTATGATTACATGGTAGGCCTGAAGTAAAAGAATCAATAGACTTGATGTCCATGGACCATGTCATGCTTCTTTCACTTTGAATATGGAAAAATTTCCATGGGTTCTATTGTTTTCAATGATGAACTGTAGAAGACGTAAGAACTGCAGACTGTTTAACTTTTTCATGATGCTGCCAAATAGTTATTATAATGAAACTGTCTGGAGTACTGAGGTAGATACAAGTATAAATTTGACTGTAATACCATATGCAACTCATACAAATTAGAAAGTCAGGTTTCTTTTTGTCTAAATTTTCTTACATTTAAGGAATTTTTCAAATCAAATACCTGCCCATTAATTTTCAAGGCACATATATATGAAATATATATATAAAATAACATATTATTTTGTTAAAATCACTGGCAGTCTTCTGAGGAGTACTTAAGAAATAGAAGCTTTTAAAAAGTGTTTGAAAAGTAACCTGTTTATAATGCATTATAGAAAAATAATTCGTCTGAAAAATATGCTATTTACATTCAAATCATTTCATAACTAAAAGAAAAAAGGCATGAGTGCAGTTTACTAGAAAACATCCCATTCTGGTTGTCAAGGTTTTAATCAAAATCCCAGGCCTTGTGGAGTAATCAGGGATTTTCTCTTGTGTTTTCTTAGYTGTTTTTTGAACTATAATCCCAGTAATGAGCAAGTAACAAAACTCAGCTCTACCTATGAAACTACCACCTATCACAGTTCTTTCAGTCTCAAATAGGATAACCAGAGCATAACTACTGTGAAGCAATACAATTATGAATTTCTTGAGGGGGAAAAAGGAGAGATAAGTGCACAGAAGTCAGCTAACACTGATGCATGGGTGGCTACAGCATGCAAAGGGTTAACAAGATTTTCATTTTAGATAGTTGCCGTAGTAACAATCAGAGAGCTCAGGCTGTATCTTTTCTATTTGTGGGGAATGTTTAGATTTACAGAGTAGCTCAGCTTATTATATATCTGCCTTGATTGCTGGATAAGGTTCGTTGATTAAAAACAGAATAAGATGCATTTTTATAATACTAAGGGAACCCACTGCCCCCCACCCTTGCCTCCCATCACTCTTTGTCCAGATCTCTCTCAGCTCTCCCAGCACTTGCCCACTGCTCAAGGTGTGGCTGTAAATCAAGTTTCACTTGAACTTCCAAGGAGCAGGGGCCGGATCTGCCTGAGCTGCATGGAGCAGGAGTGCTCGGTCCTGAACCTCCCTTTTCTCCTTTCTGTGGCTGATGTGGACCTAAAGCCGTGGCAACGCCAGCTCTGGGTTTGAGTGCTGCTTCTTTTGTTTGATGTTGCAGCTTGTGTTCACTTGTTCACCATCCACAGCTTAGTAAAAGAAAGTTTGATCAAAAGTCACCTCCTCAGTGAAGGAGTGAAGAGGCAGATTTTTGAGGGCTCATCACCCAACTGTTCTCCTTAGAGAGGAGCTGTCAGAGCCTCTGCAGACATGGCCACCTCCCTTCAATGAGCAAATGAGGTCTGGACTTGTGAGAATCAGGCAATTATTAATTTCCTTCCTTTAAAAACTGAGAAGGCTTGTGGCCACCACAGTAGCACCAGCTGTGCAGAGGTTGCAGAGACCCTACTGCCTGGAGGCTGCCACACCAGACCAATGCCCCATGCTGGCTGTAGCTTCACACCTCACCTGAAGGCTCATGTCTCTTGGGAGCAGGGAAAAAGCCTTGCTCAGCTGGAATGCYAGGTTCAAGTCTGTCTTGAACAGCTGCTGCCGCTTAGTGCCAAGTGATATGAGGTAGTTGTTTTAAACGGATATGGTGGCTGCAGTAGTGTGACATTTTAATGCCTAATTCAGTGATAAGGAGAGAAATTCTGGTATAAAGTTGTACTAACTTGTGGAGTTTGATAGCCTGGTCTGCTCTGATTCTGCCAATTTCTAAAGCTTTTGCTCTTTGCGAGCTTGATTTACTTCTGGTGCTTTGTGGTGTTAGGTTGCTTTCTTGGCTCCACAACACACAACTGAGGAGGGCCTTTCTTTTCCTTTTACTGACTTCATTGGTGTATTGAAATGCTAGGAACATTTGGAAGCTGGCTTTTTTTTTTTTTTTCCTTGCTCAGGTATCTGAAAATTGATTTGAAAATTTTACTGGAAGCATAAAGGATTTGATTTTATTGGATTGGGTTCGATTGGATTGGATTGGATTGGATTGGATTGGATTGGATTGGATTGGATTGGATTGGATTGGATTGGATTGGATTGGGTGTTCTTTGAACCAGGGAAGGCCCTCAAGGAAAAATTACATTTTGGAATTAAAAAGTAATTTTTTGTGAAACTGGTCTGATCCAACAGGAGAATAGTTTTCTAATCACTTATATTCAGTCTGCAGTGCGGTGGTACCCAGCTTGACTCTTATTACCACTGTGAGTTTTTGTTTCATAGAACAACAACAACAACAACAACAACAACAACAACAACAACAACAAAATTAACCTGACCCCTATGACCTAGGTGCAAATTTCTTGTTTTTTGATGCTCACTACTTTTGAAAGTCAGCCCACTCCTACTTGAGGACAACTCCTTGGATTTGTGATCCCAGAGTCTTTACAGATCCCAGGGGGTCCTATTAGAGAACACAGAGCTGCAGCACTGCTGGCCCAAAGTGGCTTCATCGATAGACTGGCAACTGACAAGAGTTTGACACCAATAGTCTTTGGTCATAGACGTACCCAGTTACTACATTCATCATTTTCACACTGTTTTGTTTCTGCACATGAAAGTGAATGAATCCATCAGCTCCCTTTAAGCAAGCTGCATCACTCTTTTATCAACAATGTCATTTACACTTAGGATACCAGCCTGTGTATAACCATCAGTCCTAGAAACGAACTTTGGTTCATAGTCAAATTCTTGCTGCAAGGAATTTCAAAAAATCAAATTTATTTCTTTCTGAGAAAAAGATCCTTTAAGTAAACTTGCCAAGCTGCCAGTTTCTTTGTTTATTGTTACTTATTTCAAGTGATAGTGGTTTTTTTTTTAGTTCCCTAAAATATGTTAAAATGGGAAGGGTTTGGGCTTTGTTCATTGTTATTTTTAAGTTATAAACATAGCACCAGGTCCCTATCTCCCTTTTACCCCTTCTTTTATGTGTAAATGTTTCATAAGTATCTGTGTGAATTTTCCAAGTAAAATGTATTTCCTTGGAACTGTTTTTCCTTATGGAAAGTCTTTTACCCTTAGCTTCATTGTGTTCAAAACCAAAAGCCTGAAAACAGCATTCCTACACTACTTCTTTGTTTCCAGATTTTAAGATCTATTATGCAATAGTATAGTGCATAATCATAATTATGCATTCATGATGATGTTTGTACTGGCTTAACTCAGGAATAGTGTGAGAAAGCTAATCTCGAAGCTACAGGCTGTTTTCCTGGACTTCAGATTCTGATCTGAGCTGTTTGTTGAGTCTTACTGGAACCAGAGCCTCACCAGTCCTGCTGCTGGATTCTCCATTTTTATCTCCCGTCCCAGTGAAGGACCTTCACCCATTCTTTTGAAACTGTTTTTTTTCATGGAAACTTGCATAGTTGCAGTTCTTAGTCATGCTGCATATAATCAGTACACTGGAACAATTTAAGTGAGAGCTGCATTACACAACTATGTCATACAAACTACAAAAAATAAGGATACTTTTAATCTGTCATTGGGCATTTTAGGGAAATTCATTTTCATTTTTGTGTGAGAACAGTGAAATTAAATCCTCATGCTTTTAAGGCAGCAGGGAAAAAAATTACCTGATTATGTGTAGCATATTCTTCAACTGGAAGAAAGCAACTGCCTGCAAGGTGAAGGTGCTGCTCTGCTCRGTTCATCTTCTTGATCCAAGCTTTCTGAAATGATGAAGAAAATGTGAGCACCATGAATCCGTAATTCAGATCTATGATGGATCATATTGATGAGAAAGCACAGAATTTTGGAAAGTATTTTCTCTGAAATCCTCGTATTAATCAGTTACTTCATACCACTGTTATTTATTTTAAAATCTGTGAAAAATTTGGTGATATAGAAGAAAGATTAAACCCCCTGAAATACTGCATAGTCATATGTTAAAATCTATTCAACTGATTTTCTTTTGAAATCGATTTTAATATTTGGAGGGGTTTTTCACTGATAATATTTGGGAAGGGATTTTCAGTGGAATAAAAAAGTTTAAAAGTTGTACATGAAAACACAAAGCATGTCTTATGAAAGTTTAACCAGCTAAAGGAAATTTTACAACATTCTATCTTTGATAGACTAGAAAAATAGAAATTATAARTGAATAGAAAATAATCAAATATTCCAATTATTTGTAAACTTTTCTATCGGTATTATATATAGTGTATGTGTAAAGTTAATTGCTCTCCTCATTACCTGTAAACAAKAAAGCATAGAGTAACAGAAAAAATCACTAAAGGAACCTCGTTCCAGTTTATTTATACATAAGCTGTCAAGTGTCGTGCATAATGCAACAGCATACCAACTAGCAACACACTTGCAGAAGATCATTTAAATTTGTTTTTTTTATGGACACAAGAAACTGATTTTAAAGCCATGCCTAAGAAGATTGTCCTTGATTTTACATTATCCTGGGTGGGTGTTTCAATTTCTTCCATTTACTATCATGCTCATTGGGGAAAAAATATCCTAGTGTCTGCTTAATAGTGATGGAATTTTCTACATGAAGATGTAAGGAGGAATTAGGTTTTACCCCATAATTATATATTAAATCAGTGTTAAAATACAGTTGTAATCAAATCCTTTCATATCCCAAGGCCACACATTTGATACAGTACATTGGAAGGTCAGAATACTTAGCTGAGTATACACCCCTTGAGACTCAACAGATGTACAGATACGYGGCCTAATCCCAAAAATGCATTCATAAGTCTGGAAGATCAGAATTGAGCCTTAATTCTCTAAAGGACTGCCACAATGTTGTGTGGTCCTTTCATCCAAATTAGAATGATTCATTATGCCTAGTCCATTAGCACCATCAGTGATAGGTGTGGGCCATAAAATCTGCATTAGGATTTCTAAATATGTCAAGGATAATCTTAAAAGGAGATAAACTGGGATGTTTTAACTGAACTAAAAATAATTAATCAAAGTCATACTTGTAGACTTCTGGTTGTTGAATCATATGTTAAACTTCTACCTTAAATGATTATTCTATCTTAACAAATATAAAATTTGGGCAGAGGACTGTATGTTGGATTTATGCTCTTCCTTTAAAGTATGGCATTCCCTCTTAGTAGAGATATATATATATATCAAAAAAATAGCTAATAAAAACATYCATAAAAATCTCAAAAAGTCCTCAAGAAGGGCATAGATACTTTTCTATATTCTCTTTCAAATTAGATAGGGATTTATATATAATATTTTGTGTGCATTCAGTGTGTGCACCACTGAAGTTCAAATATTGTGTAATGCATCACCAAGAGAATTACACTACAATACCTACACYATTGACTACAATGCCTTTGTATTGAATATGTATCTCATAAAGACCTCACAATATTCTTTGGAAATGAAATCCTAATAGAGCTGCACTCGTTTATACAGTTAAAATATTGGACAAGCATATACAAAGAACTTTTTATTTTCTCCCTCTTTGGTTCTGACCAAAAAAAAAAAAAAGTTGAAATTTGAAAACTATTATCTTTTACTTCTGCTAAAGCATGACTTATTCACCATTCATGATGAAAACATTCACTTTTCTAAAGTAAAATACACAACCTGAGTTTGCAGTTCCAAACAAAGTAATGACAATATATAATAAGCAGAATCTATAACTAGCTATTCTGTAGTTCTGTGTAATGGATGATTTATAGAAGGCTTTATGCATGTCCTTTTTTATTTTTCTATTTTTAATGGATCCATAGAATGGTAGAATGGCTTGCATTGGAAGGGACCTAAAAGATCATCTAGTTCCAACACCCTTGCTTTCGGCAGGGACACCTTCCACTAGACCAGGCTGCTAATTGCCCCATCCATCCTGGCCTGGAACACTTCCAGATATAGGGAATCTTGTTCTCTGAGCAACCTGTGCCAGTGTCTTACCACTCTCATAGTGAAGAATTTCTTCCTTATATCTAATCTAAACCTACTCTCCTTCAGTTTAAAGCCATTCCCCCTTGTCCTATCGTTACCCCTTTTTCTATTCCTTAGATAAAAATAAACATATGGTACATGGAATTTGGACTTCTGGAAAAGGTGATTTAAATCATCCATTCCAGGATAAGAAAAAGTGTAACAGAGAAAAAATTACAAAATTGCTCTAAATTAGAAATTATTCGGTACCAGACTGTAACTAAGCTGCAGATACAGCTATCATTTTGGATGGCTTTGGTGTAAATAGCTAGACCATAGGACCAGGCAGAATTACTCCATATGCAATATAAATGCCTTCATGTCTTCTAGAAAAACCTCTGTAATTGTCCCCTTGATCATCTGAAATATCTATTGTCACATTAACTGCCCCAAGCCCACATGATATTTGTGCAAAGAGACCAGTTGTCAGGAGCTTACCAAGGATTGATGGTTTATCCTGGAGTTTAGTCCCTCGACCTATCCAGAATGAATTCTATGTTTGAAGAATTGCAGCTGAGCCATACTTAGCAGAGTGTTCATTTATCTTATATGAGAAATGTTTAACAAAAGTGAAAGACGTTACATTCAAGCCAGTGCATTTGGAAAGTGTTTACTAGCAAATATCAACATGGTCTCATTAGTAGAAAGAGAGATTAAATTCTTAGAGTAGACAATAATTTACAACAGTGAGGTTAACCCAGTA
This sequence comes from Amblyornis subalaris, assembly GCA_018881555.1. NCBI lineage: Eukaryota > Metazoa > Chordata > Aves > Passeriformes > Ptilonorhynchidae > Amblyornis > Amblyornis subalaris. The sequence goes on along the minus strand of JACAXG010000029.1, from coordinate 1,248,316 downwards.
GGAAAAATGCACTGATAATTCAGCGTGAAAGTGTGCAAGCAGCACTGCRTTATATCTTGTCTAAAGATAAGTTATATAGTGTGTGATTTCATCAGTACAGGTGCATGTCAGCTCTGAAATAGTATTATCCAAAGTATTCAACTTTACAGTAAAGCAGAAAGGTTCAACAGCCACAACAGATACCTGAGCATTAAGACACACTGGCAGTGCTCACGCTACCCACAGGTATCAACTCACCACAACAGAGATGATTCACTTAGGGTTGTCAACTTTCAGAATATCCTCATCACATTTATGCTAATCACAGCACTGACTAAGAATACGATTTCCTGGTTCTGGTCATTGTGTARACACACGATACATAAATACACTGCTTTCCCAAAGAACAAAATGAACAGGAAAGAGAGTAATAGGAGAAATAAAATGAGAAAGTGAAGTCAAGAGTGATGGCAAAATACACTGCTATCCATCCCGTGCTCTTTGAGAAAGGGAGAAGTTATCTATACATAGTCAGGTATATATAAAATGGGGGAAAAGAAGTGGAAGGAAAAGGCAGGGGAGGAGCATCTGTGGAGTGAACTCAGATGAAGACTTAATAGGAACAAAGGACAGGAGTAGAAAGCCCATCAAGACAGAGTGATGTGGGCAGTGGAAGATCACAGAGTRTTCAGAGGTCCAGTTTCCAGATTTTCCATTCCTGTTCCAGTTCGTTGTCACCTCCTCCAGGACCACAGGAACAGCCAGAAGGAATGACCAGGACTCAGCTAGGCCCAGGTGTTCTAGAATCTGGGTTAATTTAAACCTATTTAGATCTGGGGAAGATTTTGAAGGTGGGTTCCAAGGGTATCCTGGGTTAAATAGAACAAACTGCAGTTGCTTTTGACAGCATTACTTTGTACCTAAGTTACAGTGACATTTGACTCATGTTTATTTTACAGAGTTGAAAAAAATGTGTTCTAGTTAGGTAAGATGAAATGATCCCCATGTTCAGCACACATTTAATTTACATTAGGTGGGCACATTTGATAGTAATAAAAAATTTGAAGTCATATTAAAATCCTGACAAGTGTTGGAAAATATTAACATACCTAGGGTGTGGGGTTTTTTTGTTTGAATAATTTCTTTGGTCTGCTTTAGGTTTGTGGATGAAGTGTACATAGTGATACATGCTGAAATGTATGTTAAGTCTTGTCACTTGACAAGTGATGATCCCTTGGGATAAACAGCAGGGTTTCTCAGTTGCAGGGAATCCCAGCTGTCTTTTGGGATTCCATCTGTGTGCACATTTTTTTTCCCCTTTTTTGTGTTTGAAACATGCAAAGGCTTTGGTTTGACCACAGCCTCTTCAACTGTTACCAATTATTTTTCTTCTACTATCACTGAAAAAGAGACTGGGAAGTAGATCCTTCTTTTCTCCATCACTAGTTTCATGGCCCATCACAAGCAACAACTTGTCTGTGTGGGTATGCAGATTCTTCAACACTGCTTTGAAACACTGGATCCCATAAGGTCATAAAGTAGTAACTAAAATAATTATCCCATAATGTCTACAGATTTAGGTGAAATTAACTGCATCCATTATGTTGTTATTAGGTTTTCAAAGTTTTTGGTTTGGGGTTTTTTTTTTCAACCACAAGGACTAAGGATTGCAAAATTTCTTTTGCATTTAATCCAAGTTTCAAGATCTCGCCTACAGACACAGTGGGGGCTGTGAAAGCTGAAATCCCGGTGCAATTGTGAGATTCCAGAGTGGGTGTTTATAGCTGGAGACTGCCATGTCTTTGCTTTAATTAGTGATGTTTTCATCAGCATGGAACCACAGCACTGAAAACCTCCTGACATCTCCAGTGTTGTGTTAGTGGAGAGGAGTTGCCTCTGCATGTCTAGCAAAGAAAGCTGTGACACTGTGAAGTGCTGCCACGGACCTTGACTGGCAGATTTTCCAGGAAAGGCCTTGAGATAAATATTCTTCCAAGACTGAATCCTCCTTGGAAAAAGATAATAGTTTTCAGGGAAGCTACAGAAACTGAAAGACAGTCCAGCTGACTGCATACAAATCAACTACAAAATGCGGATCTGTGTCTGTCCGTTGGGCTGGTTGGATGGGATTGTCTTAGGACTTTATGAATTTGTAATCAGTTCTAAGGTAAAGAAMTATATTGAGACAGTCAGTGTGAGAGGTGATAAAATGGAGTTACCACTCTTCTTGTTATTCAAAAACATCTTAAATATTAATTAATTAGGGATAGTCTGAGACCTATACAAATATCTGTTATTGCTCAGTCCAGAATGACCCTTAGGAGACCTTCTGAACTGAACTGATTTGATAAGCTTACAAAGTCTGCTGTACTGAGCATGGTGGTCATCAAAGGTGAACTTAACATCTCAAGAGGGGATGTTCTGCAGTTTCAGCATGTCACCTTTGTGATGATCCACTCGAATTTAAATTCAACTTCGAAGCAGAAACCTCTGTCAGTGTGTTAACTGGTGTTTTGCTAGCCCAGACTCATATCTGAAGGCACCTGAGATATATTTACAGCTCTCGTCCCAGTACACTCTTGGTTTTAATTGACTATATAAACTAACACTGTGCAGGGGGCAACTTTCTCCTAGGGCATGAAGACATTCTGGTAATCTTCTGTATCTTTCATGGGAACTCAGGCTCTTTGGAAGATTTAGAAAGAAAATCTGTTTGCGGGAACCAAAATGCAATAAGAAACACAGCCTTTGAGTATCAGTACATCTCATTAAATAATGTTGAACACTTCTTGGAACACTGTGCCTGGGACAGGATGGTCATGTCACAGTGACTTGCTGAACATGAGCTCAGTAGCTCAGTAACTGTTTCTTGCTTCAGCACAGCTTCTTAAGGAACAGCTAGCACTGATCAGGCATTTGACATCAGAATTTCATAGATTTCAAACAAGTTGATCATACCGTATTTTTCTTCAGTGTGGGGGTTTCCTCAAGTTTCTGCCAGGCCACACACATCATATGTTAGAAATCTTTGCAGGGAAGAGCCCATCTAATGTTACTTGTCAGCACTGATTCCTTTTAGCAAGAGCGCAAAACTATTTTCGGCCTGCTGTGATGGCTATTTTTATCTCCATTAACCTCTTGACTGAATATAAACATTTATTGAGGGTTACCTCCCTTGTTTGTCCAATTGCTTCAAAGGTTAGTGAAAAGTGGATGCCTGCCTGACCTCTTTTATCCTCATTAGCTAATTCTAATTGTTTCCTGAGAGATCACGGTTTTGACCCTGCTTGTCCTTGTCAAATTTGTCTAGTTATGGCATGAAAACATTAGCAGAAATTGCATTTTCAGGGAAAAATTGCTGAAGTGTAGAATGTACACTTACCTAGTGTAGAACAGTTAACAATACTGTGGTTCTATAATGTGCCCTCGTTTACAAAATGTGAGGTTATTACTGTATGGCCCCATCTTACAGACACCCATGTTAGCAGATACCTATGATTATACTTAGGCAGTAGGAGAATGTTTTGTAAGCTTTTAAGTAATGTGTAGCAGTTCTTTCAGAGGGAGAAATAAAATTATGTTTGATTTTTCCAGTCTTTTTTGTAATCAGCTGCAATATTGTTGCTCCTGTGTCAAGAAAGCTTTTKTGTGTGTGTGTGTGTGTGTTAAAAGGTACATTTCTTAAGCTAGAGATATTCCTACTAGCACTTTCTAAAAAAAAAGAAGTGTAAAGTAGGTAGCACCTACCACCACTATTTTGGGAATGACCAACTAAATTTTGCGCTATGACAAGTACACCTTATGAATTGCAGGATGATTTTCATAGAACTCTCTGAAAGTCAGAGCATTAACATGCTTTACTTCAAGTAAGATGATGTCCCRAAGGTGACGAGCTCTCATGAAGAACATGCTGCCCTGCCAAGACTTTCTTCGGTGTCAAGCCAAGAAAGCTCTTTTTCCTGTTCCTTGGTGGTTCTCAGCCATGGTTGTACAGTYGAGACAAAGGACCTGGCAGGTCTCAATTGGGTATCTCAAACAGACAGGTCCCAGGCTCCATAGGTTGTAACCAGTGCCTTAGATTCCACAGACACTTAGTGCAAATTAAAAAGCACTGGTGTAATGCGCTCAAAGCACGGTATCCTGCTTTAGACGCGGGTTGCCGCATTCTGCACCCGCTTCGGCTTTCAAATGGATTTAAAATGTAGCCTCARGTATAGCGCATTGCAGTAGTCTAATCTTGAGGTGATAAAGGCATGACTGATTTAACCATAGCTTCTTGTTATCTTGGACTGGGGTCTTTTCATTTTAACCATTTTAAGGAAATGGCTTTTCCTGAATCAGCAGGCTTGCTTCAGTTCTTACTATGTAATAAGGCGCAAAAAGAGCAAGCCTCTCTGGGTGGTGAACACCTATGAATGTGTGAACCTCACAGGATGCCAGACCCCTAGAACTGCTGCCATGGTCCTGACCTGCCTTACAGCTCACACAAMATGCCTGTAAGGTGCATCAAAGGGAAGCCACTGCTCATATCCCTCAGTGGAGCTGCCAAGCTTTACAAGCAGCTGGGGTCTTGTGAAGTTTTGGTTTCATATTAAAATAAGTTTATTTACATATCTGTGCAGCTTGGGAGCAGAGCTATGGGAGAATGGGAAATTCTTTTGAGGCATCCACCAGTTCTTCTGGGCTAGCAGAGCTATGAGACGAAACACCCTGTTCCTCCTCCAGCCTATCTCTAGTGCTTAGAGACCACTTACAGCTGCAGAGCTGATTACAAGTTTAACTGCCAAGCCGACCTGGAAGCTAATTTAGTGATAACCATGGAGTTCTTTAAGTTCCAAACAAGCCCTGTAAATGGGGAATGGCAAAGCAGACACACGTGCTGACTGCTGGTGCTCAGTCTACCTGCTGCCGCCGCTGCTTCAGCTCAGAAGGGATGAGACACCAGCCTGGGCCCCTCTCCTTGTCTGGAGGAAACTGGGGCGGTGGCCTGGGACTAAGCCTRCCACTTACTAAAGGAGAAATTAATCTCCATGAGAAAGTCAAACGGTATCTCTGTATCTCATTCTTCCTCAGCAGTAGGTGGTTAAGTATAATCCTTTCCCAGGACATATTATTTGTCCTGTCTATGTAGATAAACTATTGCCCAGCACAAGAAGATCCTGATATTATTTGAGGCTTTTTGATACCACCTTAATGCAGATAATACCCTTAGAGATGGAAGAGACACAATGAAATGTCAGACGTCTGGAAAGAAGAAAACCAGAAATAGGAATTAGATCTTGTGAAAATTAAATAGATGATCCTTTCTGCACTTAAAAGATAGAATTTTGGTTTTTTCTGTTTTTTAATTTTGCCTCCAACTTAGAAAAAAAACAAAACTTGTTTGAATGTCTAAATCATTTGTGGTGTACTTGGAAAAGTCGACTAGCTGGATAATATTTCACTGTCTTTTGATTGTACTTGGGATTACCAGAGACTGAGAGCACATATAAGCACAAAAACAGTTAAAGGCTTGACTGAAATGGTTCTTGGGGAAATGCAGCAAGTATTGGAGTGTGTCCTGATCCTCCTCTTCATTATTGCTGTGCAGCCATGGTTGCTAACATTCTTGCTGCAGCTTGTATTCAATTTGGGTATGATTCTCATCTATGTGAAGAATAGCCACTCTTCATTGTTTCCATGGCAGCCTTAGCACTGTTTTGGTGTAAATTACAGTAAAGTTCAAATATTTCTATGACAGAAGATGGAGATGATACTTTGATTACCTTTCATCTCATTTCTTGCAGCTCTCCTTCAGTTCTTGCCTTGTTTATTTTCTATGCAGCCTGTACGTAAATACTTTACACTGATTTCATAACTGATAATATCAGGCTTCTTGATAATTGACATAGAAACTTAACCAAATTTAAAAAAATAAAATCATCTTTTTACTGGTCAATTATTAATTAGAATATAAATTCAGAATACAAGTGCATGCGGTTGGGTTTACTCTTGTAATACTTCTTATAAGCAAACATACTTTCTGCAACTTCCCATAGAAAAAGCAGTATTAGGAGTTGAGACATTGCACGTCTCTGGTTTCATTTTTTTTACACTGGGTAGATATATTTTTGCTGTATGTTACTTTCCTTTTTCATAGTTTCATTCATAATTTCTATCTGTTTTTTCCAATATGTAGGGAAGATGAATAATGTCATGGAGTGCATATAGAAGTGTGACTTGTGCAAAAAAATCTGTAGGAAAAATGTAAAATATAAAATGAAAATTAAGTAAGAAGTAGTGTATTTGATAAAACAGTTTGAGTCTAAACAGATAAAAACCCCACAAAAATATGAACTGTGACATTTAATGTCTTTTTCTATCATCATTATTAAAGTATTGATGTAATTATAGTAAATATATCTTCTTTAAGATTATTGATTTAATGTTGTGTAACTAAAATATTTTAAGCAATATCTTATTTTCAATAAATATTTTCATGTATATTTTGTGAATTTAATATGTTCTGTGGTAACTTTTTTTATTCTTCACTACATTTTGAGAATAGTCATAGATAATAAATGTGGCCAAAGCATCTGGAATGTCCATGTAAATATGATTTTCTGTATCTTAAAATTTTTTAACTCAGTCATACAGAATATCACAATAAAACATAGGTGGAGCCAAATAGAGAATTATTGGTGGAATATAAAAATAATTAAATTCTCTTACAAAATGTTGGAATGTTTTGGACAGAATTACATCCCAGAAAAAAAAATTAAAGTTATGTGGTGACCATTGTACTTTGTGCACTCTGTTGTGATTTCATTCTTTAACTGTCTATGATAGATGTCTAAGTGTCATCTCAGTGCCACATACTGACAAACTGGGGATTACCCACAGGATTTTCGCCATTTGATTAGCAAAAGGAGTTAAGTGTTAATAAATTTGAGGCCTCTGCCTTATCTCCTCAAATACCAAATTCTCTAAATATAGAATCTGAAATACAGACAGGAGACAGTTCTRTTAAGTTGCCTTCATGGCTTTCAGGTGTGATGATGTAACACTTTACTTTTGAGCCTTTGAATGTATTAATACAACTTGTTTTATTGTCTTTTTGCAGTGAATCATTAGCATTGTTATCATTTCAGACATAGTAAAATCACACATCAACACATAGCAAAAGGGGGAAAATTCCATTATCCATTCAGAACAATTTCCTATGATAATACAAATGTTACCCAGGACAGATCTTTGAAATGGATACTGATTCTTTAAATTCTTTCCTGTCTGTTTCAGGAAATAGTGAGATCCCATTGATAATGAAGTACAATGTGTCTAAAGTTCACTTCTAAACACTTGGCTCTTTGCTGTGAAAGTCATCTGCATTCCCTTTATAATTCTCAGCCACCAGAGATCTGCGTAATCTTGGAGATCTGATCCAATATCATTCGGAAAAATCCTTGATAATAGTTTCACCATTCAATCAATGAAAGAACTAAAGCTTCCTGCTTGTGTCTTCTTAAAAAAAATCCTGAGGCAGGGGAGTAAGACTTTGGCTTATGGGTTTGGAGATTTTGTTGTTTGCAAATAAAATKATTATTACCATTATTATTCAAGTTCTTAATCAAGGCGAACAAATGGCATCTGTTTGTTATCATCCTTCCTACAGAAGACAAAGGCTTCAGTCCCTATGGTACTGACTGCTGGCCCCAAGTGGCTGCTGGATGTGACTTGGCAAGGAGTAGAAGACAACAAAAACAACTGCATTGTGTACAGCAAAGGTAAACACAAGCTGAMTTTTTTTTCTCTACTTTCTTGTGTAAGCTACTGAGATAAACATATATCTGTTGCATAATAGGAAAATGAATACTATGTCTCCCCTTAATGTCAGTTTTTGTTCCCATTTTTCTCCCATGTTCTGGTTTTGCCTTTTTTTTTCTTTTACTGATGTAAAAACCCCACATGGTGTATGTAGTTTATTAAATGCTTTATAAACACTGAAGGACATCAGCTGACATAAAACATACCATCCATTTATCTCTGAGAGTTAGTGCCTCTTGGGGAACATCAGTAAAATCTATACACTTTGAATAGGTGAATTCTTWTTGAGCTTTTATCGGGAACACTGGATATAATTTCTCCATGTTACATTACATTGTAGACTACTAAATGAAATCCAAGTTTATAAGAAGAATGATTGGACTGTGAAAAGACTTTATGTCAGCATGGTAACAGAAGCTAAATGGAACTGGATTTCAGGGTTGTCACCTCTGACATTTCAGTCTCTGTGTAGTGGCATGATGTGATGATGCTTCACTGGAGTGTACTGGCAATGGGTATCACTTCTGTCTTATGTGAGTTTTCAGATTTGCTCAAGTCAGTATGAGTTCTTACGAGGCTGCCGGCCAAGGATGCTTTATGTAACCTACCACATCCAACAGCTCCTTTGGTTCAAGATGCACAGGCTTTTGTCTTGCATCTAGAACAAACACAAAGAGCCTTGGGTTCAGTCCATAGCACCATGGACTGTGCACCACACTGTTTGGTCAGTCATTGTGAAAGCTTTGTAAATGCAGCTACGGAATCATTACAATATGTTAAAAAGAGAAGATAAACAAAACACCACTCGAATACATGGAATAAAAATAACAGTATAGCTGTGTTTGGCATTCACCCTAAAGATCAGATTGCAAAACTATGACTTTCCTTCCTTGTATTTCAATCACCAATCTCAACACTTTGTGAATATATCAGAACATGCACTATTCTTATTTAATTTCTTTTAGGTTTTATTTCTAACCAAACAGACCTACTGAGATCAAAGATTTGTTTGCTGAGGCAACCTAGTGACCATTTCAGCATACAAGCATCCAGGCAAATAAGCACCCATATCAATATATTAACATAYAAAACACTAATCATAACATCAAAGACTCCTAAAAACTTACTAGAAACAATTACAACTTGTTCCTATAATCATTGCAATTTATACACTTATAAGAGGATTGCTTTTAAACTGCCACAAGCCTTTGAAAGTTGAAACGCTGCAAACAGGGAATTTGCATGTTAAAAATGAGTCGCACACTAGGGTCTTATAAATTCTTTCTATTATAATTACAGAATGTCAACACATTCTTTCTACAACCTGAAACACCTGCAGTACTAGAGAACTGGGCTCAGATCTAAAAAGGGTTGAGCTGCCCTCCCTTCACAGCTTGCTGATTGCAGCCCAAGTGGAAGAAGCAGCAAAGTGCWCTGAGTAACAAACACACTGAAGGTTTTTGCATGAATCCAGAGCTGCAGTTTGCTGTTCATGATATTGAATACACACAAGCAAACTTTTCTGCAAAAACTTTTTTATGTAATGGGAAACTATTTTCACTCCAAAATATAGCTCCTGCAAATTCCCATAGGATGATGTCTTATCAAGTATTTCATTCTTTATGTAATTGTAATAATACTTAGCACATATTTACCAGGTGGACTTCTCATCTTCAARGTATTTTACAAAGATTAACTAATTCATTATACAGTTTCAGTTTTGTCTGATTTAATCTACTGAAATACAATTTTTTTTTTTCAAATAGTAAGAACTTGCTTGAGTTTGATGCAATCTGATTAGCCCAAAATATTAGTATTTTCATTCAAAGGTAATGGACTTTATTTCACTGATTGTGCTGTTCTAGTACTTGCTTAACAAGGTATGGTGAGGAGTTATACAGTACTCAAGGTGAATTCTATTGTCTCTACCACAGATTCATATTACAACTAAGGTTGAGGATAAATTTGAGGATAAATACATGTTAAAAACCTGCTGCTTCACTAAACTAATGCAGGAAGTAAGTTGTAGATATGTTTTGCCTTCACTGCATTCTGTTCCTCTCTTTGCACTATGAGGTGGCTGCTTTGTCAGTCACTAAACACCTACCCTTACCTTGAGCTCTGYTGGGATTTTTGTGCTGGAAAGATTAATTGGCTTGGATCACAAAACAATGTCAAATAGAAGATGGTAAAATAAATAAATAGAATAATGTTTCTTCGTTCAATTTGTATCTCATCATTCCAGATTACATTGCTTTGATTTGTGTTAGCTTTCTGTCTCCTATAGTGCCATTACTTCTAATGAAATGGTGTCAGCTGGCATGTAGCTGTAATTCGATGTTATGTTGTAGTTGCATGTGTATAATTTTGTTAGTTTGCTTAGCAATGAGTTGTTACTTCTGAAAGCAATTAGCTGAACAAATGTGTGGAATTGTCCATGTAGCAGATTTGGTCACCTGGGAGCTGTTTTCCATACTAAACTCAGGATGAGATGAGTGGAGTAAATCGGCACATTTCTAAGAGGAAGATAAGTTTAGAATTGGCTAACAGTACATGGTACCGGTTGATCAGTTGCTGACTCAGATGCACATGCCATATTTCCTTTTAGCTCATTACAGAGATATCTTTGAGGGCAGAATTTTCCCCAGATCTTTCAGGAGAACATAGGAATGTCAGTCTGATTTCCAATTCACTAGAGGCTGTGAGCACTGTAGTCACCCACATATTGCACACAGAATAAGCACAGGGACAGGAGCCTAGAATGTGGGTTCTATTGAGAGAGAATTTGGGCTGGCTGGCTAACTCCCTATTTGCCCTCAATGCTCTCCATAAAATATTTTTACTAGGAAAGCAAACAAAGTGTATGTGTGCATATATATGTGCATATGTATATATATATATATGATGTACACATATAGGATTATATTTCTAAGTTATTACGGTGGAACCACAAGTCATCTCCCATATAAATCTTTGAATAAAGAAAGCAGTTATTTAAAATCACACATCAGAGGACATTCAAAGTGAATAGCTATGAAATAAATATTCAGTATTTGAAATAAATGCTATTCTAATTATTCAATTTAGTCTAGGATCACTACCTGTGTTTTTTATAACAACATTTCCCCAATACTAGGACAAGTTAGAAAAGAGAAAAACAGTTCATTAGGTATMGTTAATTATTATCCTATTTTACAAATTCTGATACAAGCTGTCTACTCATGGCATGTGCCATTATTCCACTCCATTTTCTTGAAAGGAAACTTTTACCACTGTAATTATATTCAAAAGGAATGCTCTTTTTGTTTTAATACTTATCTTAAACTTCTCTCATGTTTCAAAAATAATCTATTCAGTAATTTGAGATATGTCCTAGAAACTAAGATTCAAGAGACAGATTTTATTAATTATTGCTTATTTAGAATTATATGTTCTTTTCAAAAAACAACTTCAGCATAATTCAAGCAAGTTATATTGGTAGGAAGTATTCATGCATGAACTATATGGTCATCACCACACAGTGTACTTGAGAAACATTTTTGCCTAACAGAGCTGTGCACCAGACCTGGAAAATCTCTAAGACTGGGGGTAAGAGTCTCCCCACAAGCTAGGAGGGGGCTGGTATATTTATTTACTGCAAATCTTTCACTGGAATTGCAGGGATTTTAAAAAATAAATTATGACTGACCAGAATAGAAACAGTGTAAAAACCACAGTTGCACAGACTAAAAGCCATGCTCATGTAACAGACATTTTCTAGATATTATTTAAGCCATTTATGTGAAATGTATGGATACTGTATGTTTAGTGGCATTGTTAAAACAGGGTGTCTGTACAAATATTTAGCTGTGGGAATTATAAAATCATAAGGCGATTAAGTTAGCTAGTTGTGAAATTCCAATATTGCTTTTTAAATGACTTCAGGATATAGGAGGTGCTAAGGTTATTATCTGTTATCAGGAATACAGCGGAATTGTACGACTGGATAATAACTAAACAACTGACACAATGTAAAATTACATTATCAGTGTGTTAAAACAAAATTGCGCCCTAAAGGAGTCTACATGCCAGCTCAGAGCTGCAGTGTAATTATGCTTAACTCTGATAATTAAAATACAACGGAGATCAACAGAATCATTTTCATTAAGAAAATTATTAATGATGGTGGTATAACAGTAATTGATTGCAGAGCACCACAGGATAACTCTGTGCAGGAAAACCAACATGTGTAACATGTGTCTGGGCCGGTCGGGTTGCCTTGCGTCCCACGGAGTGTGCTGCCGGCCAGGTGGCAGCCGTGGGGCACGTCTCCTGCTGCAAACCCTGATTCAGGAAACGACCGCTTTGCAGGCTGCCCCTTGGAGRGAGAGGGATGGGTGCTGGTGCACGGGGTGGTGGGATGGGGTCGGGTATGGCTGCTAAAAAGGAGGTGGCTGCAGGCAGTGACTCGCACACTTATTAAACCAGCCATCATCTCGGTTTGTGTGAGGCAGTGTTTGGTTTTGCATTTCTATTAGTGATTTACTGATGTTATTTCCTCCTCTGCCTGGCCTCACTGAGTAGTTTATGCCCTTCGTTATTTCTGAGAGGATGCAGGAGGAGTAAAAACCTATCCTGGCCCAGCGCGGTTCCACAGGCACTGCATGACATCTTCGTAAGTGATTCCACAGGATGCTCCCGTTAATTGTGCTGGTGGTGTGGACACATGATATCGAGTGCCATAAAAAGCCTCCATCTCTCCGTAAGTGAAATCACAGTCGGCACCCACTGAGCAACTATAACAAAATCCTTGCTAGGGAGGATGTTGCCTAAGGGTGAGATCCCAGAATTGTCATTTTCTTTTGGTGAACAAAAAAATGGGGAGTGAGGGGAGAGAATTTTGGGGGAGTGCTGCTCCACGCAGCTGAGGGATGGGTGCTTGCTCAAACAGATGCAGCTTTTGAAAGCTGCCCAAAAAAGTCTATTCTCCAATCACAATAGAGAAGAAGCCTGCTAGTGTGGATTTACAGGATGATATTAGTTAACATGACAGCTCTCCACACTGAAACTGTGTAGTGTAGCTAATAACATAGTAACATAACTGGTTACTTATTTCACTGGTACTGGGGTGACTTTTTTAGCTGATGTATGTGCCATATACTGAAAATACAAACATTGCAAAAGGGTTACATGAAACTACTAGTAAAAATTGAAGGCAATGTTTAATTAATTTTGCTAATTTAAAGTAGACATTCTAATTTTTAACATATAGTAAAAGTCAGTTGTTGCAACAGAAGGGTACTTAAATTTTTCTTTGGTGACACAGGATTATTTTTCTTTATTGTTCTGTGAAATCCTTGATACCATGTTTTCCCCAGCGAAAGAGTTTTCAGCTAGCAAATACTTTTTTTTTTCCCCTGCAACTTCAGGCAATGTAATGGTACATTGAACCACAGACATACAGCATCAGAGACCCTAATGAGACAGAGGTCAAACATCATAAGAAGTTTAAACACTGCTGCATTTGAATATGAGTATAATTTGGTTCGGGTCAGAGAACAAGTTGTTTAGTAGGCCAAAGGTTAACTTGGGGCATATATTTTAGATTGCAAGGGGCTTTTTCCGCATACTATTAAAAGCAAATTGAGTGAATTTACTTAGTCTGTTCCACATGGACAGTCAGAAAACTGCAGTATCTGCTGTCCTACTGAATGCCTCCATTAGCTAAACAATGTGCTGAAGCCTTTGGTGATGTTAAAGGTTTTTGTTCTTTCTTTGTATCCTCTGACAAAAAAAGCCCCTGCGTTTTTAACAGAATAAATGTGACACCCTAATATCGAAGGTCCATGGAAGAGCTTGTTTTGGATTTCTTTTTACACAATAGTGAAAAATTGGAAAGTGTTTCTCAAGAGAAGTGTAATTACGTGTATAATGCTTGCATAGAATAATATACCTGCTTTCACAGTCATTGCAAGAAAATGTCATGGATACAGACATAAAGGCGTGATTGGTAGGCAAGTAGATGTCAGGCTCCGTGTTTGGTTTCGCAGGGATGTAGAGAATGGCATTGTTGTGAGTGAAACTATTGCAAATCAGTCCTGATAATTTCCTTGCTGGACATAGAAGCAGAAAATATTTTCCTCCATCACTAGTGGTTCTTATGGCTTGTTGAAGGCAGACGTAGTGTTGTGGACTTAATTCAGACACCATTCAGCTTCGAAGAACCAGGAAGCAGGACTGTACTTTTTCCTTATTTTTATTTTTTACCTCTGCAAATAGATCCAGTGGGGGATTTTCTGCTTTAGGGAGTTAGTGATCAGGTTCTTGTATATTGTCTTAATTATCAACAATAAAAAGGTTGTTTTATGCATCCTTATGGATATGCATATAGTAGCATACAGTAAATTGTTACATGGCCTTTGAATTCTAAGCATGTAGATAATAAAGGGAAAATGACAAGAAATACAGGGGTACAACTATATTTCCACTTCTAATATGAAAATGCTTTTGTTCATTATTAGTGCATTTCATTTACATAGCAGCCAAATTATATGGGTTGTTCTCATATGTATATTGATTTGGGTCTTTTTTCTTATGTTCTTATCCCTTATTGTGTAGTGTATTTCATAGCTGGAATTATTTTTCATTTGAGGAGACAAGGAAATAGGCAGAATATTGGCATGACTTGCACAGAATTATCCATTTTGGACTGAAGCTATAAAGAGCTGTAAACTGAGTCTAAAACTCACCTATGAGAACATGTTCAGGATGGAAAAGAAGCCCAGTCTGTACTTCACACTGTGACCATATGAAAAGAAATATTGCTTCAACCATTGAAACCACTGGCAACAATAAATGCAAACAGAATGCAGAGATTTTTTTTTTTTTCAATGTATGTATTTGTACCTTATTTTTCTAAGTCAGTTGCAGTAGAATCAGTCATTTAGAAATCTTTGTAAGAAAAATGTTGTCATTATTTTCAGGATATGATATATATGCTAAATGTGTTTTATTCTTAATTAATTTTTTTTTATCCATTATGCTCAGTAACTATTGAGCAATAACCTTGTGACTCCTGGGTCTCATGGTACCATTACCTCTGTCATCTTCCCTACAAAGAAAGAGGGAAGAAAAAAAGCCCCCAAATTTGCTGAGCCACACATTTCAAGTTGTCGACAACCCCATCCACAAGAAAACAGAAGAAAATATATATGCACTCTGTCCTGTCAAAAGGCTTTCACCTTATCTTGAGAGACTGTCAGGGCAGGAACATCATGGAATGGACAGGAGTCTATTAAATTAATAAGCCGCTGGATGGTGTCTGGAGAGTTATGATGCTCCATAAATCCAGTTTGATCATGGTGGACAAGGTTTAAATCTGCAGCCTCCTAATACACATCCAGGTCCTGGATTGGATTTGAAGTTTTGTGCTGGAGACACAGAGATAGTCCTGTAGCTTGTGAATTAAGATTTATCATTTTTTTCATACTTTTTTTTTCCCCCTACATTTCCTGACAAAAATGAAAACACCTTARGGATCCTGGCAAATGTTACTGCTTGAAATGAAAGAGCTGTTGTCAAGGTGAAACCATGACCTAGAAGCCTAATATCAAACCTGGGTCATTCTTTTCAGGCAGCTTCATTGGTGCTGAGTATAAACTGTCTGTATGGGAAGAAACAGGGCTAGATTCATCTGCAGCCTGTTTTATAGTGATTCCTATTAAATACTTCTACTGTGTATTTGTGATGCAAGACAAACTAATGGTGTGCCATGCAAAAGCAAAAGCTGAAAAATGTAGAAATATATTCTTCCCCCATTCAAGGTGATTGTGTGTATAATGGAGAGTGAGGTGTGAGAATTCTATGTCTCTTACCTCCAAATGGATTAAACCTGGTGGTAATAATTCAGAGAAGACTCTATTATAGCATTCAAGGTGCCAAGCTCCCAGCAAAACCTATGTGATGTGCAGCCGTGATGTCCAGGTGGGCTGTGGAGCTGGGCTGCCTGGAACACAGTGTTAAAATCAGGCTGGATGMGTTTTGTCTTTAGCAGCTTACTAGCAAAGACGTTATTATGGCACAATGGGTGGAATTCAAGTGTTTCTTGGCCACTTAATTGACCTGCAAGCCAGTGATTTATTATTAGGTCCCTAAGCTCCTATTCTTGTTACGCTGGAGACTCCAGCAGGTGATTGCTGTGCTTGCCTGCACAGGCAATGGCACAGCCAGCAGTTCTCTCTTCTCAAATTCCCTACCCATATTTTGGATGCTGACTAATTTATTTATTGATGATACTTGGACTCTGTGTTACTTTTAAAAGCAACTTGTCCTCATTTTTGTTCTCATTGTTAATTTAGGAGCTTAAGGAGGCTTACTGACAATAGTGAAGTCTAAAACCAATGTATATGTTAAAGAAAATGGATAGCTTCTGTTGCAATACCAGGGACACTGAGATTTGTTTTATGCTCAGGAAAATGGATTCAAAGCCAAAAGCAATTGAAAACAAAGCACTTCTGGAGTGTAGGTTTCCTTAAACAGAAAATGGGATCAAGATGTAACCCTCAGTCACATCAATACATACATCTCCCTCCATTGTCTTTCAGGAATTGCTTAAGAGCTGTAGCTAGAGATCATGTGTGACTGAATCCTGACCTCTATATTGATTCTGAGGATCAATCTGTGTACTCTCTGATCCGAAGATCAATGTCAGCATTTCTCTCCTTCTCCTGTGGTATTCCAGCACAGCTCACTACTGTAGGCAGAGGCCACAAGGAGCAGGACTTCAGAGCAGGGCACCATGGTGGTGAGGCCAGCACTGCACACCATATCTGTTTTTCCTAATGCAATGGCAATTGCACCCCATTCTTTGAGGCAGCTTATGAAGTGTGTGTAGTGAAGTGGGGAGAAGGGAGACTGCAGGTTATGGAAAGAACTCAAGCATGGCACAAAATAGAGTCCCTCATTGCAGTTCTCCTTGCAGGCAGGGTGCTCCCAGTGCCTACAGCTGCCCTTCTTCTCACCAGGGCTGGGGCATCCCTCAGTCTTCTCGCAGTTTTAGTCTTCTCTGAAGAAAACTGAAGAAAGTATGGAGAAGTTGCAGCCTGTCTCAATGTGTTTTTAGTATCTAAGGAATGAACCCTTGTTACTGCAGAGAGAGAACTTAGCAGCTTTTTTAAAACGTAATTTCTTTTGGTGAAAAAACATAGAAAAAAATAGCTGATTCAGATTTGGTTTTTTCCTTCTTTCAGTTTCATTCTGTCAGGGCATGTGGGACAATGTGATGCTGACAAACAAAAATCCATGCTAGAGTGTGCTCAAATTGTGGTATTTGAATAGAGTTGTTGAAGCAGATTTAGTAGAGATGTTCTGTAATTGAGTGGTGATGCACATGACTGAATTGGTTGGTGGTATGCAGAACCAAGGTTTGCTTCTGGAGAAGAAATTGCCTGTAAGACAATTTGCTATGGTAATATCATAGCATGTAGGCATATATACTTGCCTACATGTGTACACRTATATATTAATAGAATTGAAAACCTCAGGCCTCAGTTAAACACCTCATCCTGTATTTAACTCAAGCTGCAGAAGGTTCTGAAATCTCTTCCTATAGCTGCAGTATATACTTCCACATGGGTGGCTCCATCTACTCTAAACAATTATACTATCGCAGGTTAGTAGTCATTAGGAGGAAATATTCTTTGGAAAGGACTTCAGAAGGTAGGAAGAATAAGTCTTACTAACATTGTTAAGGCCCAAGAAAATTGCTACGATTAGCTTTATAAATTATGGAAGAATGTTAGTTTTGCAATAAAATGGTGAAAGTAGAAGACAACACAGAGAAAAATATACAATTTAGGGAGTGCAAACCAGTGTAGAAAGAATATTGAAAAGTTTGACTGGATTAGAAACACTAGAATAGAGGTTTATTCAGACTTAACCAGATGGATTTAGTAACCATTGTAACTTTTTATTTCAAAAACCAAAATGCACAGTCAGATAATATATACAGGGTTCTGTAACTTTATTTCAGTGAACAAAGAATTCTTGTTTGAAACAGTGATGTAGTTGAATTTTTCCTTTTACAACTGAATATATAAAAATAATGTACTAGAAGCATATAAGGACAGTGCACTAATTATTCAATATCTGAACAAATGAAAGACATTTTTGAGAAAACTGAGTATCATTGGGTTAACAGGAATTGATTCATATGAATCATAAATTCATGGAATGGCCTGCGTTGGCAGGACCTTAAAGATCATCTATTTCTAACCATCCTGCTGTGGACAAGGCCATCTTTCACTATACCAGGTTGCTCAGAGCTCCATCCAGCCTGGTCTTAAACATTTCCAGGGATGGGGCATCCAGAACTTCTCTGGGCAACCTGTTCCAGTGTCTCACCACCCTCACAGTAAAGAATTCTTTCTTAATATCTAATCTAAACTTACTGTCTTTCAGTTTGAAGCCATTCGCCCTTGTCCTGTCACTACATGCTCTTGTCAAAAGTTCCCATACATCTTCCTTGGAGGTTCCCCTCAGATACTGGAAGGCCGCAATGAGGTCACCCCAAAGCCTTCTCTTTTCCAGGCTGAACAAACTCAATTCTCTCAGCCTTTCCTCGTGAGAGAGGTGCTCCATCTGTCTAATCTTGGTGGCTTCCTCTGGATTTGTTCCAAGAGGTCCATGTCCTTCCTGTGCTGGAGACCACAGAGCTGGATGCAGCAATCTGGGTGGGGTCTCACCAGAGAGTAGTAAAGGGGCAGAATCACCTCCTTTGACCTTCTGCCCACACTGATTTGATGCAGCCCGGGACACATTTGGCTTTCTGGGCTGCAGGTGCACATTGCTGGATTTTATCCAGCCTCTCATCCACCAGCACCCCCAAGTCTTTCTCGGCAGGGCTGCTCTCCATCTGTTCATCCCCCAGTGCATGTTGATACTGGGAGTCGCTCTGACCGAGGTGCAGCACCTTGTATTTGATGTTGTTAAACCTCATGAGATTCCCACGGGCTCACTCCTTGAGCTTGTTCAGGTCCCTCTGGATGCATGCCATCCTTCAGGTGTGTCATCCACAGGTGTGTCAGCTTGGTGTCATCTGCAAATTTGCTGAAGGTGCACTTGATCCCTTCATCTGTGTCATTAATGAAGATATTAAATAACACTAGTCTCCGTACTGACCCCTGAGGGACACCACTTGTCACTGATGTCCATCAGGTCTCTGAGACATTTTCCACTGCCCACTGGATGTGACTGTCCAACCATTTTCTTATCCATCTAGAAGTCCACCATCAGATCCATCTCTCTCCAGTTTAGAGAGCTGGGTGTTGTGAGGGACCCTGTCAAAGGCTTTACAGAAGTCCAGACAAATGGCATCTGTAGCCCTTTCTTTGTCCCCTGATGCAGTCACTCCATCATAGAAGGTCACTAGATTGGACAGGCAAGACTTGCCCTTGGTGAAGCTGTGCTGGCTGTTTCTAATCACCTTCCTGTTCTCCATGTGCCTTAGCGCAGCTTCTTGAAGGATCTTTTCCATGATCTTCCCAGGCACAGAGATGAGGCTGACAGGTCTGTAGTTCCCAGGGTTCTCCCTTCTACCATTTTAAGAGACAGGTACAATGTTTTTCCTTTTCCAGTCACCTGGGACTTCACCTGACTGCCATGACTTTTCCAACATCACAGAGAGTGGCGTGACAACTAAATCAGCCGATTCCCTCAGGACTCTGGGATGCATCTCATTAGGTCCTATAGATTTATGTACATACAATTTCTAACTTTCATTGAAAACCAAGATGAAGTATTGTGTTTGGTCTTTTMGTTGAAACAAATTTTCAGATATGTAGGAAAGGAAGCATCTGAGATGTAGGGGACACAACGTTGTCTTTGGCCAGACAAAACGTTTGCTGACATTATAAGATGGGCAATTGAACTTAAAGTATGAGATGAAAAGGAAATGTTTTACATTAGGAGATGAGAGGGGTGGCATCAAGTGATCACTATGCATCTTCTATTAATAATCTGTTCTTTTAAATGTGAACAGGCTTGCTTTTATGGTGACTGCACGTGCATTTTAATGGATTTAAATTATGTGAGATTTAAATGCATTTTCAAGTTACAATTAAATGAAATTTAAAATAAGACTGACAGATTGCTAAGGCTAAGCCAGTTCTATGATTAAGGTTCAATTAAATTATATTTATCGTTGGAGCAAATGAAGTATAAAATCACAAACAATGATAGTTTTCAGTGGCTTACTTTGGTGGAAAGTGTAGTCTGAAGTATGACTTTGAGACTTTTATCTTCCATTCCCTCCTAGAAATTAATTAGGGCTAAATAAGCATTGGCTGTAGGTTCAGAATCCCACCCTGAGTCTTTCATGGGCTACTGGTCCAGGAGCAATTTACTGTTTGTCATGCAAAGTATTATGTATTTTATTCGGGTTTAACTAGCTAAGTTAGGGGAAAAGTTGAAATTTTAGTTGTGGTTTAAGGAATGAACCGGTTTCATTGCTTTCATGGAAGACACTTCTGGTCCTTTGCACTCTCTCAAAAGATCTGCTGAGACTGACTCTTCTTTCTCTTTCCATGTACTTTCTATGTAAATCCCTAAATGTCGGAAGCTCTGCGGCTTGAACATGCCAGCTATTTCTCAATTATATCCAGTGTGCCATAACAAGTGAAGCACGACAATTTTCTAGCTTGCCACAATATGATCTTCAGCTTTATGTAGGTGTGGCACTGCTCTATATTTTTGATACACTTCCTAAAATCCATTGTTAATTTTCTCTTCCTTTTTCCTACAGAAATCTGTGTAAAAGGAATTATATTCTGCATTTTGTTTTATTGGTTTGATCTTAATTTTATAAACTAGGACATAAGTGGATTAACTTTGGATATTGAGCAGCTTGAATTTTTCTGATATCTCTAAAAAATTGTCCACAGCATCGTAAAAATTGTTCGTTCCAAAACACCATTTCTCTCCTTTATAAAGAACGATGTTAAGCAGGAAAAAATAATTTTGGATCAATTACACCTTAAAAAGCCCTATAATATATTCAGCTAGAAGATTCCAAAAAAGTGATAAGCTGATACATGACCTTCTTCTCTTTAAGAACATGTGAACCTATTTAGGGAAGTGAAGCGTGATCCTAGTGCTAGTGTGTTCCTAATTATTGCAAAGTCTAAACATTTGAATAGTTGAATACTCAAAGGACTAATTGTACAGAGACAATTCAGCTCCTGAGTCAGAGGCATCTCCAAAAGCACCCATTGGGAAGTACTTTCCTTAACAAAAGCATTTTCTTAAGTGGGATTCTTTTCAGCTGTTAAACTGGTACACAAGAGATCTAAGAGCTGGTCTTCAAGCTGAAGGTATTGAAGAAAATTCTTAAGTATGGGATGCTATTTTTGTGTGTTAGTCTTTTATGGCTGGATCACATCCCATGTGTCATCTCTGGGGCGTTGATATTACAGAGGGATCAATAGAAGCTGATTAGCAGATGTTTCCTTTGAGCACTTTTGTGTGGCAGTCTACCATTAATATCCAGAAGCATTCTTTGTTTTTAGTTTCTTCTCCTTCTTTCTTTATGGAGAAAAGTTGAGTCAATTTGCATTTACAGTTGGCAGATTCCAGTCAGTATTACTAATAATGTTGGATACTAGGGAAAAAGAGAGATTCTGCAGTTTTAAACAGTAAATCTGAATCTGCTTTTGTCTTTTGGAAATGGCCCAATCAGATTTTAGATGTATGCCACAAATCAAACACCTGATTTATTGAACTATATCACTTTCACAGTAACAACTTGTCAGATTCTGGTAAAAGGTTGCCTCTGATTCACGTTGCAATGAAATAATTTGCTGTAGCCCCYAAGAATCAGCTAGTGGATGCATATGCCTAACTGAACACAATAAAAAAATTGTACACTGTTCCTCTTCCTGTTATTTATTTCCGTATGACATATCTGATGAAAACGGGTTAATACTTGCTAAGTGAAAGAGTTTTGTAGAATAATACTGTAAGTGGAGGACACAAAAAGAAAAAAAACCCTGAGGAAAAAAGATTGGTTTTACTTAGGAAACAATCTTTACTATGATAATGTTAAAGACAACTTTGAGTTTTAAACTCGATATTCTTGTAGGGTTGCTATATTATTTTGCTTTATCCTGACATATACATTCTTTCTATGGAAAATAGACTTCTTTCATAGCACTGAACTGGTTAGGCTATGTCCTTAACACAGGGAACAGTTTTTAATGTTTTGGGATGCTTTAAATATTTTCAGTATATAGCCTTTGGTTGGTACATTGTCTTTTTCTTTTTTTTTGCATCACAGTCAGTTACCTTCATTGGCATCTAGTGGTACAAAACGGATGCAGTGGAGTAAAGACCCATCTCATACTTTTCCTCATTCATTGTTCTCATTTCTTTCCTAATTTTCTGACTCTGCAGAAACTCAGGTGCATAGAGGAAATGTCAAAAAAAGAATGAACCACATCTATGAGTAGTCCTTTCTATCATGTATAATATACCGTAAATTGTATGTACCCAAAGATACTGAGCTTTGCCCTCCAGAGATGGAAAAAATTGTCACAAGATAGGGTAGGTCATCAGCAGGGACTTACAAGTCCCTTGACATCCCTTCATTGTAGGTCCTAAATAGTGTCTCAGCAGCAGGGCTCTTTGGCAAATTAAAACACAAGAGAGAAGGCACATAGGACTTCATGTAGAATTCAGGCAATGAAAAAGAACTGCCAGAAGTAACTGAATCCCAGCATTTTGATATGTGGCTTGCTTAATTACATTTGCCTTTGTTCCCTTTTGAAAATGGCATGCATCATTCTGACTTTTTCAGAGCTTATATAGAAGTCTATGTGTGACAATCTAGCACTTAACTAGTAGCTAGTCTAGCACACATAGCTGGACTACTAAATAAATTTTGCAGAGTGGTATCTTGCGTATCATGTGGCATCTTCAAAATCCTTTTGTATTATCTACCCAGAATATTTACTATAAACCAAAGCAATAGTACACAAGAAAGAAAAACAATTATACAATACTTTTCGTGTCTGAGCAGCCCAAATAGTGAATGCATGGTTTACGGCCTTTGTGACTGAAATGCAGGAACATTTTTCTTAAGTGTAAGTGTTTTTTAAATGCTTTGTAACATGTGCAGTATCAGTATGCATGCTTTTAAGGCAGGAGGTAAGAAGCAAACATTTCAAGGCTTATTATTTAGGAAGGATTTGGATGCTTAGCATGTCTCTTTACATCTACCACTATAAAGTCAAGAGAATAAAGAATTATTTGGAAAGATATTGATGGATTGTTGAAAGGTAACTACTCAGTCAGTGAGACTTTTGATAACTCATATATAATTGGAGTCAGAGGTGATGACGTAACATGGCTATATTTCATTAGGTTTATGTAAGAAAAGTGGGAATTTTTATGAATTGATGTGCTCCTTTTTTTCTTTTTTTCTCCTTTTCCAGCATACATAACTCTTGCTTTGGGAAATTTTAATATAAAATTTTTACTTACTTATCCCATGGACAACTCACTGCTTAGTGAGTTCCTTAGAATAGTTCCTTAATATAGTTCCTTAGAATTTGAAATCTTTCCAGTTCTTAGTTTACCACAAATTTGTTTCTACTTGAGGTCACACTACTGCTTAGTACTAGAAACAAATTGGTGGTATACTTGTCATCATCCTTTCATAAGGAGAAGAAACTAAAACTTGAAAAATGAGCAGCAATTTTTTGGTATTTCATTTGAATCACAGTGACATATGGCTTTGAATTTGGACCTTAATTCACACTTCCTCAGAAAGCACTAACATTTGGATTTGGGAGAAGGTTGTAATTCTTGACTTGAAATAATTTTTTTCAGAATTGTACCCTTCCTTAATTCAAATTTTGGTCCAATCTTAAGGCATTATGTAAATTTCTTAATTGGGGGAGATTGTGAAGACCTGTTCTTCTTGGAGAAAAGGAAATACAGAAAGGCAACCAAAGAGACTGAACATAGTGTTATTCTAAACTGTCAGGTTTTTCATAGGTCTCTCTAATACTTCTCAGGTTCTAGTCTGCTGTTGATATAGTTTCAATAGATACACTAAGGAAAGTGCCAAGACCAGCTTTGACAGGGTTTTCTTTTTTTTATTCCCTTTTTTTTCCCCCTCCTCCTCTTTCTCTTTTAATCCCTGTGGGGCTCTGTGATTTTTCATAGCTGGACTAAAGTTGTGTCAACGGGAGACTTGCACCATAAAGACTGAAATGTTAAAGAAAGCTACAAGGAACAGCTTTGAGGCAAGGTTTCAAGCTTTGTCATCACGCTTGAAGAATTTTCTGTTTAATGTACTGTAATGCAGTATTCAATGGGGACAAGTTTAATTGAGTTTTACACAACCCAGTTGGGAGTAGCGCTGCAAGGTAGGTGATGTCTAGGTTTTTAATCTTCCACTCCAGAGAGGCTTGTTGACGAAGTGGTTCTTTCTCTTTGTAAGAAAAAAGGGAAGCATGAGAAATGATACATCCGTGGATAAAACCAATTGGCAACCCCCAAAGGAATGAGGGCGATAAGGCGAATCCAGCACTTGTAAGAAATAAAAGAATCCAACTGTTCATTTAAATGAGAAACAACACATGTGATTGAGGAGGCAGGGAGGCTGGGCACTGGAGTGGGGAGGAAGGGACTAATAAACAGAGTGGCTGGTGTTGGAGTTAGGCGTCCTGCACAAACAAGCCAGGGTTTGTTAGGCAGATTACCAAAGAGATAGTTAATGACATGTATTTTTTAACGAAAAAGGAGAGTCGGGCATTTGCTATGTCGGAGAAGGTGGCTGAAGTGGCAGGAGGGAGGAAGCTGCTGTTAGGCAAAGCCCTACTTAAAGAATCACTATTCCTTCCCCGAGGCCTAACAGCAGCTCTCTATCAAACAGCGTAAAAATAGCACTGGACCCTGTCAAAGAGAAAATAATACCTTCTGTGTAAGCCTCAGTGTATTAAACTGTAGTCCTGTTCAAGTTACTTCTCCTAGAACTTAAGCAGCCGAAAGGATAAAAGCCTGCAGTCAATATACTGCCAAATCATCTCCCTGCTCTGGCTCTGCATCCCTGCTAAAGCAAAAAGTGTTTATCTCTCCCTAAAAGCACTGCCTGCCCTTCATGAAAAATTCTGCTCTTGCCAGTCATGTACAATTATATGTTAGGGCTTATTTTAATTTTCATCTGCAAACCAATACTCTTCCACTTGTTTTCTCTTAAGATATTTAAGAGATTTGACCTGGTATGTGACTGAAACTGTTTGCTTGTTTGCTTGTTTTGTCATTTAATGCTTATATTGGCATTTTTGTTCAGAGAGGTTTTCCTCCACTCTACAGAGTCGTTCACTGGAGGAGATGCTGTGCTGTGCAGTGGGTGTTTTCAGGTTTCTTCTGCCATCTTACCATCTCTCATTTTGCCTCATCCTCATCAAGAAGACTTAACACAGTGGCTTTTTTTGTTAACTCTACTGAAGACCAAGGTTGGCATGAGCTTAAACAAGCAGTAGTTGTGGAGTGCTTTGCTGCCAAGTGAGGTGTTAGCACACCTTTTGGGAAGGCTGTGGGGCAGAAGGGCAGCCAGGCAGGCCAGCCTTCCACACACCTCACGGACTGCCTTCCCGTTGCCCAGGCAAGCTCCAGCACCAAGTTTAGCCTCACACCTTTCTTCTACAGACTCACCAGTAGCCCCTTCTTTGCCCTTTGGCTTCCCCACCCACCCCAGGGGAGGGAAGGCGGCCATGGCTGCAGTCCAGCTTGCTTTCAGGAGGAGAGCTGGGGGTGGGTTTCATAATGGTGTGGAAAGCCTCGGTAACCAGCTATTGTGTGGGAGGGTTGAATTTCACCCACAGAACATACACGGTGAGAGAAATTGGAAATTGCATTGGAATATGCGGAATTTGCACTGTGCTGCTTTCTGAGGTACCAGCAGAATCCCTGTTAAATTTATAAATACAGTGCACATGCAAAGTGTAGAGCTGAGCAAATAATTCACAATGAATAATTTATCTGACAAATTTAGCCTTTTTTCTGCTCATGAAATATCCATGAACAGATCTGTGATTTGTAACTGCAACCTTTACAGTGCATTAGCATAGGGGTTTTTTTAATTTAATTTCCTTGTGTAGTTTGGTGTAAAAAAGTAATTCCCTGTTATTATTCATACTAGCATTTTAAATAGTCCAAAAGTAGACTTTGAAGTTCAGCCATTGACAGAGACAGGTGTTTTTACCTTGCTGCTGCTGCTGTTTCTCCAGAAACACTTTTTCTGTAAGCTACATTTACAAGGGGATATCACAGCAATTTTTATTTTTACAGCCTCTATATTTGGTGTAGAAAAACACAGAGCTGCCTTTTCTTTAATGGAAGAGAATATTCTGAAAAATAGCATCCAGTGATGCAGAGATTTCAGGTAAAAACTGAGGTGGGACATCTTGGAAGGATGAGGCTCTCACACTTTGTAAAGAACAACGCATATTTTGAAGGATTTGCTGTCTATCTCTGTGGTAAGATGTGGACTATATCCCTGTTATATCCTGAAAATGGCATCCTCTTGGATGGGCTGAAAAATGGCATCTGCATGGGCTGAAATAATGGGGAGAAATGAGCCTCACATTTCATAAGACCTTAGCAAATTTTGAAGCCCCATTTTCAGAATAAAGTGCTTTTGGTTGAAAAAACATAGACTAAAACCCTTTGGTTTTCCGAGATAAACATTTTGAAAATGTAGCATTAACATACATGCTTTCTGAATATTCTTACATGATTTTTTTTCCCCATAATCTCTTCATCTTTCTATTMTAATACTTTCTCTACAGTCAAACAAAATCATCCCTATTTACTGTGGACTAAACTCTGAGGAGTTTAACCAGTTTCAGTTAAGTTATCAATTGAATCTTTTGCAGCTTTGTTACAAATAGAGCTAGGCATTTTTACTGTTGGTAACCTTTCAGTTTCTTGAATTTCTACCATGATTTCAAAATTTCCAAAATACTTTTAGCATAACCCATTTTTTTTTTAATGTATGTAAAGCTGTAACCTCAGAAGTAATGCTTAAGAAATAGGCAGAAATACAAGAAAATTCTGTTGAGAAACTTTGATTAAGTGGGCCTACTGTAACCCAAAGAATGCATTTGTTCTTCATTTGACATATTTAAGGCTAATACATGGGTTTTGAGGCTCTCACAGATTTAATATATAGTTCTGCTTAGAAGAACAGCTTTAACAATATCTATCTGGTCAATAATCTCAATAATCTGCTTATTCTCTGCATGGAGAATTAAATCTGTAGGCTTTATTCGACAAAAAGGTTTACTCCCTCTTTTCTGATGGTATGTCAGAAAAGAAAGAGTCAGTTGGGTGTTACTCGTATGTTTTCTTCTCAGAACAATTTCATAGATTCTCAGCAGTTCTATATCAGTAGAAACCTCCTGAGATCATTGAATGCCTGCTAGAGCCACCATTAAAAAAAGACCAAATTTGGTCCTCAGAAACACCACACTCAGTGATGAGTGATATAGAAAGAACCTAGCTTGACTTTCAAAGCCAGGATGAGTTTACGGAACTGTTACTTCTTATAAATGGATCCACTGCACATAGAAAGAATTGACGTGTCATGAAAAGCCAAGCATCTATTTATAATAGGCCACGACCACACATAATAAAAATGAATCATTCAGTAATTCATTTTTTGGTATTACATAATAACAAAAAACGTCTTTAGGAAGATTTCAAAGCAAATCCCACAGCAGTCAGCTGAAAGAAGGAATTTTGGCATTTCTCCATCCTGCAGACATAAGACAGTTTTGGATATAAGAAAAATAGGCATAAGATACTCTGCTTGCCTTCTTTACAAAGCTGTTTCAAGCAAAGAAAAACCCAAATGCTCTCAGTGAAGGAAGTATTCACACAATCCCCCAAAATGTTGGTGTAGGTAGATTAGCATATAATAAAAGTGGATACTGTAGCAGGTCCTCTGGAATAATTCCAGGTGYCAAGATCCATCCATTCCCATCCAAATTCATTGAAATCACTGCTCAGCCTGAATGGACATCTCTGAGCAGATCTAGCCAAAGCCTGGTGAAGGAAAATCTAATTTGGCATCAGTGGAACTGGGATTTAGCTCATAAGGCAGACTATGTCAAGTCTCTAGATGTGATTCTGACTTCAAGCGTTCTCYGCATCTCGTTTGTACATGTCATAGTTTTGCTGTTTTACAGCTGAGACTGGCATAAGATCAGGGAACAAAGTATTTTCCAACTGCTGCCATACTGGACATCTTTGTCTTTCTCACAGAAGTATAAATGCTTGTTTGTCTTCTAAGGAAAATAAAGTAAAACAGAGCATCACAGGACATCCTTATGCAGAAAACTGAAGCACTCTACAGAACACCTATTTATTTCCTTCGATTGCACTCAGAGTATTTTGGTGAAGTACATATCTCCAGCCTTCATACAGACATACAGGCCAACACTGTACATAGATCTCAATCCCAAATTTATTTTTTTAAGTAATAACAAGTTCAGTAGTTTTTTCTTTCTTTCACGTGTAAATGGTTTGTATCCAGAGATGACAGACACATCCACACCTGAAAACGTCTGTGCTTGCTCTAAAAGGAGACTTTCTGAATGATCTAGCTCTCCTGGTGGAAAGGAACTGTTTCTGCACATCATGCTGTGGGAGGAAGACCTGGGGGTTTGCGACTTACTGGAGATGGAGCAAAGAAAAAAAAAGCAAGGACAACTAAACAGAGAAGTCACAGATGGTCCTAGGGAGGAAAATAAGTTCTGTTTTAACCTTGTGGTAGTGGGATGATCGTAATTTAGTAATGGGAGCTATTTCAAGTTATTTCCAGCCAGTGTTTCAATGGCAAATCACTGCATTTAAATTGATAACTCTTCAAGCGCAGTACAAATTAGAGCTAAATACCTGTGCAGCTGCAAGAATTTTGTTTGATTGTTTTTTTCTTTCTAAAAGTTACAATAAAATAGTATATTAAGATAACATAATTAGGTAGGAATCAGCAGAGCTTTAATACAGTCAGTTTTACACAGAAGTGTGGAAGCTGTTACACATTAAAACATCACCCAGAAGCATAGAGGAGATGAAAACATGCAGGGAAAGAATAAGAAAGTGAGAATTCATCTTTCTTTCATAGATGATAACATCAGCACACCTATTATTAATAACATAATATATAATCATGAATATCTATAAATTTACTATAAACATCTAAGTATTTGTTCTATCTTACATTGTAATTAAATTCTGATATTGTCTTGATGAAGCTGGAAACACGTTCTAAGAATAAACTCTCAAGATTTATACTTGTAAATATTAACTCTGAAGTCTAATAATAAGCTCATCTATGCACATTATTCATTATTTTATTTGGAATCAAGTGGAAATCAGAACATAAGCATAGCGACATATTATGAGTAGAACAAACTTTACAGGAAATTTTATTTTGGCATTAGAGGGTTTAGTGCAATTTGGAATTGCTTTCTAGAAAACATTTTCTTATTTTTCCCATCCAGTTTCTGAGTTTTACATTGAAATTGCAAAATGCGTTCATTTTCAGACATTTTACTGCATTCCTACAAATGCTGCCTTGAGCTTTCCCACTTTATATTTAGTTTTTGCCAAAACAAGACTCCGGTTTACATCTGCTTTTGCCAAATTAAGAGAGCTTCATTTCCATTTCACCAGAATTTAGGAGAAGGAGTTCAAATGTGAGATCATTGAACAGTGATTTAGCCTTCTGAATGATGGCTTAGTATTTTCAGAAGAGATTAAATTAATTCAGTTAAGTTTGAATTATTTTTCAACATTTAATTTTTTTTTAATGTAGAATGATAAGTTTTCTGTTGAAATGGAGAGCTGCACATTCTTGGGGTACAGCCCAAATGTGTTAGCAAAATGTGTTGCAATTGCTAAAGAATTGCAAGGAATGAATGATTCTCAGGAAATGAACAATGGAAAATATGGGCATGTTAATCAGTCTAGTTTTGCTTCCTTTTGCAAAGGAAAAAAAAAGAGAAAAGCAAGCATGCAAGCAAGGATCATACTCTCTCTGATATTAAAATCTATGGGAATTTGATGAGATAAAAGAAATGTTAAATGAACATTCTTCCTCTAAACAGACATGTCTAGAAAGGCAATTTTAGTAGTACAGCAGTGTAGCATTTTGTTTTTTCTGCAATAAAGCCATCAGATCAATAAAAAATTATGTAGCAGATTATTATTACACTGTGCTCACTATAGCTCTAATCGTAAATAATACAGCAGTTATCCTGGTTATATTAATTATAATTAGAATGCAGATAATGCAGACGGTCTTTTATTACTAGAGCCAAATCAATTTTCCAGTGTTATTCAATGCAAGGTCACACAAAGTTGTTGAAGCTCTTAGACTTCTTATGAAATGACCTGCATATGTAAGAGAGGGTTTGGCTCAGCTGTGTAAGACACATTGACTGGGAAGTGCATTGAAATAATTACAGCCATGAACTCTTGCCTATAATGGCAGAATTTCATTTTATAAAGTAAGCATAGCTGTAATCCAGGCTCCTTTATGGTGGGAAGCCTCATAAATCTTTCAGAGAAGACCAAGTCTTTCTCTTATTTGTAAAGCAGAAATCAAAATGAATTAGTTTCAGTTGTTATTCTTTCCATCTGTACTGTTGTGTTAAATATACTGAATGTGTTCGTGTTGTGTATCAACACAGAAAAAAAATTAAAATAAGAAAATACCTAATGGAGACATTTCATTATTTTAACAGAGGCTGTTTTAAAGTTCACTCATTTGGGCTCTGACTCTCCTGGATCGCTTAAAGCTTTTATCATCTTTTAGGATTGCATTGGCTTAATGTATTTGTCTTCTATCTCTCATGGCTTCAGTTTAACTCAGAATCACAGARGAACTGATATGCCTAAAATGTGCCTGTCTGTCCTGTAACTGATGAGCAGATTAGTAGGACACTGCCAGATAATCATCTCTGAGATGCATTGGATTCATATGCGTAAATGACACATGGCAGAGAGGGGGAAAGATCGAGGAAAGTGTCTTTCAGTTGTGTGCTTTTCTGCTTTCTTTAAGGATGTGTACAGATGGCCATTAGATATGCTCCACGGTGGATTCTTGCAGTTTGGAATTCACTTTTCCTCTTTTTGTTCTRTCCATTATATATCGAAGTGCTTCCACAGAAACAAAGCAGCCAATAGTAAACAGAGTGGAGGCTGCAAGTAGGAGCTAGTTAGTGAGAGGCACAGTGCTAGGAACAAGGTGAAGAATAAAGGGTTGGTTGCCATTTGCTTGCTTGCTTACTTTGTTTTGCTTTGCTTTGTTACTCAATAGAACATATGCTATAGAAAAAAAGGAATTGCCCTCCACAGAAAAAAAAAGTGCATTTATTTGAAGAATTGGCGATACTTAAATCTTTAATATTTCTCTCCAAATTGTGCTCTCATATGGGTTTGCAAACTTGCTTTTAAATCAGCAGGAGTTTGGCATGTGTACGGGAGTGTAACTGTCCAGGTAATCTCCTACATGCCCATGTGTGTTTAGTCTTACATCTGGCCTCTAAGTCATACCTTCAGTCAGCAGCATGATGGCATTTAAAAAAGGGTCTCTGATCACTTTTTGCTTTTTTTAGCTTGTCATAAATCCTATTATCAGCAGTACCTGAGCTTGAGGAATTCAGTCATTTGAATCAAAACGCTTCCTTCTGACAATAAGCAAGGAAGGAGACAAAGCCATTTGGCAAGCAAATGAATCTTAAGTACACACACTGGAAATGTTTATACTTTGTTCTAGATAAATGTAGGCTGCATTTTGATAGTGTATCAGTGTTCAGCTTATAGAATGTGAATGGGGTTTATGTGTGAGAGGAAATGTGAGAGAAATAGAGGAAAGGGTGTTAAGGAAAACTTGGTATAAATGGACTTTGAGGCTTTACTTAAATACTGGAGATAAGCACTTTCAAATCAAATTATTCCAAAATAAAAAAAAATATAAATAAATGCTCTTCAGAGATACTTTCGTGACATGTAGGATGTTATACTTGCGATACTGCTCATGGATCCTCCAGTTTTGTGTGATGATTTAATCTTATCTAGAGATAATTTGATCTCTTTGAGCCCTGCATGCCTCTTTATTTTGATGGCAGTAATTTAATCAGGATTTTCCATAAGCCTCCCATTCTCTGCAAACATGTTGCTGGGTTTGGTTGGTTGGTTTGGTGTTTTAATTATAATGATATAGTAGCACTTACAGGTTCAGGGCATCACGCCCTAAGCTTGGGGTGCAAAACAGAGCAAGGAAATGCTAGGGCAAATTTGATTTTCGTTTATCAGTTTCACTTTACTGAAGTAACTGTTCCATTTAAACTGTTAAAAAAGCCCAGCATCCTTTTTCTCCTTTTCGCCTAAATTGTTTGGTTTTATACAAAGGAAGAAAACTCACACTTTTGAAAAGTTCATATTAAAACCAAGCAGTACAAAGGTATACTATATGATTGCTTAGTGTACAACAACTTTTTCTTTTCTTCTCATAAAAAATTCTGAAGCTCATGGTATATATTCTTGTGAGGGTTTTTTTTAAGACACTCTATCTCAGAGGTAGCATGTGTATCAGGGGAGGCAGGGATTGCTATGGTAAGTACCCCTGCTTCAAATAATAGGATTTGGGAATTATTTTCAGTCCAAAACATAAGGGAAAAAAATGTCTAAAAGTGACCTTGTCGTCTGAATTAACTTCCATGAGATTCCACTTTAAAATGATATGCCCAGTATTATCATTTTACTGCCAAAAACTGGGAACACTTCCAAATTTTGACTTAGAAATTATTGTACTTCCAACTGAAAAAAAAAAAAGGAAGCTTTTTGAAGTACTTCTTTTTGTTGAATACTGTAATAGATGGCTCTGTAAAATCCTGCGTAAATGGCCAAGACTGCAAGTTCGAGCTGCCCCCAAGGCAGTCTTATCTTACACACAGGCTTTTAGAAGATTTTTGTTTTGTTCTTGAATGTGTGTAGTTTATGTGTTTCATCAGAAGATGCCTGGTTTTTTGCCTGACTCTACACCCCCATGTCAATACCACTCAGGTTCACAAGGGGAGTTAGCCGCGGGATTTGTACTGTGCTGAAGAAGAAAGATTATCTTTCCTGTAGGGTGGGGGGAAGCGTATTGTGCACATCTCTAAAGTAAAGACTGCGGGAAAAAATGAAGAGGGCATAACTTTTTAATATACAATAGCATTCCTAAGTTAATATAGCATGCTGGAATGTAGTGGAACATTTTATTATTCGGCAATCGTTTTTCTTTACATCTTGTAAATAAAATGTTCCTTGTCTTAACAGGCATTCAGCAGCAGCAGGGTAGGTTTCTAATCAGCCACACAAACTGCTGCTCTAAGTGCACTTGATAGTGTCTCCAGCAAATAGCTTTAGAAAATATCCTTCGTACTGTACGTACCCTCATGTGAGGATTACCTGCAATGATACGATACATCCTCGTACATTCAGGCAGCCTCGTGTGCCTCTGATCTATCCTGGCTTTCGCTGTCACTGTTTCCGAAATGGCCTTTCTGCCTCCTGATCACAACATGAAGCAAAAAAGTACCATCTGGACACTGCATGTTAAAAAGTCAAAGATCTGTACACTGTATTATGCCCAAAAGGACATTTTCTTGTCAGTTAAGCTGCCATGTACTTTAGTCTGTCACTGATAACTAACAAAATTACAGTATGGTAATTTTAATTGGAAGCTCTCCATTTTTATCCCTCAGGTTTTTCTTTTATTCCCTGTGGCAGTCTTCTCCTGCAGCAGGCTCCGAGGCCGCGGCGCAGGCGTGGGCAGAGGCGGTGGGAGGCCGGCGCGCCGGGGCACGGCGGTGTCCAGCTGCCAGGGTGCCGCGCCGCCGCTGCCCGGCAGCTCTGCCGTGGCCACCGAGCCGAGCTTAGCGCCGTGTGTCCTTTTTCTATTTCCTTAATTCTGCTGCTTTTTCACTTACCTGGAGCCCCACAAAGCCATTCGACAATTAAGGTTATAGAGGGAAAGAGGCAGTCCCCCTGGCTGCTGGATGTTGGAAAGATACTGCTACAGGCGAGGGAGGGGGGCACACCGGGGTTAGATGGAGAACGTAAACATTTCCCTGTTGGAAAGCTGTAAGTGAGAGTATTTAGGACATCAGTGTTGTCGTTACTGGGGGGGCAGAGAGGGAGTGAGAGCCTCTTACCAGAAATAAGAACAGCATCCGTGACTGCAGGAGTACAGAGGAGGGGTAGCTTGCTTTTAGAGGGCAAAAACCAGGGTAAGGACAGGAAAGTGGAAAGTGAAAAAGATGAAAAAGGAATCAAACTCATGGGATATGAAAGACTGTATTTTCATTTTAATGTATACATAAAGATTGATGTTGTTTTGCTTGTATTTATTTGTCTGTTTGTTATCTGAGTGGTGCATGGTGCAGAGAATTTTACTGTTTTTTCCTTTTATCTGGATGACTCAGAAAAGTAAAAAATGCAGCTTGTAATATTGGCTTATGGCCTGGCAGAGCAGAAAGGGGTGCAAGCCAAAGTCCCAGTCACCTGAATCTCCTTGCAGAGGAGAATTGGGTATACACTTCAAACTTGGAAATAAATTACGCACCAAAATAGAATAAATATGCATATGGACTTAGATATACAAATAGTAATTGAGCATCTCTTTTAAGAGAATTTGGGTCTCTGCAGAATTAGTGCCGGTTTAGAAATGTAACATGTATTTTCCAAGTTACAATTTTCTGGCCAATACAATTTTGTGTACAATAAAGTGCCATTGTCCATTTTCACAGCATCTTGAACTGTTATAGTCTTAATACCAGGTTAGTTGATGCACTACCAGCTAGATTTTTGTAAAGCTTTTAATGAAAATATAAATACATACCTTCTAAATTTAAGAGATTGACAGTTCTTACCATCTTAAAAATTATCTATAAATATACCAAAACCAGAAAATGTGGAAACAAGCCTCACTATCACTTTACTCTAAAAATTGGGCTGGAATTGTGACTGTGAGACCAGCATGGGGAAAAGAGAATGGCATGAACTGTAAGTGCCCCGTAGACTGGGCACTAAAGTTATTCTCCTGAATTTGCAGTGGATTATGTCAAAGGCCTTTTTTCTTAACAAAAGTTAAACAAAATGCTTTCTCTAAACATCAGCAAAATACAAAATGAGCAAAGTCAAAATTTATCTGCCTAATGTGCAGCTAAATTTATGCAAACAAGTTATTTATAGTTGTAGTTTTATTTTTTAGTTTTATAGTTTAGCTAGGTTCAGTTATCGCTGTTGCTCCAATATGGAAAACCACCAAACAAGGTATTTGATCCTGTTCTTTATTGGAGAATGCTAATAGTGGGTCCAGTTCAGTATTCTCTCTGGATTATGGTTTGTGAACTGTATAAAAATGTGTCTGTAGGAGGTTTCAAAAACAGCAGAAAGTACTTCATGAGAAAGATCCAGACAATGCATCAGCTGAGAAAAATCCATACAGAGAAGTGGAAATTATGCAATGTTTTTCTCCTGAAGGACCACAGCTGTATTTCTCTGCAGAGAAAGGAAGTCTTTTAAGCGGTAATGTTGATCATCAGTATCCCATGTGGATCTCTGGCAGGATAGCTTTCATACACTTGTGTTGGCAGTGTTTCTTTTCTTAGCTACCTCCTGAAGAAGCCTTGCTCAGGAGACAGAGGTGCTGAAAAGGTTAATGGGAAGCCCTGATAAATCTGCAGACTGCCTCTATCATTAGAATCTTTTACACACATCACAATGATAGCCTACACCTAAGGAAAAAAACAGATTTTTTTGAGGTTTATGTAGTCTTTATGACAGCAAATCAGTTCTTATTCCCAGCTTGCAGCACTGGTGGGCTTTCTGTGAGGTGGGTGCTGAAGTGCCTGGGTGGCTTGGCAGGAGCAGGGTACCTCCACGYCCTTGTGCCACTGCCAGCCAGAGCATCTGCTGTCGAAGTGCATGGAGAAGTGGCACGGCCTTTCCTAACTTCCCTTCCACAATCCAAAGAAAGATTTGGATTGCATAAGATCAAATTCTTACATTTGGACAAAATCTTATAAAAAATGCATCTGAACAGCAGCTCTGTGCAGACACTCCCCGTGCAATGGCTCCGATGTTGCCTGGCTAATCCTCAGGCATAGTCCATTGTCAAGTGTCTCCAGCCTGAATCACTAAAGGCTGTCTTCCAGTGCCTGTCTCCAAGCATCCTCTGCCCCAAAAGAAGGAGACTTTTTATCACAGTGATGTTTTCCTGACAAACTTACAAAAGACATGTTTAATTTTTTTTCTGACAATGACTTGCTATCTATGTTTATTTTAGCCTAGTCACAGTCCTGTTACAACTTTTTTATCAGACCTTGAAAACTGAGTAGAAAAGTAGATTGCTGCCTTTTCCTTCCACTTTTGGAAAGCTGGAATCCAATCTAACTCAAAACATAAAATATACTTTTGTTACCACAAGATTGCAGCAGAGGTTAGTAGCAATGTGCATTTTATAGTATATTTTCTCTGAAGGGAGAGTTCATACTACAGCTATTCAAGTTATATAGTGTGTGAATTCAGGACAAAAATGAATTTGTTTTCCTTTTTTCTATTCATCAGAGATGAACACTAAATGCAAAGTTCAAATTCAGATAAAAATTTCTCTGTGTCTGAATCTGGTGTTTTGGGCTGGTTCTTGTACAACTCAAGGGATAACCCTCACTATAATTGAAAAGTCCATGTTTCATTACATGTGGCATGCATTTTACTCCATATACCCATGGAGTATAAATGGGCACATATTTTCTTGGGAGGTAGGTGTCTTAATTCTATGATAGTAATAATAGTATTTGTAATACTATAGTAAATCTATGATACCTTCTTTTAATTAGTCTACCTAACTTAGATTTAGTGACTTACAGGTTGGGTCACAAAAATGTGTAACCATTGTTTAGATATTTTTTTACTATAATTGTTAACCACTATAATACTGTCCTGGAAATCTGTGTAATGGTTCTGTATTTGTACAGTGATTTCACCTTAAAGCAGGACTAAAGGCTCAGTATTTTGTCACCCCATCCCCAGATTAAATGCAGACATTGTTTATAGGTTGATTATATTTTTCAATATATTTTTCCGTACGATTTTGTTTAGATTTGCAAGGAAAATATTTTAAATTTAAAAGTTTTCAAAATGTGTATCTTTTTTCATGACTGTTTCTGCTGCTGCTTTAACAGTCACATGTTGCAATGAGAACACAACTGGTAAAAAAGAAAACAGAGGAGCAAAATATAGACAGTCAACATGCTTAAGCAATCAGAAAGTATGTAGTCAATACATTGGTCTCAGCACACAGTAGCAAACAAGTTTATAGATGTATAAGAAGGGGAAGGAAGATTTGGATTTGAAAGAAGAAAAGCTCTATGGCTGCTGTTGGAAGATGTATCAGGAGTCTGAGGGGCAGTGCAGAAATTACCAACATAGGGTTTTGGAAATATAGGAAGTGTGAGTTGGAGACTTGGCTCATGTCGCAGGGGCAGACGGAGTGGACCTCAAGGTAGTAAGTGAAAGGAGAAGAAAATATTCTGTCCAAGTGAGGACAAATATTGTGTTTCATCCAATAGAAGAGGGAAACCAGCAGAGACAGGCAAAGATAGGCATCACTTGGCCAAGAAAATGGAAAAGAAGTATTATCTTGGTAACAGCATTCTGACTAGATACCAGTATTGCAAGGTTTCTGCAATTAACAGGGGGATCTTTGCTGTGTGGATGGATAGGAAAGGCTGTGCTTTTGAAAGGTAAAACAAGAAGGGTAGACGTAGTCTGGAATAAGGTCTGAAGGGAGATTAAGAGCTGTTTTATCCAGGCTGCTCTTTAACAGGGGAGCTTGGCATTGGAGAAATAAGGCAAGCTGAGCTTTGGTATGGAGCAGAGTGGTGAATTTTTTGTTTAACGAGTCTAAGATCCTTACAACCCAATATAATCTTATCCAAGTGAGAAGGCAAGAAAGAGGAATGGAGTTCATCAGGCATTCTGGTATAGAGACAGCATTGAAAGGGAATCTGAGAACAAGTAAACTGAGGGAGAAGTGAAAAATAGCTGCAGTTTTTTTAGAAAGTGGAAGTGCATTCCAGAGGTAGCTACACAGAGGAAAAGACAGGGAAAATTGGAGCTTGGAAACCCAAGTTGGACATGGGATAAACCAGATCTGGGTTAGAAGACAGTAAGATTGCCTTGATTTCTTCTCTGAGGCAATGTACTTGTTTCTAAAGCACTTCTCATTTTGCAGCACTGATCCTTTCTTCAACTGCAAACAAAACAAAGCCCTTAAACATATAGTTTAAAATTCTATCCGTATTAGGGTGTTCTATCTATATTAACTTATGTGTGTGTCACTTAAGATTGTTAAAAACCTCAGGGCAGGAATAGTGTTATTTGCATGTGCACATTTATGTGTATGGCAGCACATAGATAAATGGTTGCTATTTGTAATTAGTTGATCTCTGTCTTTAAATGTTCATTAGACATACAGATAAAATGAAGATGTTACCTCAGTCTATTGTTAATAGATTTAAGATTTCTTTTACTCTTAGTTTTTTTTTTCTTCTTTTATATATCCATCTTCCTTCCACTGTGATGCTACAGGAAATTACTTTTGTTTGTTGGGAGGAAAACAAAACCTATTTTTTCACCCTCAAAACTTCAAGTAAACAATACAAACAAAAATTCTGGCCAGGAAAATATAGGTATGGATTATGAAACAGGAAGGGAAAAACAAAAAGATTGCAAAGACCTCTGCGTCTTTCAGCACTTTCTTTCAAAGGTATTTCTGGTGTCCTCTTACCAAAGGAGAAGAAGCAACTGAGAATATTAAGAGAAAAAGGGAAAGTGGTGCCAGTGATAATAAATTACTCAAAATCATCATAGTCACAAATGATTTTACAGAGCAGCACTTAAAAAAAGAATTATGAAATAGGAATTCTAATGCAGGCAGTTATATTTTTGGAAGTGTAATGTCAAACAAATAGTTCCTTTAGCTAGAGGAATGAATGCATCCAGCTTTACTGCATCATATGAGCATTCTGACTTTCAAAAACCCTCAACTTCTGTACTTGAAATCAGGTTAAGACAAGGAAAGTGAAGCTCTGGAACAGGTTATATTGTCCACATCAGATGTYTTTAAGGAGAGAAAGACTAGGTGAATTAGCTTCTAGATGAACTAGAGTATTGTTGATTCTGTCTTGAGACAAGAGGACAGAACAGATGATCTCTTTTGCAGCTATACACTTCCAGAATTTGAGGGAGCAGAAGAGATAGCATTTAGAAGATAATGTCAAATACTTAACTGATCAAACAAACGCTACTATGTGCACCTCTCAGGGCTTACATCAGTTGCAGTATCAGAGATGACAGCGTACCCTTTGAAAAAATCACTCCAATACTCTGGAATAAGAGAATGTGTTAGAAAACAGTGACCCACTTGCACCAAATGTAAGGCTGTAAAATTCTTTCAGAACAAGATGCAGGAAATCAAAATGGAAATATTCTCGATATCAAGGCAATAGTAAGAGAGGTATATAGATAGATAAAGCAGAGTTTAAAACTGAATCATCCCCATTTCTGATTTGAGTTCCTTCTCTTCTTCTCTTGTCATAGTCTTCCTTCAAGCAGCCTATCAGGTCTAATAGTAGATCTGCTAGATCCAGTAGATCTGTTATTGTTTCTTGAAGGATAAACTGTTGCACTAAAGGTTAAAAAATAGAGTATATTTTCTAAAAGCATTTGAAAAGGAAAAGAACTGGTAAAAAAATTCTATGTAAGACAAAAACAGTCTTTGAAATGATGTAAAGGCTGTCTCTCTCCCTCACTAGTCTCTTCTGTGTTTTTTGTTCAGCTCCAAAATAAGATATTAGCAGATTAAGGAAGATATGCTTTATTTATTATTCATTTCCCTTCTTTACCAGAATGTGCATCTCACAAGACTGTTAAATTTAGAGTAAGAGACAAAGACTGCCAAGTTAACCTTGTAATGCCTTTGGTCAATGGATTGTTGCGCAGAAATACCAAGTTAAAGAAACACTAATGTCAGAAGAATGCTGGATGCTTTTATACATAAAGCGACCTCGCGTTTGCAGGGCGGGTGGAACCAGCCCTCGCGCAGGCGCTCGAGCACCGAGCTGGCGCTCCTCCAGAATGTGCCCAGCGCCAGTGAACTGGGAGCCGTCGGGAAATCATCGCTGTGGGCTATACCAGTAGTCAGCAGCAGCTTTTCACCCTGGCCGCTCAAATATATTGCCCTTCCATAAAGATGATGAGGAAAAAGAAGTTGGAAATTTTCATTTAAAAAATAGCATTAAAAGAGCTATCTCGGTGCATTCCAGTCTACCTCTTTCTGTCTTGACCTCCCTCCTTGAGAAACCTTTTTTGCTTTTACTAATGAATGAGAAGACTGTACTGAACTGTGAATTGCCTTTTTCTCTCCTTTTAGTTAAAACATGGCATGAAGAGATGCGAGTACAATTATTATTGCTGGAGATTGTGAATATCTTTTGAAATGAAGGGCATTTGCCAGATATCTGTCAAACTATAAATGACCCAGGTCTTGCTCAAGAAACCATCTATTAAAAGTAGTGACCCACTAACCTCATTTTTCCAGAAAGACTGTTGGGCAGCTATGGCAAGACAATCCAAGAGATTTGTAAAACTTTTCATTTCTTTAGGGGTCAGATAGTAAGATTTCAGATGCAGAAGCAACAGAAAATTACAGCAATTTAAGCAGGAAGTACTGTTGTCAAATGAACTGTGTATATTTAGACAGCTTTGTGAATGTTCAGTTCTTCTCATTCATGACTCCATTCAGGAACTGCTTAAGATGTGCTTTTACTCTGGTGGAGTTTTTTTGTCTGGGTTCTCCAACACTTTGTACATCTACTGGGAAAGAAAACCTCTTTCTTCATTTTATAAAAGTGAGGTTATACACAGATTACTGGACATTTGCTTTTGGTACTTGAGAACAATTTTCCTTTTAATATAAGCCAAATATTGCAGTAGTTGTTGCCTTACCAATGTTCATAATAATTATCAATCTGCTTTCTGTGGCAATAAATCCCTAAATTGTGCAGAAAGTAATGCTAAACTCAGAAATGGTAAAGGCTTTCCTACCAATTTGAAAAGAGGATGAGAGAGAACAAATTAATCATAGAATCGTGGATGCTGGAAACATATTAAAAAATCTTGCCAGTCTCTTTGCCTTTCATTTGCCTTTTATTGTACATCCTGCAGTATTCTGACAGTCTGGTTTTCAAAAGCTGTAGTCTTAAAAGTGATAGGTTACCATTACTTTCTCTTAAGAGTGTATGAGAATCTCACTGATAAAGAGGATTTCAGAAGTTTGGGAAATGAATACTACTGCAGCAGTGAGGAACTAACGGTTCCAAATATATATAGGAATACAAAGGGATTTTTTTTCCCAAAGATTTTTTGTGCTGAGTCGCCATCTGAGATGTCTGCACATATGTCAGTTTATCTATGTCTGTTTTAGAGCTGGAATATGTTCGCACTCCTTTAACAATCACCTCGTCACTTTCTGTACAATTTTAAAATTACATCTGACCAGAGGATTAAGAATGTCTTAGTAGTAATGTAGTCTTGAAATTCATTTGACTGTGCATTGTTCTTTAAAGTGCCATATTTAGCTTTTAGCAAGCTTGGGAATATTGTTTATTTTGCCGTATGATGTGTTAGTTGCTTAGCTAATTCTGCATTTAAAGACGTGTGTGTTCTCTGGGCTCTCACATGGGGGGAGGAAAGTGTCCTCCTTATGTGAGAAAGCTGCCACAGCAGCTGAGATATCACTTAACACTGGAGGCTCTCCAGGGCCTGCATGTGCTGCACATGCTTGCAATGTATTTGGGTATTAGTATGACCAACATTTATACACAGCACTAATGCTGAGAATAAAGTGAGTGCTAAAATTCAGATTCAGATGCTGTAAATGGCAGCATCTTTATTGCTCTACACTGAGAGGGAATGAACAAATAGTTCTGCAGTGGGCAAAGGAGACTGATGTAGCGCCCTAACCCCAGAGGCAAATTTATTTCCACCCATCTGCTGTCTCAAATGCCAAGTCCTAGAAATGCCACTGTAGCAGACATTAACCATGTGTGTGAATCTTAGGCATTAGTAAAAATTATTCCAAAAAAATTGCCTTTGTTTGGTTTTCATGAATTGCCAGAGCAAAGAAGAAGGCCAAGGCTCTTTGTGGGCTCTGTTATCCTGGCAATAACGGTTTCATAATTTCAGTGATGGAATATGATGAACAGCTATCGGTAAGATGGTCATTTCATTTCATTTCATTTCATTTCATTTCATTTCATTCATCTGCTGCAAATAATAAAGGCATTTGTAAAGCAGTAAGGTAAGGTCTAGAGCTGGATTCTGGTCTAGTTTGTTATGGGACTTGCAGACCCCATATCATGGTACCCAGCTGAAAGGGAATTGTAAAGAACTTGTATATTGTGGGATAAAATATATATTCAGAGTCTGCAGACTCCTGGAGCTGAGGGTGGGCAAGGAAAACGTAGCTGGCTGGTGGTGCATAGGTCTTCCCCCAAAGGACCGTGTTTAGTATCAGTGCCTCTCCCTCCTCATCTTCCCGCTCACCAGCATGGGTTTGGAGAAAACTCTCCTGTTGCTACTTCTCCTACCAGTAAATAGCAGAAGAAATTATATATTATTAAGTGCAGTAATAGGTCCTGCTTAGAAATCCAAGTGTCAGGGAACTTTGGTGCTGCCCTTTCCTTGCCAAAACTTACCAATTTCCCCTCCTTTGCTGTGAGCTGCTTTCAGACCTTTGTGTTTCTTTTTGTCTAGGCAGGCTACATATTCAGCAGAGTGACTCAGAGCACAGAATCTCTTTGAACTGTGTGTCTGCTCTGGGAAAGTCTTTTTTGGTTTTTGTTTCTTTAATATATTTTTTTTAAGTGATAAGGAAATATGTGCTACTTGCAAGTTGCTCCTTTTGGCAAACACGGGATATCCCTTTTTAGTATGGATTCTGTTCCATATGTGATCGTTCCTTTTTTGCCAAACTTCCTTAGATGTGCACCAAATTGCAGAAAGATGAATACCAACTTTGCATAATTTGAACAAGAAAGCCTTGCAGTGCTACTTTTCCGTTTAATTTACAGGAGGGAAAAAATTATGAGATACGTAGGACATAAGTAAGGGCAGAATAGAGCCCTTAATCTTAATTATTCATTCTGCAGTATTATAAATGACTAAAGATTACTTCCAATGTTTGGTATAATCTTACAGTGTGCAGATGTGGTTCTCTTTGGTATATGCCATCTTTACTGAACTCACAATTTCCATAATGCTGTCACATTCTGCATGGGAAGCAGATTTACAGATAG
This sequence comes from Amblyornis subalaris, assembly GCA_018881555.1. Taxonomy (NCBI): domain Eukaryota; kingdom Metazoa; phylum Chordata; class Aves; order Passeriformes; family Ptilonorhynchidae; genus Amblyornis; species Amblyornis subalaris. The sequence continues at coordinate 1,205,075 of JACAXG010000029.1, read as the reverse complement.
GTAATCCATGTAAGGTATTTTAAAGACAGCTTATTAAAGGATTGAGGCCTGCTGTTAAATTACATATGCTTTCAATTGCTATGAGGAGCAAACAGTATCAAGAAGTACAATAATTTAGCTACAGCTGGAGAAAGGCCTATTTAAAGTTTTGATGACAGATCCTTTAAAGTTTTCCTTTAAGTTCTTTTCTGCTTTCTATCTTCTCCTGCGTAGTACTGTATTTCACTTTATACAATGTAATTTCACCAGCAGGGCGACTGTATACACACTAAGAAACTGAAATGCATTCCTAAACTGATAGATAGAGTTTACAAAATGACTGTGGGCGCCAGGCTCCACACTTGATGGCATTATCCAAACACCTGACAGCGAGGATGGAGTCATTGCAGTTTAGCATTGCTAATTATTAATAGCTCCAATTGTGCTGGGCACTGTCGCTGTGCCGCGTTCCCCGCTGCCGCCGAGAGCTGGGATGCTCTGCTGCATTGATGTTGCTGAGCATATTGGATAGTGCCCCCATCTGTTTGTGGAACACAAGGCGATGTGTCACTTACGTGCTGTCTGCTCCTCGTACCCTTTACAGAAGGAGTTACAAGAGATTGCATTTCCAAACAGATAAGCTCATTCCCCTCTCTTTAACTGGAATAAGAAGGCAATGACTATAGTTTAGAGTCATTCCTTAAATTGGGGGGCTGGGGAGGGGGGGAATGTTTGGAGCTTTTTTCCCAAAGTAACAAAATAAATGAGAAAATAGTGATGCTATTTGGAGCTAACTTTAAGTGTCGCACGGTGCAGTGCTAAAAGGGGCACATTATGCGGACGTGAGACTAGAAAGCCTGAGAAGGAATGTGTTAAACAATCATTTTATAACGATGAGTCTGGCCATGCGTTTGCATGTGAACATTATTACAATCTGAAAAAGAGAAAATGTTATTATGCCATGTATCTTTGAGCCATTATTGGAATTAGGTTACAAAGCTTTGACTGCAAGGTTATTTGAATCTACTGCTTGTTGTTAATTTCATGCCTTCTATTTAGTATTTTTTACCTTATTTGTTATAAACTAGTATGCTATGAGAAGCAAATAATTTTTTTAAATGTGTCTGTAGCCTCCCACCACAAGCATAAGGATATTTTTTGATTGTATATATTTAAAAATCACCGTACATTGTGGGAAAAGCTGTGTAAAGCTCTGGAAAGACAAAATAGCAAAATAGTAAAAAAAAAAAAAGCTTCTAAGAATTAAAATACAGGCTTTTAAAACTCATCTTTATTTTTTTCTTTAACATTGCTTTTAAGCAGACATATGAAAAATAGTGACTCTAAATTTGGCAAAATAAAATGTTTTCTTACAGAAGGTGATTTGAGCATCTTTCCACATAAATATATTAAGGCTTTTTTTTAATTTTATTTTTGCTTTTTTTGTAAATGAAAGATAGTATTTTTATTTTGATATATTTATAGTGTTAATTATGCACATGGTATTTCTGTCCTCATCTAATAAATCTGTTTTTACAGAAGTTGTAGATGTTAATAGATAGATCTTGAATAGCATTAGATTTCTATAATAAATGGATATGTAAGACAAGACCTTATTAAGTTAATCTTTGTCTGTGAAATCTGTCTTCTTCAAATAATTCCAGAAACCAAAACTGCAAAATAAAAACTTTGCTTAATCATGAATTTTTAAACACGTCACTATAAATATTAGTGCACTTTAATTACAGAAAATTACTTTGTTACCAGTGAGTAGCAAAGTTATGTAGAGTACCTCAAAATAATATTTTTATTTCAGTATTTATACTGGAATGTACTTCTCATAAGGGAAAAATGCTATTGATAGATCTAAATATGAACTTTGAATTAATGTAATGTCAATATTATTAAATATTGATATATCACCCTTAGACTGCAAATGTATTATCAAGTGACAAATAATTAAAGTAGTTAAAAATTAAACTGAAGAATTAAAAGGTGATGCTTAAATAAAACAAAATATCTCAGCAGAAAATATTTCTAATAGTCTGTGTAGATCTCATTGCATTGTTTCTGTTGTTACCATGTCTTAATGGTTTTTATTGTTTATGGGAAAAATTGTTTAAGACAGCAAGAATCTTGGGTCTTCTCTTTTTTATGAAGGTCAAACTAAATTCAGAATTATAACTGAAAAATGAAATGTAAATACCAAGATCTTTGATAACAAAGTAATTAAAATGTATGGTTTTGCCTACTGTGTATAATAAGGGCTTATATTTGATCAACCATAAAAGTTATTTAATCATTTTAACCTTGGAATACTACCCCACAAAAAACTACTTAATGGAAGTTAGCTGAGAAGCATTAGAGTATCACAACATCAAGAAGGCTGAGCAAGAGGGCACTGAAAATTCAAGCACAGCTTATTTCTGCCATAATACTATAGCAGGTTGCATGGCAACCAGTGGCTGTGGATTTTGAAGTTACTTTATCCTTATTCAATGAGCAAAGACTTAGCCTGTATTTATTTTGGTAATTTCTAGAATTAATCAGGTATTTAAGGCCCAGTGTAGCATAAACTTGCTGTGATTTTTTGATTGGCAAACGAATGTTTACAGCTGTCGTTGGGAGAACATCTGGAAGAAGAGGAAAGCTTGATTGTTCCTCCCAGCATTGCAGACAGTAAGTATTAGACAAGTGCTCGGATCAGCAGCCCATTTTGAGCAAGACTCTGTCTTGCAAGCATGTCCCTCTGATTTAGGTTAGTCATTTTAGGAGGACACTGGATTTTCAAAAAGAACCTGCTGTATTTCATTTTAATGTTTCCTTTAAAGAAAAATGCTAAGAGAATTTTAACATTTTTCAGCTGAGTAAAAGCTGTAATCATAAGACAAAGTCACAAGTACAAGTAGCGTGGCACCCTTGTGGGCATGTATTACTTCAGAGAATACAGTAAYATACAAATCTCAAAACATGTTTTAAAGTATTATTGAATTTCCATTACTGTCTTTAAAGGCAACTCTTTCAGTATCGTGTTGTTTAATATGTTCAAGGTTCTGCCAAGCTTCTCAATATCCGCAGATCTTACTGAAATTGAAGTAAATTAAAAGCACAAAGCACACATCATAATGCTTGTAATGAATGAGAGGTGTGAACTGGTGGCTCATTTAATGAGCGCTTTTTAAAAATGTACTTTGCTAGAGCATATGAAAAATCTGTAGGATATTTCCAGGTTTGAGAAGCAGTGTATATTCTTGTAGTGAAAGATGCCATCATAATGCTTATACATACAGGGGTAGGATTATGTGAGTGTTCTCTTCATGTGTTTCAGTTCCTAACTTTTTGGCTTTTATGCAAAGTACACATTGAATGAACCTTATCACATACACAGCATGAAAGGCATCATTAAATCAAGACAGGCTTTCACTACCCTGACTTATATCATGCACCCCACCAGCCAAGCTTTGAAGAACCCTTTTTCATATGTTCATGAACTTAGCAGATTTACGTGACAGCTGTATCGTTCTATTTTAAAACATATTTCCAAAAGTGACACTAGATCAAGGCCGAAAACCCTAAAAAGAAGCTCACAGTGCTTCTTAGGTGGAAGTGGGCACCCAGCCAGTTGAGCCTTACTGATATGGGAATGCCTTGTCTCCAAGGCAGGCCACTGAAACATAAAATCGCACAACTGCACGTGTCTAGTGCAGGTCATGCCTTTTCTGAGAGGCTTCCTCATTACCCAGCTACTGTTTATGTCCAGAAAACATGCATGCATAGCATCCATATTCCCTGATTTACTAGGAGTGTGCTGGCCATTCTGAACTTTACAGCACAGAAGTCAGTTCAGTTAAAATTAGAACTGAAATGGGTAGTGAATGTCTTGCCATTTGTTTTGCATAGCTAGCCTGGAGGTTATAGCATATCTGTGTGCAGCAGCAAGAGGGGGTCCATGGATGTCTGCTTTCAAGCAAAGTGTGGCAGTTTAGGCTTGCTATGCCTGTTGGCATGTATAAAAGTCCCTAATGATCTTCTCGATGAAATAAAGTGATCAATCTTTGCAGTAAAGGTACAGTGAAGTTGTTTTAAAAATGCATAGTTTATTTTGTCAAAACCTCCACTAGAAAGCTAGTACTTCTGGGAGCTGTTAATGTTTTTAAAAATATATATGTTATAGCCTTTGTGATGACAGTTAAAAAGTTATTACAGCCAAATACTTTATGTCAACAATAAGCTACTGCAATTTAAGAAAAAYGAAATGTTTTCCCCTGAGGCGGTTGTGTTTTCTTTGAACATAATAGGAAATAAAACTTAAATATTTTGGGTTGGAAGTGATGGTCCCATTTGAATATTTGTGTTTCATACTTTCCAGAAATTAGTGAATTTTGGTGACCTCATTTCTGGTCACTTTTTCTTAAAATGGGAGACTACATACTAAAATATGCTAGTATCAGGGAAGGAATCTGCGTTTCCATAGTGTTTTGTATTAGTAACAAAACTAAAAGACCTGTTCAGAGCAAATAATTGTGGCAGTAAGGGGCTCCTGGGTTTTCTAGCTTCCATCCTGGCTGAAAAGCAAACTGACCTGTACCATTGTCTTCTCTCTATCTTCTTTTGGGGACATGCATTGAGTCATATGAGTCTGAGCAATCTAGCACAATGTAGCACTTGTCATCTGGACCATTATCATTTATCTTTCCTTAGGCGTTAGGTAAAATGTATTAACATAAAACTTGAACATTGTTCCAGTGCAAATATGGGAAGGAATTTAAGAGCTGGTCCAGTGTTGGTGCAGAGGAAGCAAGGACTTTGCATCTTCTGGTCCTTTCTTCATTGTTGCAAGTGATGACTGCAACAGGGAACTGATAAAACTGCTGATCAAAGCACTGCTGGACCTGACCAGCAGCTTTGTTGTAGCTACATTGTGGACAAAATAGTAGAAATCATTTTATTGGCTACTTGAATGGATTACTTTTATATAGGGCTTTGAATCAGTTGTTGCTTCTGCTTTTATTTCTGCATGTATTTTTTAGGTTTAGTGGCTACATGAGAGGATAGAGTTGTAGAAGTTCTGAATTGCCCTTGACATTGGCCCTCCATGTGTTGTGGGCATGGGCAATCCGATTATAACATTCAACAGGGCACCTGTGCCTTGTTTTTTTAAAAGGAGAAAATTGAACATTCAGTGGTGCTCTGGGCCAGAAATTACTGTCCAAGTAAACTGCAGTACTTATGAATGAGGCATAATAGATTTGTCAGGGCTATGACCTGTTTCAGTAACTGTGAAAAAGCAAAAATGTTAAGGTGTCAGAAAGGAGTTAAGGCATGGGGCTTGTTTTCACAGAAACCCTGGGCAGCGAGGAAAACATGAAGGTAATTCTTTCTACTTCAGAGTCTGAAAAAAGAGTCTGAGAACACAGACAGTCAGGAACCAACTTTAAGCTCCATTTCTCCCTAAATAATTTGTAGTCTCTGCAAAGAAATACATTTTATGTATTTATAATATTGGAACCTGGGATTAAAATTGAAAGCCTATAGTGAAACCCTCATTTGCAGAACAGAGCTTTATCAATTACTTCTCTTTTCTGACTGCATTGCCTGCTTTTCCAGAGCAGCCCCCCACATGTCCTATCCCTTTGCATCACAGACACATTGGACACTACTGTGTTAGCTAAGTTTTTGCCACAGTATCCAAGGAAATTTTAAGGAAATTGTCCAGGTTCCAAAATTCTACTAATTATTGTGTATTTGGTTTTAATTTTAAACCTCTTTGGTCAAAATGTCAGTGATGAGTAGATCTTTTATTGGCTAAGTGCATACCTCCTCTCAAAAATAGCCATAGAACCAAAAATAGAAATGTTTTACTTCATTCACATATGTCTTTTCCACGATTGCCTGCATTTACTGTCTCAGAGCACAGAGAAGCTAACAGTACAAGTGTAAATTGTCATCTAAGTCTTTTTCTTCTGCCTAACACTGGAAAGGTTATGTCCTGAAATAATGTGTTTAGCAAATGATGAGCCCTGTAAGACAGGAGCAGGGCTGGAAGAATTGCAGACAAAATGTGCTCAGAGCTGGAAAGAGTCACCCAGATTGAAGACTAAACCCAAATGCTGCCTGTCCGTGAGAGTTTTATATTGACACCTCTGTGATTAGAAAGAAGAATTTTGAAGCCAAATGTTCTGTTGATTTACATTCCTGGGAAAACCACTGATTTATGGAAGGTTGTGTAATACAAACATCACAGTTTATTCTTGGTTTTAAGGCTTCACACTGCAGTAAGGTGCATCAAGGATCCTTTCTAGTTTGCACTGTATTTTGTCTTACATGGATTTGGTTACTCTAAGGGCTGTGAACCTCAGTGCTTCTGATGTATCTGTCTTCACAGCAACCCTGAACTATGTGGGGTATACTGCCTTATTTTACACCTGAGATATTGAAAGATGAGAAATGTAAAAGTGGTCTAACTCTGAACAGTCAAGTATGTTCCTAACAGAAATCTCAAAGGTTTCTAGCAGCCCAGCTATTAGAAATGGCCACAAAAGGTGAGAACCCTCATGCATATGAAAATTCAGCCCATCACTAAAGGGTCTTGGATTCAAAAATCTGACCCAACACAATTTGGGCAAGATCATGCAAGGTAAGAGCAGCACAGAGGGGAATTGATCCATTTCTCAGAAAATGTTGAATTGTACATAATACTCAGAATATCTCTCTTTTTTTCTGTTTTGGGTGGTTTTCTTTTTGCATTTAGAATATTCAGTAAATATATTCTGATAACTTAGGAAGTAACTTTTGCTTTGATTCCTTCCTGTTTACCTTTCACTGTGAATCTTTTGACGTGTGTTCTAATTCCAGTGGATCAAATATGACTTTTCATTCATTTCATACGTATACAGCTCTCTGAAAACAATAAAGCTATACAAAAGCAAAAGGGAGATGCTAGAGGGAAGGTTTAGTTCTTTAAATTATAAAGTAAATTGGCAGTGACTGCACACCGAGACACATCCTAGTCCCCATGTACTAATTGGATGCCACTTGAAAACATTATGAGAAAAATATGTGAAACTCCAGGTCTTCCAGTCTAAGCATCATCCTGGTTTTATACTGAYATTAATGACCACAGGTTGGATAGGGTTGTTTTTTTTTTCTTTTTCCCCCACTGTGGCGAAAGTAAGATGCCTGAAGGGAAGCAGAATTAATTAAAGTTTCTGATGAATATTGGACCACTACTGGCATTTGCCTCAGGATCAACAGGTAGGTTCTTAACTTTGTGATGGAAAACATTATTGAAGAAGGTTGCATTCCTTGTGCAGATCAAGTTGTGCTTTTAAAAAATAAAAGAAGTCAGCTGGTGGTCTTGCTTTTAATTATCGAAGCTGTGAGAATTCAAATGACATATTTGCCTCATTTACTTAGAAGATATTCTTGTATTTATTAAATCATTTGAAGAACATCTGTAACACTTTGATAAGATTTTCTTTCTCATCATGGAAAGCAGGCTGCATTTCAATACCAGGAAGTACTAGTATTACCAAGTGTTTCCTAGTCCATTTACAGGGAAACAGTAATATGTAGAAGTAAAATTCACAAGAATTAAAAAATGTTCAATTTCCTAACAATACTAAACATAAGTAGTAGTTCAGTAGTAGGATCCAGGCATAATTATATATTATTATTTAGCCTTTCCTTCTATCAGTGCTAGATTACAAGCTACCTGTTTCTTACCATTTTTTTACCGAGCATTTCCCTCACAAAAGCAAATTCCTGTAGAGTCTTCTCCAGCAACAGTACAGTTGAGATGCCAAGGAAGAAGTAGAGTGTTTTTAACACCAGCTGTTAAATGACTAAGAAAAAAGTGATGCTGTCTTTCTGTACTGTTCATAGGTCAAATAAAAATATTTCAACATGATTAGAAATAGCCAGTGTGCTTTAGATCAATCGAAAATAATTTTTAAACAACTTGAAATTTCAACTCATTGAAGCTTTAAGGCATTTCTGTATTGTGAACACCTTCCTTAGGCATAAAGGACAAAGGTTCAGTGTCTCCAATTGTTTTTACATGTGACTAAGGTTTAAAAATCAAAGATCATGGGAACCAAAGTCATAGAGTCCATAATATCAGACAGAGCAGGTGAATGTGGGTACCCTTCTGTTTACTGTAGGAATACAAAAGTTAAACTAGAATTTCTAATGAGGTTTCACAGGAAGTCTGCTTTTTAAAATTCAGAATACCAGGGTAAATCTCACTTGAAAAGGTTTAATCATATATTACATAATATTCTACTGGAAGAGGCATATGTGGCATAATAATTTAAACAGGAATTCGGTTATTAAAACATGCATGAGCATGTGCAAAGCTGCATATGCATATATATGTGTAAATGTGCATGCAAATATCAATATTGTCTCTGTGTATACATAAAGACTTATTTAGTTATCTGTGGTTGTATGTTCACAGAAATAAGTACCTGCATATACCTCTAATCTTTCTCATTTCAGAAAACATATTAATTGCATAAAATATATTTCCCTATGTTTCAGAGGTAATTTTAAGAAAATTTGCTAAAAATTACTAAGCACCTGAAATCTTCCTTAGTTTTAGTCAGGGGTTTTTATTTCTCCTGAATTGTTATAAAATATATATATAATTAGGAACATTTTTTTTATATTAACATTTTATCTTAAAAAGAAAAAAAAATCAACAAAGCTAGCATGTGTACTGTAAAGGAGCTTATATAATATGATTTTTTTCGGCCTTTTGTTATGCTTTTTCAGATTATTTGACTGATATTTAATTGGTTCACTGGTTAAATACTGCTAGTCCAAGAGTTGAAATCAAATGACCTAAAAGTTAAAAGGTCATATTAATGCTAAATCTCTAAAGGTTACAGGAGAAAGTCAGCAATGAAACCCCTGTAGACAGTCAGAGAAGGGGCAGGGCCAGTGTGTTGTTGATAGACAAAAGGCACTGCTGGATAGTTCATCTCCATAAAACACTAAAATATTTCAGGAGCTGCTTTCACCTATGGGTAATCCATAGGGTAGCAGTGAATACTCATATGTTCACTATTTTATTTCTCAAACTTTTCAATCAGCAACATCCAACCCACATTATTATTGCTGGGATGTTTTCATTTGTCCAGCTCTCAGTTCTTTCTGCATCTCATCCTCTTCCTGAAGAAGATGTTGATTTTAATCTTTTCCTTTTTATGAATTTATTTGTGCTGCCTCATTGTCCATAGGCACTACTTGTAAAGAACTTGCTGTGCTAGACATCATATAACTAAAGTTTTAAAAAGCAGTCCCTGCTTCAGATATGCCAATTTCTTCTCAGTCACCTTTCCCAGGTTGCTCTATT